>CM060244.1:31025727-31584768 GCA_030555515.1 Acutogordius australiensis | reverse complement strand
ACATATTAAATTTTAGCTATTAAATAGCATTTGTATATTTATGATAAAAGTTTATTTTGGCAAGGGTTTGAAGCTGAGCATTAACAAAACCTAATTTATGTATCTAGGGATAATCTAATAAGTCAGATGACCTTCAGGCCTTTTTAAAAGCAACAATTCTCCTAAAGAAGTCATTTTTTGGATCTATTTATACAATGGATAATCATTTTCTAGTACCATTCTGAAAAGTTGCGATATTTTAACCATCCCATCTATTTTGTGAGGGGTGACAACTTCTTATTTGATTCTAAAGCTAGCCTAAAACTAAACTAATTTTCAGAAAGAACAAATGAATTAGAGCTATTCAATAGGCCAAAAAACGGAAGTAAAGCGGCAAAATTTAATCTGAAAACATTAAAGGGACACCATATATATCAATATCAAAATTTGAAATAATCTGAAAAAGTACTAAATCGGATAAAACGGAAAATTTCAAGAAGGGGTAAAATATTACCTTAAACATCAAATGGACACCATATTTATCAATAATATAAATTTAAAATTTTTCTGAGAAATTTATAAATCGGCTAAAACGAAAATTTTCTAAAAGGGGTAAAATTTTACCTTAAATAATAAAGGGACATCCTATTTATTAAATCAAAGAAACACTTAAAACACCGATATATGTCTAATATTAAATAATTTTGTCTGAAATATCATAAAAAGCAAAATCTCTTAAAAAACATCAAAGGAGTACATAAAACAGCGACAAATGTCAAAAAAAAATTAAAATTTGTTTAAAAAGCCGCAATTCCTCAAAAATTATTTAAAACATCAAAGGAATAATTAAAATACCGACATGTGCCAAAAAAATGTTAAAATCAGCGCTAATTTAAAAAAATAAAATGATTAATAACTTTCGGGTTTTGGAACTTTGCGTTTTGGGATTTTGCTTCCTTTATAACTTTAAGAATTCTAAAGCTATGAACTTTATTTTTTATTATTTTAAAGTAGTGCTCTCTAATTACACAGGTCAACAAATTTGAGAGAATTATGAGCTAACTACAGAGTCCAAACCTGCGATCTTAAGAATTTTCAAACCCGTTTTTTCCAATCAGACTAAACAAATCAGCTATAAACATTGATAATTTTATTAAAAATGTAAAAAAAAAAAACAAAAACAAAAAAGATTTGAGAACAAGAATAAATTGAATTTTATTTTGCATATTCACATCAGCTAAACTGTGATTTCAAACTTCAAATAATATTTTTATTAAAAACCGATATTATATCGTGTCGTATTCAAGTTTGGATGCGACATAATCTGTATCAAATGCTGTTAAAGCTTGATATACTAAAAATTTTTATCTTATCATTTGAGATGATAAATATAAGTTAAAAGGAGATTTTATATGAAAAAAAAAAGAATTTTGAATTTTTTCTTTATAGGATCTCGAGGTCGCAAGATCTGTCAATTTTGTCAAAAATGGCCATTTTTCGATATGAACGGATCTAAGGAGCAGAAGGCGGAAAAAACTACGAAAAATATATAGAAGATAAGACCATTTTAGGGACGTGTTATGTTTTCATAAACTTATTTATTCTGACATATTAACGTGTGTTATTTAATGTTTTTATAAAATATTATAAAACTTTTTTATTGAATTAACCCGCGAATGCTATGGTGAGGAATATGAAACGCGAGTATTACAATGGGATTTATAGGGACCCTAATTAAACCTTTACAACTTAAAGAGTTATGAATCTATGAGTTCTATGTTTTTATTATTTTGAAAACACTGCTTATTAATTATAAACTAATATAGATTATCAACCCGCGAATAGCACAGTGGGGCCCATATAGACCTCATTTAATTTTAAATATTTTAAAAAATATTATATATTATGGGTCAAATTTTTGGGACTCTTTTCTTAAATATATATTAAACACAAGTTGTCACATACGTGAAGGTCACATTTTGCCTTAAAGGACGTCCAATCAATTTTACCAATCAATTTATGTTATATAAAATAACTTTGTTTTTACTTTTGGTGTCACAATAAGATTCCCATTTTTTTCAGATAATGGCGCAGTCGTGAGTAATTGGACCAAGTTGGGAGATTTTAGCTATACAGGTGTGGCAAGGTAAAATGTTGTTATAAGGAAATTTTAGTCGATTTTAAAAAGAAAAATAAGGTCTATTCGATGTGATACAAGTAAGTAAAATTTAATCTAAGTCTAAGAACAAAATTCTGTTTGAAATTAGTAATTCTAGTGAGATCAATCATTATGGACTCCACATGGTAAATTTCAATGTTGAAGATATTGCTTTAATGTAAATTTATATAAAAATTTCAACCTTATTCTCTTGGTATTCTTTTATAATTTACATATTAAGTACATATAATGTTTCCATTGTAAGCAGGTCAACAAATATCAATGTAACAAAAAATAAGTTTATGGAAACATAAAAGACATCCCCTAATAGCCTTATCTCATAAATACTTTTCGTTTTTCTTAGTTTCTTCCGCCTACGGTTCCATGGTCTTTTTTGAGCAAATTGACAGATCTCTTAATACACTAAATAGAAAAAATTTAAAAATCTATTTTTTTATATAAAAAATACCTTTTAACTTTTTTTAATATCAAAAATAATAAGAAATAAATTAAATTAATATATCAAGCTCTTACATCAGCATTTGGACAATACAAATTCGCATCCAAATATAAATACGACACGAGACATTATCGGTCTTTAATAAAAATATTATTTAAAATTTGAATTTAACAATTTAGCTGTGAATATATAAAAAAAATTTCAATTTATTTTTGAATCTTTTTGTTTTTTTGACCTTTTTGTCTAAAATTTTCAATGTTTATAGCTGACCAACTAGGTTTGATTAGAAAAACGGTAAACGGATTTGAAAATCTCTAAGAGCAGGTTTGATCCACATAGTTAACCCAAAACTGTCAAAATTTGTTGACCTGTGTAATAAAGATATGAATTATTTTTTTAAAAAGATATATAGTTTTTAAGGGCGCGTTTTGACTTCATTCAATTTAAAAATGCTTACATTTTGATATAAAAGCATTTTAACGAAATTGCCAATATTTATTAATAGCATTTAAAATAACTTTTCTGGGGAAAAAGGTTTTAAGATATTTTGACAAAGAAAATTTTTTTTTTATATTTTGATAGTTTAAATTTTTAAAAAATTCAATGAACGCCTAAGATAAATAATTGCCAAAAATAATTTATTATTACATAATTTTTTTCCCATAAATCTTTAAAATTATTTGACCTAATAACACAATTTAATCAATAATATTGATACATTTAATTAATTGACAAGATTTATTTAATGCAATGGCCTCCCTCGTCTAATATTAAGTTCAAAATTTAAAAACAATAACGGCTATTATCAAAATATGAGAATTTATGTGATTTGACTAGGATATGCCTATCCAAAATATTTAATTTCTTGTGTTTTTTCAATCCATCTTAACCCTCGGTGAGTACCGTGGGGTCCATATGGACCCCAGAACATCTGAATTTTAAATATCTTTAAAAAAATTATATGTAATGGGTCAAAATTTTGTGACTTTTTTCTAATATGTATAATAAACATAACTAGCGATTAAAATGTGGTTTAAATCTAAAGACAAAATTCGTTGAAATTAGAAATTCTATAGGGGTTTTTATAGACCCCAACCATATCAATTTTCACGTTAAAAACATGTTTTGCCTCAATTTAAATTTAAACTGAAAAAATTGTAACATTATTTTAGGTTTTTTTAAAAATAGTATAACATATTATGATTTGTATTGTTTAATAATTTTGGGTATTATTTTTTTTTCTTTTTAGAAAATCTATTTTTTAAGATTAGTAATAGCCTTCAATAATTGTTTAGGTAAAATAACATGAAATTAATCAACCTCAATCCTATAATGGTGCGTATCTTTTTTCACATTTAACTAGGTTAAATAGAATTTTTTTATTTATTTGTAAAATCTTAAGATAACAAAGGCCATTTTTGACCGAATTGAAAGATTTTGCAATGTGATGGAATCCAAGCGGGTTTAATCTTATCATAATTTATACTATTATCAGGCCTTATCTACCTCAATATAAATTTCCTTTGCGCAGGACTTAATGAAGATGCCCGGTTTTTGTGCCGGTCCCTGAGGAACGTGATCGCAGCGAGTTAAGTTGTTACATTAATGTTTTTAAAAAATATTTTGTCTATTTTTTCGACATTCCTAGATTTGTAGAACCAATGACGAAGAGAAAATAATTAGGGATAAGGTATTAACAATTGGTTCATTTATAAAACTTTATATATTTTTTTGTGTGTAGTTGTAATCAATAGTTATAACAATATGGTTTATTTAATATATATAAGCGTTTGAAATAAATTTTTTTTGCAAACTAATTTAATGTAATGCTTTCCTATGCTGTTATTTAAAAATTTCTTTTAAACGTGCCATTATATAAATAACAAGGTAGTCGATAAAAAAGTAAACATCAGGCTTGTCGTTCAGATGTAATAGTAAAGTGATAAAGATCATGCATTAATTACGGGAATTTTTAAAAAATTTTATATTGACTTATTATAGTATAAAACATTTTGATATAATAGTGTTAAAAACAGGTATTTTTAAATATTTAAATGCGAGCCGGAAAACTTAAATTAATAAAAACAAACATTAAAAATTAAAAAAAAAGGAATCAAATTATATATACTAATGAATATTTAAATAATGATAACCACTAATCTAATAAAATGTAAAATAAAATATCAAATAGGTCTAAATATAAAATGATTTTCTTGGTAAGATAACATTAATGAGTAAAAAAAATAAAGCAATTTACCTCAGGTTTTCTTAACGGCATATATTTTATAGTTATATAGATGTTAATACTAAAATAATAAATTTGCATATATAAAGCTATAACAACTTATTAATTATAGATAACAAATATCACTCCACATCAAAACTAATATAACACTGGACAAAATTTTGAGATAGCTAACTTTGGAAACTAGACCTGCCAACTCAGAGATTAAATATGTTCATCGCTTTTTCTAATGCCAGCTATAAACATTAAAATCTTTAAATAAAAATTAAAACATAAAATATCAAAACATAAACTTTAAGAAACTTTTTTTTATAAATGTAAAACAGCTAAGCGATTAATCAAACCTAAATTAATATTTTAATTTCAAACCTGATAACAGGGCTGGGAAAAAAAAATAAATGGGCTTTTTTTTAACAAGTTTTTGGGTTTTTTTTTCCAAATGCCCACAAACTCGTGGGCATGGCAAAAGAAAAGCCCCTTTTCTTGCTTAAAGAAAAGGGGCATGTTTAAAAAAAGCCCCTTTTTTTTAAAAAAACTCCTAGGAGCTTTAAGAAAAAATAACTCACCCATCAAAATTTTTTGAAATTATTATAGAAAACATAAAATGGGTTATTTGGAGGCTCTTTTTAAGAGCCACTTTTTGTGGGTTTTTTTTGCCCCTTTTCTTAGTAAGGGCTTTTTTTGAATTCTTATTTTGGCCCTTTATTTTTGCCCCCCTTTCTTTTTTTATGTTTTAGGGGAAAAAATGAGCCAAAGTTTTTTGGCTCATTGTTTTCCCAGCCCTGCCTGATAAATTATTGCGACCTTTTTGGGTTATTGTGTCAAATATTTTGCACAACCTAAAGGTTTAAATAATTATAAAAATTTATTTATCATCGTATGAGATGTTACAGGTGATTTCTATATAAAAGTAACTCTTTTTCAATATCTTATGTGTTCTCGAGGTTGCGAAATCAGGCCAATTTTGGCTGTTTTTTTCGTTTTATCTAACAATTTAGCCGAACAGAGCAAATTTTGGAAAACGTAAAGATTAATAATAAGGCCATATATATTAAGGATGAAGTGTCATAATTTTCGGTGATTATTCATTGATATATGTCGACCTGTGTAAGAAATTTTATCTTGTAATAAATCAAGAGTTCATAGTGTCATCTTACATGTCTCAAAAAACTTGTTTTGAAAAATTTTACCCTAAAGTTAAATATTGTAAATAAAACCACTCAAAAAATCGAAATATAAATAACATGTGTTATGTAATTAAGGGTACGTTCAAAGTCAAGTTACAAAATTACTAAAGAATTCGTTTTATTATACTATTAATTTACTTAACCAAAAACAAGTGTATTCTGTATCAAAGGATTAAATTAATACATTGGTAATATATTAGTTTCAAATTTAAATTTTCCAAAAAAACAGTATAAAACAAACTTTGTGCGGCACCAACAAAATTCGTTTAAAGTTATTTTTGAACGTCCTATAAAACAATAAAAATTGCATTTGTCTCCTTTAAGAATGCAGGATTTGTTAAAGCGTTACTTGTATAAGTACAAAAATAAAAGGTAAATGTAACGAATTATTTAATAAAAGCAAACTAAAGAAATGATTATATATATTAATAGAATCTATATAAATAATTTCAAGTAGAAGTGCTTTTTTAAACTGGGCAATTTAATGCAAAGGGTTCACTGAAGTCATTTCGGCTAACGTTTAAACTTTTATAAAGCACTCGGTAACTTTTTAGCGGCCAAATTATCGGAAGAAAAATTTGGCGGGACTGGAGTATCCCGGCGTTCCGCCCAACCCGTTATAAGCTTTTTAAGCTCGGCAATGGCTTTAGCAGGGTTTAGATGCTATATATATATAGAATTCATAATTTTTATCTCAGATAAAATAATAAGAAAAAATTTAAAAGTTAACTTTTAAAAAAATTGACATTAAACCTTAAAAATTTAATTAAAAAATTATGTATCTAAATAGAAACAGAACAGAGTTACAATATGATAATTTTATAATTAGTCTTGCCTAAGCTACCTTTAATTTAAATAATTAATTTTCCATCAAATAAAATGAGCTTTTAAGCTATACAAATAATGAAAAAACAATTAAAAGAGAAATTAAAACTTGAACAAAATAAATTATAACGTTAGAAAAAATAAATCTTTACTATTTTCAAGATAAATCAAATTTTTTTAAAAAGGTGAAACAAATTAATAGACATGTTTAAACTTTTATTCTTAAATTCAACTTTTTCTGTTAACGTTCATGTTTACTTTTATAGCAAAAACAAAAAATTTTACATAAGATGTAATTATGTCAAAAGATATTAGCTTTTACACTCATGGTTCAAAAATATATATAACAAAAAAAGCTGAGTAAAAATTTGGCATTTCTATAAAAAACATATATAATAATTAATTGTAAATTTGGTTGCCGCCCATTACAAAAAAATTCCTACAATTTACTAACAATCTAACATTAACACAAAAATTTTTTTAGGGGCAAAAAAACAACCATTCATAACAATGAAATTATTTTGTAAAAAAAATATAGGCCAAGGTCATTAAAAATAAATTAAATTATGTAAGGTTGTTATATACTTTTGGGCATGTTTTAGTACAATTCATAATAGTATGACACTTAAAGAGCTTGTATTTCCCTTCCAGAGCTGCTAAGCGCTTATCAGTTGCTTGATCACGTGAATCAATAATCCAACGATAGGCTTGCATAAGGGTTGCTGGTCCAAGGTATTTGTCCGCATTCCACCAATAACTAGGGCATCCAGTTGAACAACAAGCACAAAGAATGCATTCGTATAGGCCGTCCTATACATGTTAAAAAATAAATATTAAAAATAACAATTTAAAAAGGATGTTTATTAAAAAGGTGGTAAAAATAATAATTTACAATTAAGTAAATTAAAGAAGTTATTGTTATGGCAAAAAATACAAATTAAATAATACCATAATAGATTACACAGGTCAACAAATTTCAATGTCAGAAAAAAATAACCTAATGAAAGCATAAAAGCACACATCCCTATGAAAGCCTTATTTCATATATATTTTTCGTTTTTTGTAGTTTCTTCCACCTTCGGTTCCTTAGATCCATTCATATCAAAAAATGGCCTTTTACCAAAAAGAAAAAATTCAAAAATCTTTTTTTCATGTAAAAATTCCTTGTATATTATAATAATCTCAAATGATGAGAAACAAAATTTTTAGTAGATTAAGCTCCATCAGCATTTATATAATACAGAATATTTCACATCCAAACATAATTATGACACAATATATTATTGGGTTTTAATAAATATATTAATTGAAGTTTCAATAAAACAGTGTAGCTGTTGTGAATATGCAAAATAAAATTGAATCTTTTTTGTTTTTTGACATCATTTCTAAGATTCTGACTTACTAAGTTTGGTAAAAGATAAAATCCTGAAGATGGTAGGTTTAATCTTGGAAGTTAGCTCATAACCCTTAAAAAATTGTTGACCTATGGCATAAGCTTAGCAAAAAAAATTATATAACATGTTACTAATTTAGCTCTATCCTCAGGACTCTGAAAAAATTGGCCAGGACTTCTAACTTCACTATCA
Organism: Acutogordius australiensis; assembly: GCA_030555515.1. Lineage (NCBI taxonomy): Eukaryota > Metazoa > Nematomorpha > Gordioida > Gordea > Gordiidae > Acutogordius > Acutogordius australiensis. The sequence goes on along the minus strand of CM060244.1, from coordinate 31,576,328 downwards.
TTTCTCTGCAAATATGGTTCGATTGAAGCATATTGTTGATAAAAATTATTGAGGTCAGGCACTAGATCTCTTACTACAAACATGTGTGGCAGAGGATATATTTTAGTAACACTTCTGGACTCTTCAATTGGCATTGTACAAGCTAAGGTGTTGCAACCATTAATATTCATGGCACAAGAGCCACATATTCCTATCACGTTTATAATTTTTAAAATAAAAAAATTAATAAAAGAGCCAATAAGTAATCATAAATTGATGTATAACTAAATCCCTAATCATATAATTAAAATATTTGTATATAATAAATATAGCAACAATAAACCTTCTCTGCAAGATCTTCTAAATGTAAGTGTTGGATCGACTTCATTTTTGATTTTAATTAAAGCATCAAGAACCATTGGACCACATCTATTATTGTAAAAATAAAAAAACTAACTTATTCAGGTCTAATTCAAAGTTCTGCATATGTGGCTTATCATTTTTAAAATTTGGGTTCTAATATTTTAATTAAACATTATAATATACGTATCGGTATATCGAAAACTTTTTGTTAACTTTTTTAACATTTGTTGAGGCATTGTATTTTGAATATGTAAATATCTAATATTATAGAGGTTCAAAAATTACCTGAGGTTTAAAGAACAAATAAGTTGATTTGTTTAAAATTGACATTGATCGGTATACAAACTGATGCAATGAACTTGTCTTCTTATCCTTAAAAAATATTAAATGATTATTTCGATAGAATTAATTATGGAACGTAAATCATATGACATTATGTCATTAGCTAAAGATGATAAATTTTTATATTTTAAGGTAACTCTAATTGTTAATTTTGGTTTAGGAAATATGGCATAAAATTGACAATATAATAATTTTTAAATCAAATCCTAATTTGTTGAATAATGAGGAAATTAATGATTTGATAAAGAATTTTAATGATATTGCCATTATTTTGGTAAATTATAGCTTGTTTTGTAATTATATAGGAGGATGCAAATTCATATGGCAATTTACCTAACGATCCGTTTTTTGATTTCTTCCTTACTCATGATTCACTGCATAAATTTTTTGTTTGGGCATTAACTTCTGGTCCCTATTTTGAAATACTCAAAGTTTGCCAACTAAAAATATATCAAATTCTTTTATCAACATATCATCAAGTACATTAAATTACAAAATTTATTGCATTACTTTATTAGCTTTGAATTAATAATTTTAATTAGATTACATTCATTTACATTATTTACCATTATTATGCATTTTTATTAATTTTAGAAAAGAAAAAGAAGATATTAATACTTTTAAATTTTTAAAGTCTTGTTTGTTAGCCAAATTTCAATTATTTAGTTTAAATTTAACATATGAAACAATTTTGTTTATAAATATTTAATTATTAAAATGTCAATTTTGAGTATTATGCACATTTGTTGTATTATATGGATTTAATTTTGATATAAATTTTTTTTACCACATCAAAATTTTCGTTAAACTATGTCTTTTTTTACATTTTTTATCTCATTATCTGTTTTTTTCACTTTTGATGGTAACAAGTTAGTAAAAATTCAAAAAACACCCATATTGACATTTTGAAAGGTAATCTTTTAATCCTTAATAATGTTGTTGTTATTTGTTGATATGTATTTAACACCTTTTGCCAACAAGTTTGATGCAGCATCTTTCAATTTTTATTGTGGTAAGTAAAATTTAGTTATAAGTTTGGTAAAAATTTTTAAAATACTTTCATTAACTTTTCAAGCATAAGGATAGTTTTAAGTTTAAAAATTTTCATAGTTATTTGCGTAAAAAATATAAAGATTTCCATGTTAATTATGTAATTTAAGTCTGTAGCTCTTAATGGCCTAAATAAAACTTTTGTTTCAAATATGAAAAAATGGTTGATTCTGGCCAATCTACTATTATTTTAAGCACTGGTTAATGTGAATGAGTTTATGAACTTTGAAATTCTTTTCAAAATTTAAAATATATTGCAGCAGGTTCTATAAATGTTTTTGTTAATAATTACATTGTTAAATAGAAAATTATAAATTATTTTTTTTTAACCATTTTGGTTTGTTTAATTTATCACATGTCTTAATTTTTAATAAAAAGTCAAAGTTGCCTCAAATATTTTTATTTACATAAAAATTTTAACTTTGGAAACAATTAAAAAATTTAGGTTGCCAAAATGCTTAAATTATTTATGTGCTCTAAATTTAATATGTTGAAAATATTATATAGAAGCTTCATCAACTAGAAACAGCTTTCTTTTCAAAAAAAAACCTATTTTTGTATTTACTTTATATTTTTATTTTAATCTTAATGTTTATTACCAGTTCTGTTCTTTTTTATGTACATCTTAAAACATAAGCATACTTCCAGTGTCTAATTTTTAATATTTTTTTTTATTTTAGGTTTCTATTTTAATTTCTTACTTATTAGAAAAACTAATATTTTTTAAATTTTTTTTTATGTTAGAAAATTTTGATCCACAAACCCTTATTAAGGCCTCTACTCAAACTAATCAAATGTTGTGCTAACTTTTTTGGCGGTATTTCTTCCCGTGAAGTTGAAAAACGTCTTGTGTTTGTACTGAACGAAATATCGGGCATATTTCATCGCGAAAAGGGACTTTTTGATTTTTACCTTTCCTTAACCTCGGAGTCCTACAAGTTCCTCTTTATCGGCGCACTCATAAGCTTTATACAAAGAGAGGACGAGATAGGTATTTTTATATCATTATTTTTTTTTTTTATTAACTTTTAGTGCAGATAAGGTTGAAATATTTTTACACCAGCCAAAAATTATTGGGTAAAAAATTACTTTTGATGTAATTGTGATATATGAGTGTCGTTCAGACCTTTTTCCACATTAGAAGACTGCTTACTCGTTATGGATTTACCGCTTTTAACTCTACAGCAGGCCCTACAAAGTTTAATGAGATTTAACACACACTGGTGACCTAGGTTTTTAGGCCTTGGCACTTAAAAAAATTAAGAGCTTTGGGATTTGTTGGCAGTCACCCATGCATTTATTAATCAGGCTCAACGTTGCTTCACTTGAAGTGTAGAATACATACTAGCGCTCAAGGTCGTTCAGCCATTTAAATGTATCAGTAGTATTCTTAGTTCTCGTCAAAGTTTTGTATTTAAAAATAACAAATTGTAGAATATACATCACAATGTTATTTCAGTGGAACCTATAATTTTATTAATATTTTCCACTAGAAATAAGAATTTAGAAATTATATGCAAACAAATTTGATATCTAGGTTTGGCCACGCTCATATTACACATATAGCATCTAGTTTATGGAGAGTAAACAGAATTAATTTTATTAATTGCGAGAGTTATTTAAAGCTTTTTTAAGATAAGTATTATCACTTTTTAATTTTCAAAATTTTATTCTTTATTTTGTAAACCTGCTAAAACATTAAAAATTTCCCAGTTTACACCTTTATAATTAAATCAGCTTAAAATCAAATTTTAAAAATAATTTTTTCACATTTTAAATTGGTATGTCAAGCTTGGTTGATACATGTTTTAAAAAGCAATTAAAAAAAGCTTTTACTTTTTATTGTGTTTTTTTTTATTTTTATATTATTAAAAATTTTATTAATTTAATTGGAAAAATTTTTTGGTTTGATTTCGATCATTTTTATATAAACGAAATAAAATTGTTTAAAGAAATATTTTGAAAACAGAAAAAAAGATTGAAAATGGGAAAAATGTTAATCTTTTGCTTGTAAATTATTTTTGATACTAATATAAAAAAATATTGAGGTGTTCACAGTTAATACCACATATTATTATAATACTCTATTCAATTACAAACATTTTTTGAAATTGTAATTAACATTCGGTTTTATTTTGGTTAATTGTTATTCATCTAGGTCACCTCGCCAAAAATTCTTTATTGTTTTACACTTGCCTCTCTACCGTCCACCCTGACCTTGCTCATTTTATTGAGGAAAAATCAAATTTTAGTGCGGTAAATTTTTTATTATTTCCATTTAATTTATTTTAATTTGCACTCATTAACATCGTTTCACATGTCAACCTTATTTCTTGATTTTATCAATTTTAACATAATTTTTTTAAAATATGTGAAGGTATTTTGAAATTAATGAAACTCTTATAGTTTTTTCTCTCTCTTTTTTTAACTTTACCCACAATCCTGGCCATGTAAATTCGAAGTAAAAAAATTGGCAAAATAAAAAGTGACGTTTTGACCTCAAGGTAATAAAAATTAAAAATTTATATTTAATCAAACTTAAGGTCCATATTTGTATTAAATTTGTTCCACATCCAAAATAATGGCAAGATTATGGATATATAGTTAATATACAAAAAGAACTTTTTTTTAGTTTTTGTACTACTTTTGTTTATTTTTTAATGTATAGAGCTTACAAAAAGTGGATTAGAAAATTAAAATATATGAAAATAATGATTGTGATATGATTATTTTATATCTGAAATTTTTTTAAGTGTATTAAATAAAAAATTACTGCCATAGTTAATACCTAACTAATATTAGTTTTAAGAGCAAGGTAATTATTTTAATACTGTATTGCCTTTTGTTTAACCCGCGAATAGTAGGGTGAGAAATTTGTAACGCGAATGCTATAGTGGGGTCTATACAGACCTCAAATTTAAACCTTTATAACTTCAAAAGTTTAATAGCTAGGAACCTTATTTTTTTATTATTTTGAAGAAAAACACGTGCTAATTACAAACTATTATAAGTTATCATTAATGTATATTACAAATTTTATTTAACATAAAGTAAAAAATAGAATGAAAATTTTTCATTTCTCTATATTTCATTAAATAAATCTTGTGAATCAACTAAATGTATCAAAATTATTGATCAAATAGTGTTTATTTTTTGGTCTAGCAGAACATTTTTAGAAGAATTCATGAAAAAAAATATTTTGAAATAAAAAATTAATTTGGCTATTATTCACCTTTATAAGTAGATATTTAGAATAATAAATAATTCTTATCATTATTATACACTACAAACATTTTATATACTTAGTATGCAAAAATATTTTAAAAATTACTTAAAAAATAAGGTTGCAATCAGGGCTGGGAAAAAAACTAAATGGGCTTTTTTTTAACAAGTTTTTGGGTTTTTTTTCCAAATGCCCACAAACTCGTGGGCATGGCAAAAGAAAAGCCCTTTTTTTGCTTAAAGAAAAGGGGCATGTTTAAAAATAGCCCCTTTTTTTAAAAAAAAACTCCTAGGAGCTTTAAGAAAAAATACCCCACCCATCAAAAATTTTTGAAATTATTATAGAAAACATAAAATGGGTTTTTTGGGGCTCTTTTTAAGAGCCACTTTTTGTGGGTTTTTTTTTGCCCCTTTTCTTAGTAAGGGATTTTTTTGATTTCTTATTTTGGCCCTTTATTTTTGCCCCCTTTTCTTTTTTTATGTTTTAGGGGAAAAAATGAGCCAAAGTTTTTTGGCTCATTGTTTTCCCAGCCCTGGTTGCAATGTTTTTAGTTTAAATTTACACTGAGGCAATATCATGGTTATCAACAGTGATATTGAGAGTGTGGGATTCAAACCGACCCCATTATTTCTAAATTTAAAACGAATTTGTTATGAGACTTAGACTAAATTTTATTCATTAGTTTTTTTTATTATATATTTAAAAAAGTCACAAAAAATTGAGCAATTATGTATAATATCTTTAAAGATATTTAATTTAAAATGTGCTGGGGTCCGTATGGACCCCACAGTGCTAATCGCGGGTATTTTAAATTTTTGATTACTTTGATATTTTTTAATAGACACCTCCACTGGAGTAAACTTTAGTCAAAAATCATAAGACCAATATTCTTTTTGTGTCCATTACCTATTTTTTTAATTTAACCTTCATTATTCATGCTTATTTAATTAAAATAAAAAAAGTTTTAGATAAATTTTCTTTATTATTGCAGGCTGAGAATATGTTGATAATTGAAATTTGATGACATGTGTTCCGATTTTATTTTGTATAATTGGGTAATTGATTATATATAAAAATGGAGAATGGGCTTGGATGTGAAGGAATATAGGGAAATAATGAGAAAGTTTTTACAAATTTTATGCAATTTTTATTTGCAAATTTTATTTCCATAATCAATAAATAGATATACTGCTTGCATGGCATGATTATTATTTTTTTAAGGTATCCGCCGCTACCTTAGCCTGTTTATATTCAAACCTACCTCGAGTTCTTGAGTGGCCCCCCAATCACCCGCATTGCATTAATAAAGAAACAATACTTGCAATCCCTGGCTTGCTTGATACCATTAATTACTTACAGTACCTGGATGTTATCGTTCAAGTAAAATTATTTTGATGTAATTTAATTGTAATAATATCGCAAAAAAGGTGTTTCAGCATTCTTACTTATCTCGAATGTTTATCAGGTTGAAAACATTTGTAGGGAAAGGTATATAAAAACATACAGTAAGATTTCTATATAATTTACTTTTGGAACTGAATTTTGTATACAATTAAACTTTTTTGGTCGAGTTTAATTAGCTATTAATTTCTTTTCCCTGCATATGATTGATGTTTCAGCTCTGTTAAAGTTAGTTGTTAATTTTATGCTTGTAGCTTGGTAATCGTCCGGATAAAAGTGTCTCTATAAAATATGTCATGATTTATTTTGTAGGGTCGTCTAACAAACATTGTTTTTGATATTGTTTAGAAATCAGATTAATTGTTATTATCAACTTTATAATTATATTAATCAAAATTGGGAGCCAACATATTTTTAATTATTTTGCTACTTTAATTCTGGAACTAAAACTATGTTGAAAGTTCAACCTTTATACAATGATGGGCATTTATATTTGAAAGAAGAGGTTTTATTTGAGAATTTCTTTTTCAACTTCAATTTTTTAATTTTACAATTATCAAAATTTAACAAAATTAGAAAAAAATATAATCTCTAAAGTTTTAAAATTTTTATTTATAAAAAAACTTTTTTTGATATTTTTGGAGTCTTGTGCATAAAGCGTCACTTTTGACATTTTTATTGTATGTCTCTGATAGACTAAGAAAAAATAAGAACGAATAAAGGAATGAAAAATAGTACACAAATTAGATATAAATGGTCAATTTTTATCTAGTATTTTCCAAGAGCTGTTATAGTAGAGCCATATTAATAAATATAATTCAAAATTTCGCTCTAAAACAAAAGAATCTTCTTTAAAAGAAGGAAAGACGCTTTAATGATAATTAGCTCTAATGATCAAAACAATAGGACGGTCGGTTATGATTTGAGGCTATTTTAAATTGGGCATCTGCGAGAAATTGTCGAATTTAGAAAATTTAAAAAAAAAAGAAAGCTACTCTTATATCATGGCTAGCTGACCCCGCAAACTTCGTTTTGCCAAGCAAATTTTTTAAAGGAATTCCCAGAGTAGATTAGCTCTTTGTCGTAAACACGGTATCGTTAGAGCCAAAGACTTAGTTAAATTGGTTAGGTCCCAGATAATTGAATTTTTTTTTAATCGTTAATTTACTGGGCAATATAAGTATAATTTTACAAAAAAATATTTTAAACTTAATTTTATGTAAAAAATACATAAAAAAAATAAGCAAATTTAATGTTAGTGAAAAAAGATAGAAAGGGATATGTATGAAACCACATCAAAAGCTAAATCAAAGAGTATAAACCAATAATATACTATTTGGGCTGTGCCAATATTCTGTATAATAATGTTGAGATTAAAGCCTTATATACTTTAATATTTTATTCTTCTTTGAGATAAAAATAAAAGTTACAAGTGATTTTAATTTAATATAAATTTTTTTAGGGTATTCTAGAGGTTGCAAATTCGGTCATTATGGTCAAATTTGGCCATTTTTTTTATATATGTCTAAGAAAATAGACGAGGTTTGAAGAAACCTTGGAAACAGGAAACGTATAATAGATAACACTATTATGGGAATAATTTTGCCCTAGTAATTTTCTTTTTTCACTCAATGTCGACCTGTGTTATTTGAAGTTTGAATTTAACAGTTTAGCTGTTTTAAATATAAAAATAATTTTTTTTGATTTTTTTTTGTTTTTTTAAACATTTTTTCAAAAATTTTCAATGTTTATAGCATACAATGATTTGAAAAAGTGGTAATAAAAATTAAAAATCTCAATGGCAGGTTTATTCTTTAGAATTTGTTGACTGTTACATTACAATTTTAAAAACAGGTTGGCATTGTGAGCGGTAGATATATGTAAATAATTATTTTTTAGTTTTCGACCTCTTTCGTTTTAAACTTTAAGGGCATTAAAATTGCTAAGCGGCGACTTTCATAACCCCTAGGGTAGTAGTAAATGCGCTTCTCCGCCGCCAATACTATCGAACTTTCATTGATTTATATTGTCACCGTCTAAACAATATTCCACCTAGAATATTGTTTGGACTTGACCTCAACGTCCAAAGCCTGCATACTGCCGGGGGAATATTTTTGAATATTTAGTAAATGTCTAAAATGGATTTGACAGGTATGCCATAATCTCAATATGTAGGGCAAGAGGGGCATTTTTTAGCAGAATGTCTCTGGCCTTTCACCTTTACCACGGTTATAAAGCCTGCATATGGATATTATGGTATTGGCGGAAAGAGGTTAAAAAAATTATATATATTGTAAAGTGATGTTATCATTTGATTTACAAGCATATTATCAGTAAATATAAATAATGAATTTACATTTCAGCTCTTAACTTTATTATTATATAGAAAATACACCCCTCAATAAGAATTCAATTGCTGAGCATGATATATCAGGGCTTCCTTAAAACCGTATTAGGACAGTGTTTGCTTCAGGTATTTTTATTTATTCTTTAAAAATATTATCCATTAGGTCCCGTCGACTACTAAGCTTCGGTGAATAAAGATTCTTTGAAAATTTTTTGATCTTAAATTATTTCTTCTTATACTGAATACCTGATTTTTTTTGTTATGACCTATTTTTAATCCATTTCACATTTTAGTTTTATTTGGGCTCGACTTTGAAATAACCATTTTTTATAACTATTTTGTTTTGTTTGTATTACACAGGGTAACAATTTTTTGAGAGTTATGAGTTAATTACAGGGATCAAACCTGCCATCTTAGGGAATATTAAATCCGTTTACCGTTTCCTAATTAAACTTAGTTAGTCAGTTATAAACATTGAAAATTTTAATAAAAAATGTCAAAAAACCAAAAAAGATTTAAAAACAAAAATTAATTAAAATTTTATTTTTGCATAGTCACAATATTTAAACTGTTAAATTCAAACTTCAAATAATATATTTATTAAACACCGATAATATATCGTGTCGTATTTAAGTTTGGACGCGAAATATTTTGTATTAATTAAATGCCTATGTAAGAGCTTGATTTATTAATAAAATTTATTTTTCATTATTTTTGATATAAAATATAAATTACAAGGGATTTTTATATGCAAAAAAGATTTTTAAAATTTATCTCTTTAGGGTATATTTAGATCTGTCAATTTGGTCAAAAAATGCCATTTTTTGTTATAGACAGATCTAAGGAGCCAAAGACCGAAGAAACTAAGAAAAATGAAAAACATATATGAGATTAAGCCATCATGGGGATTCATTCTTTTATGTTTTCATAAAATTTACGTTTCTGACATTGATATTTGTTGACCTGTGCTATAGTTTCCTTAATAAAATGTTTTTTTCTTAACGTGTGGCAATGATGGACAACAAATGTTAAAGTGTATATCTTGTTCTGAAGATTTTGACTCTTTATGATGTGTTAATATGTCTGAACTCCAGTTTGAATTTTTTAGATGGCCATATTCGATTAGAAAAATTGTTAAATAATATATTATTTTTTTATTTTATAAAGGGTTTTTTTTTGTTATTTTACGTCATAACTGGATGGATAAAGTTAAAAATGTATATCGTAACATAAAATTTAGAACAATTTTTACATTTTTACAGAAAATTTCAATTTGGAATTAAAAGGGATGTGTTTTAAATCCTTGCGCATTTTTTAATTTATAAAATACCGGAAGTTTGACTTTGAAAATGGTTAACGGAATTATAAGTAATATACAAGGCACTATTATTGGGAATAATATTTTATTTTGTAACTTTTTTTGTCGATATTGATTCCCATTGCCCTAGATATTGCGTTTAGGGCTAAACACTAGATTACAAAGGTAGGCTTTTATTTTTATTGTCTAAAAGGTAATAATTTTAATAAACACAGACGAATAACTAATGAATTTTATTACAAGATAAATCAAACGTACCAGCTAAAATTTTTTGAAAAATGTAAAAAAAAAACTAAAAAATCTAAAACAAAAGAATATTAAAACAAAATATTATTTTGTTTAAAACAGTTAAACTGTCAAATTTAATTTCAAATAATTTATTTATTTCAAAACCGATATTACATCATGTCCTATTTAGGTTGGGGTGCCAAATATTTTTGTAAGCTAAGTGTTGATGGAGCTTAATATACTAAAAAAATTTATATTTCATTTTGAGATAAATAATCTCAGATTCAAGTGATTTATATATTCAAAAAAAAATTTTTTTAATGTTTTTTCTCTAGGTAATCTTGAAGTAGCAAAATTTGTGAATAATTAGTGTGGTTTACCTCGTCTAGCCATAATAGGGGGTTATTGAATGCATCGGTTGTAAGGTCAGTCACGAGTTCTAGATGCACTGCCTTGACCACAAAACCCTCAAAAATAGCGCCATACGCCTTGATTTGTTTGCTGTTTCGTCGTTTTCCTTCCTTTATGATGAGTTTGCCAAAGTAATCGACTTCCATGTTAGCAAATGGGAGCGATGGTGTCACTCGATTTTAAAATAAATCACACATTATACAACTACTCGAGTTTGGTTAAATTTTAAAGCAATGATGTAGAACTACTGCGGTTTTTGCCTTAAGAGGCCAGTATCGACTACGAATTAAATCAAGGTGCTTTGGGCACCGCACTGTAGGTTGTCCTCGTGATTTCTGATCAATCGTAAAGTGATTGTCTTTTGGTAAAAGAATTGTGTATTTTTGATCATAGGGAGTAGGAGCGTGTTTTATATCATTTTCAAGAAAGGGTTCGAAACAATTTTGCTGCTCCTACTAACTTTATTTTTTAGGATATTTTCGGTCTCGAGCGAAAGTTTTTTGAGTGAGTCATATGATTCTGAGTGTAGATGTATTGAGTTCCGGAACAAACAAAAATCCGTTTGCTCGTCCATTTGACTTAGCCTTAAGGTTTGTAGTAAATCGTAATGCCGTAATTCGAATGAAAGTGATGCGATATTTGAAATTAATGCGATTATTTTTCGCGTTGGTGTCGGGAATTGTTGGTCTGACTGTGTGAGACTTGTACAGTCGTAGCCCGTTGAGAGCCACGTGGGCCCATTCCACCATTGATCAGAGCGTGTAAGAGTATACGGAAAACATCCTCTTGATAAAAGGTCTGGAGGGTTTTCCATAGTATGGTTCCAACCCCAATTCTTAGTGATTCTTTGAATTTCTGAGACTCTGTTAAATACAAGTGTTTTTCATTCCTATTAAGCCTTCAACCATAGCACCATTGTAGAGTTTGACCAGCAGAAAACTGTGTACGGTTTGACCTTAGGAGCGTCAATAGTTTTTTTAATAACTTTTGCTAATACTACCGCTCCACATAATTCCAGTGTAGGAATTGATATGGGTTTAAATGGAGCTACGCGTGATTTAGAGCATATCAGCCTGCACATTGATTGTGTTGAGTTCTTAAGTAAACGCATGCACCATAAGCTATCAGGCTCGCGTCAAGATCCATTCACCTACAACTTGTTGGAATAATATGACACTTAATTAGGCGTGGTACTCGCAGATATTTAAAATTAGTGAGTTGGTTTTTCATTATCCAAGTAGACGAAATTTCATTAGGAAGCGTATTGTCCCATAATATCTTTAGTGACCAAAATTGCTGTATAAACCTTGTATTTGATGATTACAGGCCCAAGTAACTCGGGTCAAATTGTTTATGAGAGAAATTCTTTTGGTAAATGTCTGAAAGTGGTTTGATGATGATGAAGCTAAATTCATCGGAACTTTAGGTGAGACCTAATAGTTTTGTAATTCGTCATTTTAAAATACGGTATTTTCTCCCCCTGACTACATTTTCTGAGTACAAAGCCTCCACTTAGCAGTTGTTTATTGACCTAATTGATAATTGTTTTTGCTCCATGAACGGCTCCAGTTAATAAGTCATCTATGTAAAATCATGTCTTGTTATTGAACCCACGAGAAGTTTGTCCATTTCTAGTGCTAAAATGGGGCTGAAGCCGTCCCATAGGTGACTGTCTAAAGATCATATGATTTAAGATCTTCAGATAATTTATGCCGCCATAATATCCGTTGTAGTTGCCTATGCTTAAAACTTAGAATCGACTTTAAGTAACGAAGGTGTCATACATTTTATACCATCATCAGCACCACATTTTGGCGGGTTGTGGGAAGCCGCAGTCAAATCTGCGATACATCATCTCATACAAATGGTTGAACAAACTCCACTAACCTTTAAATAAACTACAGTTCCTACCCTGATTGAAGCCTTCCTCAATTCGAGGCCTTTATCACCGTTGACTGATGATCCTAACAACTCAAGTCCACTGACCCCAGGACACTTTCTCATTGGCTTTAACGAGCATCATCGACCTATCTTAACCAAAATTCTTATTTCACGATTGTCTTGTTAGTATTACCTCGAGAGTCTTCGGCAACATTTCTGGGATCGATGGATGCGTGAACACTTGGTTAATTTCAAATGCAGGTTAAAATGGATTAATCCCAGCACACCCATTCAAGTTGACCAATTGGTCCTCGTTAATGATGATTTTCGTCCCCCGTTACAATGGCCATGAGGACGTGTTAAAGTACATTTAGGAGCTGATGAAAATTTCTGAATCGCCACAATCCTTACATCAATTGGGTTACTCAAACGCCCCATCGTCAAACTTAATGTAGAATAAAAATAAGAACACTCTGTATATGGTTTTAGTAGTGATTTTATTTATATACAAGAATATGGTTTGAGAGGATGTGTGAAAATGAACAATTGATGAAATCAGTAGTTAAATTACACTGGACAACAAAAAACAACATAAACAGTTTTTTGAGGGTTTTGTAAAGATTTTTCTTGCGATAACGATCCCGGGGTTAATTTTTTTCCAATGCCTCCAATTTTTTATTTACCCGCTTCTAAAGTTCAGAAAAATATTCTCAATATTTCTTTAGCTATAAATTTTCCAAAAAATCTACTGGCATATTCAAATTCCTTATATAAAACATATCTATAAAAGGTTATAGCTTAAAATTATTAGCAATATTTAAGTTAATAAGGATCAAAAAACGGATTTAATAACAAAGACCACTAATTTTATAAAAATGAAAAAATAAAAAAAATTTAAACGCCTTACGTAAATAATGAATGTCCGTAATATTTTTAAACTTTTGCTACTACCCATAAGTTTTTATGATATAGAAGCCCAATACTCCCAAAATAGCAAAATCTCAACTTTGACACCGAATACTAAAAATCTGAGGCATTGGCTAAAATTCTGATTTCATATTTGTAGGGCACCAAAAACGATAGTTGCCATAAATGATGCTTAAGGTCATCTAAGTTTAGTTGTCCAGTGTTATTTATGTATAAAAATATGTATATTAGAATCAAAATGGTGTGTAGTATTGGTAATTCAAAGAAGATAAGGAAACACATAGGTGGGTGGTGGTAGTGTGTGCGAGTTAAAATGAAGGGAGGGGGGGGGCATGTTATGGGTTACACTGGACAACAAATTTTGGACGACCCTAAGCAACATTTATGGCAACTATGGTTTTTGGTCAAGTTTTTGGCGCTGATCACGAATATGAAATCAGAATTTTAGCCATGGCCTCAGATTTTTAGTTATTCGGTGTCAAAGTTGAAATTTTTCAATTTTTGGGGTATTTTGGGCTTCTATATCATAAAACCTATGGGTAGTAACAAAAGTTTAAAAATACATTTAGATAACGAAAACATTCATTATTAACGTAAGGGGTTTAAATTTTTTTTTAATATTTAAATTTTTTTTATTTTTTAATTTTTGTAAAATTAGTGGTTTTTGTCATAAACTCCGTTTTTTGATCTTAAATAACTTGAAAGTAAATTGCTAAAAATTTATGTAATAACCTTTTTTAGATATGTTTTTTTTATAAGGAATCTGAATATGCCAATAGATTTTTTGTAGAATTAATAGTAAAAAAAAATTTTTGAATTTTTTTCTAAACTTTGGACGCGGTTTAAAAAAAATTGGAGGCCTTAGAAAAAAAACTAAACCCGGGATCGTTATCGCAAGAAAATTCTCTACAAAACCCTTAAAAAATCGTTTAAGTTGTTTTTTTTTGTTGTCCAGTGTTATTTATCAGCCATTATGAAAATTATCTACCCCCCCCCCCCCCCCCCCCAGCAATGTCTTAATTTTATTTTCACACATTGATTTTTGTCTGTGTAATAATTAAAAAAAATTGGGCAATAATTTAAAACTTTGGCCCCCGTAATTCCTTATTTCGAATTTAGGCCCAACTGGTTTTTAATTTCGGCCCGGTCGGGTTTCGGGTCCCGACTTTGATCTCTATTGATTATACAATTTGTTGAGTGCCTCTAATCATGAATTTTCAATGTCAGTTTTTTTTATCTAGTATTTTCCAGTTTTCCAATTCAAGATTTTATAATTTGATTTTATTTTACGCTTTTGTATTACATTTAAAAAGAAACTTGAGGCATTACAATCATTAGACGGATTATGAAATTGCCTAAAATTTTGATACAAATTAAACTCAAAATCTTGATATATTTCTTGTGCATTTTAATTCACATATTTTTTTGCCCTTGTTTTATAAGAATAATTTATTATTTAAGGGCAATATATTTTGGATTAACATAAATAAATAATTTTGATTTAGGAAGCAAGAGTCGATATGGACGAAGTTATTACTGCCACGGCCTATCTCGATGTCTTCTTAAGACATATCAGGCATCCTACGATGGTTAGATTGTTTTTAAAAACTTTTTTGCTCTCCCCGGTCAAAATGTTAATCAATGAATCCCTCGGTTCGAATAAATCCTCCGCATATTTAGCTCAATCTACCTTATCATCAACTACACCTTCACTTCACCCTGATAATGATATTGGCGATATTGAATACGAACGACATGCCCAGCATTTATCAAATGAAGAAATAATGGGTTTAATTTAGTTTCCTCATATTATCGACATTTTAAATACCTTTATATTTTTTAACTTATATATATTAGGCCCAACACTGTTGGATGTGATTTTACTTCGTTTAGACACCTGGCTTGGTGGAGAACAGGTTTTTATCCTTATTTTTAGTTAAATGTTATATAACGTTATATTTCGGCCCTTTTATTATGATTTGCTATAGTTCAAATTATGCACAACTTTGCCTACTTAGATCAGACCTGCCATCTCAGGAATTTCCGTTTACCTTTTTTTCGAATCAAACTTTGTAAGCCAGCTATAAACATTAATATTTTTTTAAATGTTTAAAAAAAATAAAAAAGATTGAACACAAATATTAAAAGACATTATATATATTTATTTTTCTTAAGTTTTTTGCCTCACTAAGGGATTAAGCTATTTCAGCGTATTACTCCACGTTATATTATTTAAATATCTATAAAACAGCCTAACTGTAAAATTTAAACCAAAAATAATTATTTTATCTCGAATCGATAATCGTGCCATATTTAGGGGGTGCAAAAATATTATAACACTCGTTATTTAAGAAGAATGAAGTTACAGATTTCATTATAAAAATTAAATTATATCTTCTAGGGATTTTAAGGTTGCAAAAACAGTTAATTTGACCAATTTTCAATTGTTTAATGGTCTTGGTTCAGATGATTCGATAAACGGAAAAAATATTAGAATTAAGGCATGTGGATTTCTTTTAACAAACTCATAAACTAACACATTAACTGAATTATACCTAATATATGTTTTCTTTTTTATTTTAGTCATATTTCTTATATATAGTATTAATCAAAGTAAGGGAAACCAAACATTAAAACAACCAAAGTTTTAGTAATTATTTTTTATTTTTAATATTGTTATTATTAAATATAACATTAATATTAAGTAATTGTTAATAAATATATTACTTGCTATATCTTTGATATTTTTATCGGGCGTTTACTTAGCTAACCCTAGTTAATCTTGCCTTGTTACATACCTTGCTTGATTTCAATTGCGAAGACATTATGGTATACCTGTGTTTTAGGTATAAAATATATTTTTGATATATACAAATGAGAATGTTTTATAAACCACCGATTTCATTTAATATTTGCGCTTATTTTTATTTATCACCAGATAATAAAATCTAAATTTATGGTATTAGAGTTTTTTTTAAACCTCGCCCATCAGGGACTCCTTGCCCCACATAATAATTATAAATGTGCCTATAATCTCTAATATTTATATTTTTTTTTACAATACTAAGTTTTAAAATAAAATATCAAATGATAAACAAATTTATGTGTTGAGTGCGGTGGTGTTTGCTTAAATTTTTTTAAGAATTCCACGTTAGAATTGTTCATGTTGATTACTACTTATGTAATTTTTAAATGTCAGATATCTCACTTCTTGTAATCACGTTTTAAAAAAGTCCTCCATCGATTCGTTTGAATTTCATAAGATACCTAATAAACTCTCAAATCTCAACCTAAATTTTCGAAAATCCGCATTTGCTCAAACTATAACACCACAAACCATTCAAGTTTTAGATTCTATATCATATATATTTAAACGTGAAAACTAAATTTTTATTTCCCAGGTCAACAATTTTTTCAGAGTTATGAGTTAACTACAGAAATCAAACCTGCCATCATAGAGAATATCAAATCCGTTTAGCGTTTTTCCTAATCAAACTTAGTCAGTTATCAACATTGAAAATTTTAGAAAAAAAGGTCAAAAAACCAAAAAAGATTCAAAAACAAACATAAGTTGAAATTTTATTTTTGCATAGTCACAATAGTTAAACTGTTAAATTCAAACTTCAAATAATAATTTCATTAAAAACCGATATTATATCGTGTCGTAATTAAGTTTGGACGCGAAATATTTTGTATTATTCAAATGCCGATGTAAGAGCTTGATATATGATAAAATTTTTTTTTTATTATTTGTGAATAAAAATATAAGCTACAAGGGATTTTTATATGCAAAAGATTTTTAAATTTTTTTTAGGGTATATTTAGATATGTGAATATGGTCAAAAAAGGTCATTTCTCGTTATAGACGGATCTAAGGAGCCAAAGACGGAAGAAACTAAAGACGGAAGAAACTAAGAAAAACGAAAAATGTATATGAGATTAGGCCATCATGGGGATGCATTCTTTTATGTTTTCATAAAATTCACGCTTCTGACATTGATATTTGTTGACCTGTGTTTTATCTGCAAAGTTGTCATGAATTTATTTCCTTAGCTATTTTTATTTGATCCTTGATTGTAACACTGGTTTTACGAATTTTTGAAAGAACAGAAGTATCCTATTAATTCTAAACTTCCACACCGGACAACAAAGTATGCATAACATATTAGAGGATATAAGCCAACCTTTATTTATAGTTAAGTTTTATTTAATGCGAATTTTTAATAGACTAATATTTTTTTCCGTCAATTCTTTTTTGTTAATCAATGACAACGAAATTTGTTAATTGGGGGCCCGATATTTTAATATGAGTAAGACCAGACCTGCCATTTTAAGGGTTTTTGAATCCGTTTACTGTTTATTTATAAACTTTGTAAGCCAGCTATAAACATTAAATTTTTTTTATAATGTCGAAATATAATAGAATATTGAAAAAATTATTATAAACAGCTTAAGTATATCAAACTTTAAATAATATTTTTATTTTAAACCGATGAAACTGGGGTAGTTAGTATTACCTAAATTATAATGTAAGAGCTTTATATTTTAAAATTTTTATTTCTCATTATTTGAGATGAAAATAACAGGAAGTTTTGATATAAAAAAATTTTAATTATTTACTCTTTAGGTATTTCGAGGTCGCAAAATTAGTCAATTTTGGCTATTTTTTCTATTTTTCCTAAAATATGCAAGTTTTGATCTAATTTCGGAAAACGTATAAAATGAGATAAGGTCATCATGTAGAATTCGATTAAGCGTCATAATTTTTGGTGAATGCTCATTGATTTTTATGACCCGTGTAATCGGACATTAAAACGTCGGTATTATATGATATTTTGTTAAAATTTTTTGGGGGAATTTTTGGGCATAAAATCTAATTTTGCTTAATTTTCTTCCATCACTAGTTGTGGACCTTTATATTATATAAAACATTATTTATAAACAAATATTGAAAATACTATAATACCTCTATCAATACCGTGTGGAATATAATATATATGTTTTTTAGCTAAATTTATTAATTTAAATTCGTTTTATTGGGCATTATTGAAAGAAAATATCTATCGGCTCAGATAGCCAGTGGCAAACCCTCTGCCATAGACGCAGGAGGTTGCGAGTTCTAATCCGTGCACAGTAGCTTTTTTCTTTGGAAAAATAGCATACATGTGCAACACTTTAAAGCTTCTGAGTGGCCTGCTTAGGCAGTAGGATAAGTCTTAAAGTAAGAGCCTAGGCTAAAAACCTAGGTCGCCGGCGTGCGAGCAAATCTTACTATTTAACCCGTCGGCAATATTAATTGCTTTGCTCGGGTTAAAAGAGTCAAAGCCTTAACGGGTATGACGCCCCTAAGTGGGGAAAGGTACGGGGGAAACCTCAAACCAATTGTTTGTTTGTTAAAGTAAATATCTGATATGTTAATTTGATCATTTACAGAAAGCCTAAATAATTTTCATGTTATTGTTTAAATTTCCCAAGAAGCATTGGGAGGAGCACCGAATCGTAATAAATTCTTAATAAAATTTAGTAATAATCGCCTGCTCAACTTAGTGATGCCAAGTAGCACCTGTTTTTGTTTCGAAATTTTAACTCGATGATTAATGACTAAAATTTTACGACCTTGAGATTTATAAAATAATAATGTAAAATTATTTACTTTAAAAGTTATTGTTTTCTTTATTTTTTTCTCTTTCATCTTTTACACAATATACATATTTCATCATTTTCAATTTACATTTATCTGGCTTGACAAATTTTTGAGATAATGAAAGATATTATTCCCATATTTTTTCTTTAGCTTTTGGCTTCATCAGTAACAGGATCGTTCTCCACGTTAAATTATTAATAGATAGAAAAGCTTGTAATTTTAAACAAAAAATACTATTTTATTTTACGATAAAAAACATATTTAAGTTGGGGTCCAAAGCATTCTGTATAAC
This sequence comes from Acutogordius australiensis, assembly GCA_030555515.1. Classification (NCBI taxonomy): domain Eukaryota; kingdom Metazoa; phylum Nematomorpha; class Gordioida; order Gordea; family Gordiidae; genus Acutogordius; species Acutogordius australiensis. The sequence continues at coordinate 31,556,922 of CM060244.1, read as the reverse complement.
ATAATGTTGATGCAAAAGCTTAATATATTTAAGATGGAAATATAGAAGTTAAAGTTGATATAAATATGGTCAATTCCACCTCAATCCAACAAGTCCGGGAGGGGTACCCCTTTTGATTTGGCTGAAATTTTGCATGGAGGTAGTATTTAAGGGTATCTCATAATCTGGAATTTTTTTTTGACCGGAAGTGTTTTTTGACGGAGATAGGGGCAAAAGAAAAAAAAATTGCAAGGTGAATTTTTACATTTGATGCAACTTTGGGAGGTTATAAGTCAAAAAGTATTATAGCTAGAGACTTAATTTTTTTTTATTTTGAAGAAGACAATAAGGGCTATCTTGCATGTATTAATTATTTTAAAAAATTTATTTTAAAATTTTACAATTTTATGAAGAATATTCAGTTTAAAATAACTAAAAAAGCATTTTTTTAAATTTCTTGAAAAATTGCTAAAATATACCCCTTAATATTCTTTAAAAATATTCTAACTCAAAAGTCTGAGACCGACATATTTTTTTAAAAAATTCAATAAAATAATTTTTTTTAATTTTCAGACAATAATTTGCTCCATGCACTATATTAAAATATTTAAAAGTGCCAAATTTAATTATATATAAGAAGTTAGACATAGGGGTAATTATGTTAGGCTATAACAGTTTTATTTATTTGATTCATACTATTGTTAATTTTGGAAAGAAAAGGGGAACTTCAGATCAAAAAAATTGGTAATTTTTAGTATTTTACTCTCATCTTCAAAGCCGACTTTCTGGGTCACTACCAAACCAATTTAAAAATTTAAAATTGCATTTTATACATAAAACATCGCTATATAACATAAATTTTCCCCAACATTTTACAACGTACCCATAGCCTTTTATGAAATAAAAACAAAAGTTTGCCAAGTTTTTTGAAATTTTAAGGTGTACAAACAAAATAAAAACTTAAAATTTGTATGCTTATATTTGTTAACTTTTACTAGTCTTTTTTAGTTTGATGAACAAGATTAGAAATCGTACATAATATTCAATATTTATCCTCGGCAAAATTTAAAAAATTTGTTAAATTTATTATATAAAAAATTTTTGGGAGGATTTTAGAAAAAATAATAAGGTCAAAAAATTTGTAAAAATTTATTTTTTTTCTTTATTGAATGGTTTTTAAATAAAACAGCCTCAACAACGTTAAATCTGATAAAAAAAAAGTAAAATAGAATATATTTAGCCTATAGAATATTATGATTCAACAGATGTTCTTTTTTTATGATTATCAACAAACTTAAAATAAACGTAAAAAGTCAATTATTTTATGAATAGTGATATGGTTTTTTGATATTATAAATACATAAATGAAGTCAGGGTTAAACAACTTTAAATGATTATAACGGGCAGAATTAGCTTCAATAATCAATTTTAAGACTAAATATTAGACCCAATTTAATATAAATAAAATTTAGACATTCAGTCTTTTTTACTAATTTTTACAAATGCCAAATATGTTTTTGAAAGGCTATTTAGAACAAGGCATACAATATATATCTAACCGACCTTAATAAAGTTTAAAAACCAACATAGTTCCAATTACATTTTAGTTTTATAATATAGACGCACTAGACCTATTAAAGAAAGAGGAAATATCACTGTTACTTGATTCTATAGGCATATGGATTTGGGCATTGACCTAAAGTTATAACTAAATGCGTTCCTAACGAATTTTAACACAAGAATGTGTTTTTATAAATATAACAAATTACAAATTTAATTAAAATAAAGGAATGATTTTATAATCTCCTTTTTTTGTAATTTACCTATTTCGTTCTTTTAAAATTTTCTATACATAACATGTATCCTATTTTTTTAACACTTAAACAGGCATATTATGACTGATTATATAGGTTCTAGATATTATTAGTTTATTATGCAAAAATAATAAAAAAATAAGCTTGCACAGACGAATACAATCTGCGTTAGTTTTTTGACACCTGAAAATTTGCTGTTTTTTGGCAAATTAGGTATTTTTATTGTAGAAGCGTCAAAATAGAATGAAAAAAGCTGGGGCTATTATATGTTATTAAGCGATATTTTATCTATAAAATGAATGTTAAATATTAAAAAAAGGTTGGCTTTTTAACCAGAAAGTCGATTTTGAAAACAGGCAAAATTTTCACTTTTTTCGGTTTTAAGGTTCACTTTTTAATTGTAAATTTAATAATAGTAGTTATCAATTAAATCAAACTATTATGGTCTAACATAATTGTCCATATGTCCTGCTTTTTGAATACTGTCAAATTTGGCACATTGGCATATTCTAACATAGTGCAAAGGGCATAAATATGTCCCAAAATTAGGGCAAAAAATTGATTTTTTTAAACTTTGTAAAAAGTCATGCCGGTCCCAAACTTTAAATCATATATTTATTAACATTATTAAGGGCCATATTATATAAATTTTTCAGAAAATTCAAAGATACGTTTTTTGAGCTATTTGTGTCTAAACTTTTTTGGTAACTTAAAAAAAAAATTTTAAATATTTTTTGCGTCTAAGGTAGCCCTTATTACGATCTTCAAAATAAAAAAAAATTATGACTCTAGCTACAATACTTTTGATAATACATGCGCACAAGGTTGCCTCAAATTTTTTTTTGCAAAAAAATGAAAAATATTTTGCTCATATCTCGGTCAAAAACTTCCGGGCAAAAAAAATTTAGGTTTTAATCAGCACCCAAGAACCCTACCAGTGTACCAATTTTCAGCCAAAACTGAAACTTCGAGAAAAAAAGTTTGTCCATATTTTCGATTGTCATCCATTTAGTGGGCCCAGTTCAGGTAGATTTGAAAGACAGATATAGATATAAGGACAGCATGTGCATTATTTTACTGCAGATTCATAAATCTTGCCTAACATTTATAAATTTTATGGACATTTTTTAATTTTTCTATCCAAATACACTTTTATATTCTATGTATTTTCATATTTCACGCATTTTATTATTTCTTGTTTGCATTTATTATGTTAATATATATAAAATAAATTAATTGTAGCTTAGATTAATTAAAATATTTAGTTACATATAACATTACAAGTTTTTACAAATTAGTGGTAATACACCTTGTATTTTTTGAAATTAAAATGTGGACGATTAACTACAAAGATTAATTCGTTAATTATTTATTATTTAAAATGGTTAAAGTGTGAAATATTTTAATCATAAATATTTATTATATATCAGTTTTAATTTCGTTAAAAAGTGTCAATTTAATATTAAGCATACCTAAATTTCAAGTCTGGGAGATTTGTACCAATTGGTTTGTTTTTAAATCGACCCTGGCCTCAAATAAAAATTGTTTACCTTTTGCTTCATAGCCTGACTTTAGTTTTCCTGTCAGTTACCTAAAAATACGTTTAACGTGTCTAATTTTGCTTAGTTATATATATTTATTTAAAATTATTTCGATATTATGGACAGAGTGCTGATATTCAAACGAATTACGAGAAAAATGATACCATTTATAGTGACGACATTAAATGTAGTAATAACACGTCTTCCAAACAAAATGATTCATCGTCGTTTTACGCCTATCTACTGGACGCCAGGAAACCAGTATTCACTTGCCGCCTTGCTTGTCGTTCTCGAATACCTTTAGATCATTGCTCCATAACAAAAAATTCAAGTCTGTTTTATAGATGTTTACTTATTTAGAATAATCTAATATGATTTTGTATGACCTTATTTAAAGAAATACTTTTACTGTGAATTTTTTTTTTGAAATATCTTGTAGCTTTATAAGCTTTCAATATAATGATTAGCGATCAAAGACGGGACCCGAAAACCCGTCCAATCTGTGGCAAATATGCATCCATGTTTATTTTGTAATGCATCTATCCACTAGGTTGGATTAGTTTCATGCTTTTTATAAAATTACAATGAGAAAAATATTAAGTAAAGGTTATTTCAAGGTTGGGTTAGGTTTTAAAATTTGGCTTAAAGTTTTTGGCATTTAGTCTAGAATTTATAAAATAATGTCTGTGAGTCTAAATAATTATACATAAAACAGATTTTTTACATATGAACATTGCTGGTTTTTTAATTGATTAACTAAACTTTTATTTGAAGTTTAACAGGCGGTCAGTATTTTGGGTTTAGTTAGCCAAATGTTTCGAATAAAACTGCTTGGCCATTATAAAGGCAACAACCTTCGCCTAACCTTTAGCACTTATTTAAATATTTCAAATAATATATAAATTGCATTCTTCTTTGTGTCATAATAATTATTTTATATCATTTTGCAATTTTAAAAGTAAGAAAATTTAACATTAAGAATTTACCTTGTTAAATATAATTAATAAAGGGTATAAAGACAAATTAATAATTTATGCAAATTTTCAGAGGCGTACCCAGATATTTAATAAGGGGGGGGGGGGGGGGTAGAGAGATAAATCAGACATGCAATTTTGGGAAACTATGGTGGGGTATATTGTCAAAAAGGCATAATTTTTATTGTTTCATCCAATAAAGATCATTTAGTAAAGGGTTCCCCTCAGGACGCCAATGATTGTCTAAAAGGTTCATTCGTTAAAATTTATATCAACGAGTTTAAAAAAAACCGAGGTTTTTTTTAACAATTTCCTAACGACCACCATTAGTATTAAAAATTAATAGCAGGTATAAAGTCTTTTTTTCAGACATTGATATTTGTCGAGCTGTGCTATGCAAATATAAAGTTCTGTTAAAACATTGTTCAATTAGCCTTAATGCAATAAAGGCTGTATTTGGCCGCTATCTTATTTCAATACGTCAATGCAAAAAAAGCTCAATTTTTTTAAATTACCCTAAAATCGCCCCTAAACAGCCGCCTGTTAAAAATTTGCGACTTTTGGGTGCTATACCAAACCATGTGGGCAGCAGAGACCAATTTAACCCGACAGGTACCACTAATGTTTCGGCCGAGCGAAATTTTACAAAAAAAAATTCTGGGCCTTCTTATAGTCCAAATAAACCTAATCCGTTGAAAAAACTCAAAAAAATTTACAACTTCCGGAAATAATGGGGGGTCACCTAGAGGTTACATTTGGTGAATAGAAATCATATATGCTTTTAAATTTTATTGTATATAAAATTCGTAAAAAATATTAATCATATTGAAAATTGGACCAACAATGAATATTTAGGGCCACTTGGCAGTAGGCACACAATTTTCTAGTCGCTTTGCCGCATACGACACATCTTCTTTGGGTGCATTCTTCACTAGTGTGAACAACCGGGCTATTAAATTTTCGCCCAATTCTGGGGTTTATACCTCTTTTTGGAGGTATTTCGTGTTTTCTAAAATAATTTTGGACTATATTTCTTTTAAAGTTGCAAAAAGTTATTTTTTCTTTGTTTTTTGTATATATTTGCCAAGAATTTTGGCATGCTGCATCAATGCCAAAAGCGAATAACGGAAAATACCATTTTTTCCGCGTAATGATATCCTTGTCGCATTTACATTTTGATCAAATCTATCAATGTCGCCCATACATTTGTTGTACATTTGAATGAGGTTAGGGCAAGGAACTCGAATTTTTTTCCTTGATTTATCGACCTGGGCAATTCGATATATGTTGGTAATTGGGTTTACACCATGAGAGTTGGACAATATTGTAACGATGCTGTTATCGTTTTTAACGGACCGCCATCATATTTGAGGTATTTTTTTTCGAAATGAATCCTCTAGGTTTCTTTTTCATTAGTTTTAAATCTGTTAATGGAGCTTTCAATCGGTTAGTACCTATTGTACCTGTACCTCCAACATTCATATCGGATAAAAATTGCAACAATTTAGGACTAGTAAAGTAATTGTCAAAATATGTATTATATGGTTTATATTCTTCAGGTAATTTTTCAACCAAGTCTATAATAACAGAACCTCCCAAGCCAAATTCCTTGTGGCTGTTCACTTGCTTTGTTGAACCTTGATATGGTTTGAAGGTTATCAGGTATCCACTTGCAGTGGCCGCACACCACATTTTATAACCAAATCTAATAGGTTTGCCCTTTATAAATTGTTTGGCTGTGATGTCCATAATACGGAACCATTGATTCGTCCATAGAAATGTGGGACGAGTTATTTTATTTAAAATTTTGAATCATTCTATCATTGATCACTTCGAAATAAGGTCTGATTTTGGAAAACTTGTCCATATTATTTAAATTATAATTATCGGCTAAATGTAGAAATCGGGTAATTTCTTGAAATCTATTTCGTCGTATGCCATTTGAAACCATTCTGTTAAAAGCATCGGCTTGTAGTTCCCAAAACATTTTTATATTTATTGGGTTTAAATATCCCGTCAAAATAAGGGTCGCAATATATTTTTTGCATTCTGGGATTGTGAAATTCAGGTCGTGATTATGTTGCTTGGCGTATAAATTACTCATATTTACGATTAACCCGACAGGTACCAACGTAACCTACAGGTTAGGCCTACTTTGAAGGCCTATATCTCAAATAGTATTCAACCAAAACTAAATTTTTAAACTTTATTTTAAAGCCCTCATTCAGCTAAACATCTGATTCAGCTCTTTCCTTTTCCTCTTTATCCATTCTTTATTTATCACATTCTAAAAATCCGAAAAATTTCACCTTAAATATCATTCTTTATATTCAAAATTTATGGATATTTACAAGTATATTTAATTTTATTAATTAGCATATTTAAAAACTACACATTTTAAAGATTAAATTTGTTAAATTATTTTTTTATTAAAAATAATTATTTATATTTTTTATTTACATTTGAATATGAGTACAACCTACAGGTTACATTGGTCTGGAAGGACCTATTCATTGTAATTTGTATTTAAAAAATTGACTTATTTTAAAATTTTTTGCCTAGATTCGGAACTTTTTCCAACCTAATCGAGATATTGATAAAATTATTATTCTTCCACCATCCAATGAAGTCGATACGGATATGGAAAGTGGAGATGAAGAAACAATCGTCGATCTTCAACACCTTCCACATTCTATGTTGAATTCTTCAGTCGAAATTGAAAAAACAGGATCATGCGATGATTTTCATATTGAGATAAATAATCAGAGATGGCATGATGACGATAAAATATTTAAATCACATGGCTGTAGTGATTTAAACGAAAGGATTGTTGACAACTTAATTGTCCTAGAACAACCCGAGGATTACTTTGAACAATTTTTCACAAACGATGTTTTTTCTTTAATCGTAAATATGAGTAATTTATACGCCAAGCAACATAATCACGACCTGAATTTCACAATCCCAGAATGCAAAATATATATTGCGACCCTTATTTTGACGGGATATTTAAACCCAATAAATATAAAAATGTTTTGGGAACTACAAGCCGATGCTTTTAACAGAATGGTTTCAAATGGCATACGACGAAATAGATTTCAAGAAATTACCCGATTTCTACATTTAGCCGATAATTATAATTTAAATAATATGGACAAGTTTTCCAAAATCAGACCTTATTTCGAAGTGATCAATGATAGAATGATTCAAAATTTTAAATAAAATAACTCGTCCCACATTTCTATGGACGAATCAATGGTTCCGTATTATGGACATCACACAGCCAAACAATTTATAAAGGGCAAACCTATTAGATTTGGTTATAAAATGTGGTGTGCGGCCACTGCAAGTGGATACCTGATAACCTTCAAACCATATCAAGGTTCAACAAAGCAAATGAACAGCCACAAGTTTGGCTTGGGAGGTTCTGTTATTATAGACTTAGTTGAAAAATTACCTGAAGAATATAAACCATATAATACATATTTTGACAATTACTTTACTAGTCCTAAATTGTTGCAATTTTTATCCGATATGAATGTTGGAGGTACAGGTACAATACGTACTAACCGATTGAAAGCTCCATTAACAGATTTAAAACTAATGAAAAAGAAACCTAGAGGATTCATTTCGAAAAAAAATACCTCAAATATGATGGCGGTCCGTTGGAACGATAACAGCATCGTTACAATATTGTCCAACTCTCATGGTGTAAACCCAATTACCAACATATATCGAATTGCCCAGGTCGATAAATCAAGGAAAAAAATGTTCCTTGCCCTAACCTCATTCAAATGTACAACAAATATATGGGCGGCATTGATAGATTTGATCAAAATGTAAATGCGACAAGGATATCATTACGCGGAATAAATGGTATTTTCCGTTATTCGCTTTTGGCATTGATGCAGCATGCCAAAATTCTTGGCAAATATATACAAAAAACAAAGAAAAAATAACTTTTTGCAACTTTAAAAGAAATATAGTCCAAAATTATTTTAGAAAACACGGAATACCTCCAAAAAGAGGTATAAACCCCAGAATTGGGCGAAAATTTAATAGCCCGGTTGTTCACACTAGTGAAGAATGCACCCAAAGAAGATGTGTCGTATGCGGCAAAGCGACTAGAAAACTGTGTGCCTACTGCCAAGTGGCCCTACATATTCATTGTTGGTCCAATTTTCATAATATATGATTAATATTTTTTACGAATTTTATATACAATAAAATTTAAAAGCATATATGATTTCTATTCACCCAATGTAACCTCTAGGTGACCCCCCATTATTTCCGGAAGTTGTAAATTTTTTTGAGTTTTTTCAACGGATTAGGTTTATTTGGACTATAAGAAGGCCCAGAATTTTTTTTTGTAAAATTTCGCTCGGCCGAAACATTAGTGGTACCTGTCGGGTTAAAGAAAAAACATCGTTTGTGAAAAATTGTTCAAAGTAATCCTCGGGTTGTTCTAGGACAATTGTGTTGTCAACAATCCTTTCGTTTAAATCACCACAGCCATGTGAATTAAATATTTTATCGTCATCATACCATCTCTGATTATTTATCTCAATATGAAAATCATCGCATGATCCTGTTTTTTCGATTTCGACTGAAGAATTCAACATAGAACGTGGAAGGTGTTGAAGATCGACCATTGTTCTTCATCTCCACTTTCCATATCCGTATCGACTTCATTGGATGGTGGAAGAATAATAATTTTATCAATATCTCGATTAGGTTGGGCATCAAGTTCTTCAATAATATCATTAATAGACCTAAAAATCATAAATTATTAAAGATAACCGGTTAAAAGTTCCGAATCTAGGCAAAAAATTTTAAAATAAGTCATTTTTTTAAATACAAATTACAATGAATAGGTCCTTCCAGACCGTAACCTGTAGGTTGTATTTATATTCAAATGTAAATAAAAAATATAAATAATTATTTTTGAAAAAAAAATAATTTAACAAATTTAATTTTTAAAATGTGTAGTTTTTAAATATGCTAATTAATAAAATTAAATATACTTGTAAATATCCATAAATTTTGAATATAAAGAATGATATTTAAGGTGAAATTTTTCGGATTTTTAGAATGTGATAAATAAAGAATGGATAACGACGAAAAGGAAAGAACTGAATCAGATGTTTAGCTGAATGAGGGCTTTAAAATATAGTTTATAAATTTAGTTTTGGTTGAATACCATTTGAGATATAGGCCTTCAAAGTAGGCCTAACCTGTAGGTTACGTTGGTACCTGTCGGGTTAATGATATATTATACAACAAATTGAGATTTATGAGCTAACTACAGAGGTTAAACCTGTCATTTTAGGGATTTTCAAATCGGTTTACCGTTTTTTCTAATCATACTTAGTAAGTCAGCTATAAACATTTAAGAATTGAAAAAATATCAAAAAAAAAACAAAAATGATTTAAAGACAAAAATAAATAGAAATTTTTTTTCATATTCACAACAGCTAAATTGTTAAATTCTAACTTCAAATAATATTTTTATTAAAAACCGATGTCGTATTTAAATTTGGATGCGAAATATTCTGTAATATCTAAATGTTGATGTAAGAGCTTAATATAGTACTAAAAAATTTTATTTCTCATTTTTTAGGATGATAAATATAAGTTACAGGGGATTTTTAAATGAAAAAAAATTCTTAAATTTTTTCTTTTCAGGGTATTCTCGAGGTTGCTTAATTTGTCAATTTGGTCAAAAAAGGCCATTTTTTGATATGTTGGGTTTTGGGAGCCGAAGGCGGAAAAATTACGAAAAACGGAAAATATATGTGAGATAATGCCATCATGAGGGTGGATGCTTTTATGTTTTCATAAACTTATTTTTTGACATTGATATTTGTTTACCTGTATTCAACCCCCATAATAATTTATTTTTTGGGAAATTAAAAAAAAATCGTTTTTTACTAAGTGCGTTCGCAAAAACATAAATGTTAATTATTAGCTTGTTATAAAAATTTGGGCCGTTTTTTCAAATTCGGGCCGAGTTTAAAATTAAACCAAATTTCCCAAGTCGAAATATCACGGCCAGTTTTAACCAATTATTTTTCTATAAATACACAATTTAATACAATGTGTCGAAGTTACCCCTTTTCATGTGATTATAAATTTGTCTAAATTAGCCCCTACTAACAGTAATTAGATGCAATACTTGATATTATTTTTTTTTAATTCAGGCTGGGCCTGACAAATTTCAACCTCGCCGAACCGTGGGCCAGGCGTTTGGGTCCCAACTTGATCTCTAATATTGATTCAAAAAAATATGATATTGATGAATTGATTTTTTTTAGTTCCGCTTCCTGTTTATTATATAAATATTTTTTTATTATACAAAAATTTTGTTTACATTTTTTTGCCCGCTTAAAAATTACACTGGACAACGAAAAAAACAAAACGGTTTATAAAGGGTTTCATAGAGAATTTTCTTGCAATAATGATCCCGGCCTTATTTTTTCCCCCAATTCCTTCAATATTTACCGCGTCCAAAGTTCATACAAAAATTTTTTAATTATTGTTTGGTACGCGTGTAATATTTATAATATCTTTTTTATGAAACTGAACCATACAACAAAACATCTAATAATCACATACATACATGTGCATGGATTATATATTCCAGGCTAAACACCATCCCCCTTTTAAAATGCCCTTGTGGATGACCAACATTTTCTATTAATTTTACACTGCCAATCCAAATTTTTTATATCAATCTCAACCCTTCCACCCCTTTCAGGAATAATCAAAGTCTTCAAAAATCTAAGTGTATCCTTTCCCAAGGGTTTGTTGTTTACGGCCATCTGCCCGTTTAATGCCTTGGGTTGGGACCCTATCGTGGCAGTTTTCTCATCTTTTTACCCACTGTTCTATATTCCAATCTCGAACCAAAAATATGTTCCCCTTGCTATGGCCTTCATTTTCTTTTCCCCTTGGCCCGCACGCAATTCTTATTTTATTTTGAAGACTATTTGGTACTGTTAAAGCTTTTAATTTATATAAAAATTCTCCAACTAGGCTTATCTCATAAATAGAAGACAAAAACTTTGAGTTAATATCAAATAATTTTCCCGATAGGTATAACTTTTGCAAATTAATATCGTCCTTCACCGCGTCCTTCCATTACTTTTGACAGGTTCGTTGTTAATTTTACCACAATTTTGACTATATCTTCCTAAGGTATTCTCTACAACAGTGCTATTCAACCTTGTGGCCATGGTGGACCCTAAAACGCAGAAAAAAACGTCGCGGACCCCTGACCCTAAACTTTTTTTAACATAACGTTTTACTGATTTACAATAAAAATTATAAATTTTGTTTTAGCGTGATAATATCTGACTAGATTAATTTTGCTACATAAGTACGTTTATTAATTTATTTATTGCCATGCCATAAATAAAAAACTTTCAATATTTTTAGTTGCTCGGTTGAGGTTGTTTCACAATGATGAGTTTTCCAAATCTTGGGGTCGATGAACTTAATGCAAGTCTTAAAGGTTGAATTATTGATACGCAATTTCTTTGTTAATTTTTAATTAAATTCAATGCAGAAAGACCAGATTCAGATTAATTGAAAAAATTTTTTAGCATAACTCTTTCGCAGACCCCCAGCGAGCTTTCCGTGGACTCTTTAAAGGTCCGCGGACCCCAGGTTGAATAGCACTCTCAACAACGCTTTAACTCAAAATAATCGCCAACATTTCTTTTTCCAACGTAGAATATTTGGACTCTTCCTAAATAATATAGTACCGGTCTATCTAATTCCCCGTCTTTTTGTAATAATATTCCCCCTAACCCTGAACCACTGGCGTCCACGGCCAATGTTACAGATTTAGTTGGATTAAATAACATTAAAACTGGGAATTCACATAACCGTCTTTTCTTGAAAAATATTTTCGTGGGCTTTGTCCCAAATAAAATATCTATCGTTTTTAATTAACTCATATAGAGGTTCCGTTAAAGTTGCATAATTATACAATTTCTATAATAATTTATAAATCCTAAGAAGGATAATAAATCTTTTTTATTAACCGGGTTTTTTAATAAACTCTCTATTTTCTTTTTCTTCGGGGTAATACACCCCTCAGAAATTACATACTTTAAATAGGTGACTTTTTTCGTACCAAAAACACATTTTTCGTACCCAACTTTAAAACTGCCTTCGGTTGATTTAGATAAAACTATTTTTAATCTAACATTATGTTGTTCAGGCGTCTCATATTAAAATATCATCTAGGTTGCAAAAGACACCCTCAACTCCAAATATAGATGCCATTGCTCGTTGAAAAATTGGCGCTGAAATAGATAAACCAAAAATTAAAAAGAGAACAAGTCTTTTTAGTAATTTGTATATATTCCCAAAATTTCCAATAATTCAGTAATGCTATAAGTTTTCTTTATTCGTAAAAATCATAAATCATATAAAAATCCAATAAAGTGATTAAAAATAAAAATCCAAAAGGTGCTGAAATAAAAATAAGAAATCCGATTATACGTGCATCCAAATACGAAAGAGAAAATTATTATTTTTCTATTTTTAGGTTCACAGGGAAGAAATTCAAATTTGAAGTGTATCCCCAGGTTATTATCATTGATTCGTTATTATAAAAAAGCCAGTACAAGTACTTAACCTTTTCTCGGGCCATAACATTAATCTACAAAAACAAAAAAGACCTTCACCTGTATCTATGCAAATTACTTCTTTAGAATCTTTTTCCAATGCCAATCGTAAGTAGCTAAATCTATTTTGGAAAAAAACGAGCTGTATTTTTGTTAATAACTCCATATTAAGTGAAGGAATTATTACCTCTCTCACCGCAGGATTTACCGTCAGTCTGTAGTCCGCGCATATTCGTAGCTCCTTGTTTTCTTTGGGTACGACCACTAGCGGGCAGCCCATTCCCTTATTTCTTAGGCTTCGATAATCTTCTCCTTCACCCTTTATCTAAAATACAAAATCCCTCCTCCTGCCAGGCAAATGGCACCTTTCTTGCTGTAAAAAATTTCGGGACCACATTTACTATTAATTTTATTTTCACCAAAAATTTTTTTAATCCTAATTCTTTTTCAATGTCAGGAAATTAACCAAAACTTTCACTTCAACCACCCCTTATTGCTAATTGAATTTATAAATAAATTATTAATAAGCCCTTGTGTGATGTGCTCAACCCAATCATACCATTGAATTTGGGATTTTTTTAATAGTTCCTAAAAACTTGCAAACCAATTCCATCCTTTTATAGCTATACAGGGTTGGTTGGTGATCCAAAGTTTTATATTCCCATCCTAATTTTTATACAATATTGTTAAGTTTAAAACGCCTAACAATTTAACCTTGTTGTTGTCAAATTGTCTTAAATTTTAAACCCTTTCTTTTAATTTCAAAACCAAAAAATAATTTATCAAAAATATTTTTACTAATCATTGATACTAAACTTCCAGTATTCAATAACCAACTCAGTTTGTCATTAATCTCACACATCACTCTTGGGTTTAATATACACTTAATATTAATAATTTTTCCATGCATGTAAATATTAAAGTCAGTAATTAAAAATTTATAATCCCACTACTTTTTTACTTCGGCCTCTGGTCATTTTCCTACTTCGGGCCCTTTCCTTCTAATATTCCTACTTGGCCAGGCTGGTTATAATACATCTCACATTCTGGCCTTCAACCAAAACTCCTTTGGCCCACGGTTATAATACCACACCTAATATGGACATCTATTTTTAATATGCCCAGGTTATTTCTTTAGAATTTTCTTTCAATGCCATTTGTAATTACGCATTTTAGCCATATCAATTTTGGAAAAAACGGGCTGTAGTTATTTGTGTTAACAACTCCTCAATATTAGATAAAGGAAAAATTACCTCCCTCACTTAATTTACCGTCAGTCTGTAGTCCGCGCATATTCGCAACTCCTTGTTTTCTTTGGGTACCACCACTAGTGGGGTAGCCCATTCGCTTTTTATGCAGGTTTCTATCCTTCTCCAGCAAAATGTTTTTTTGGGAAAAGGTCACCTATTTAGGCTATGTAATTTCTGAGGGTATTACCCCAAAGAAAAAGAAATAGATAGTTTATTATTAAAAATCGGGTAAATAAAAAGGAATTATTATCTTTCCTAGGATTAATAAATTATTATTAAATGTTTGTAAATAATCACGAAACGTTAACTGAACCCCTATATGATTTAATTGAAAACGATAAATGTTTTATTTGGAGCACGGTCCATGAAAATATTTTTCAATAAGTAAAAAGACGGTTATGTGAATTTCCAGTATTAATGTTATTTGATTCAACTAAATCTGTGACTTTGGCTGTGGATGCCAGTGGGACAAGGTTAGGGGGCATATTATTACAAAAAGACGGGGAGATAGACCGGTACTATATTTTTCAAGAAAATTGTCTGTCACCAAGTCCAAAAATTCTTTGTGTTGTAGAGAATACTTGTTAGGAATTATATTTATAATTACAACGGATCATACGTTAATGGTACGTTTGCAGAGGTGGATAATAGATTTCAGCAATTTTACCCTTCTCTTACAATACCGGAAAGTATCAGATAATTATGGTTTAGGTGTATTATCTAGAATTAATGCTGATTCGGAACAGGAGGAGGAAGTTAAACAAATTTGTGGTGAAATAAAGAACCTGTCACAAGAAGAAAATGATGCATTGAAGGATAACATTGATTTGCAAGAGTTGAAACAATACCTATTGGGGGAATTATGTGAAATTAACCCAGGGTATCGGTCTTTAATTTATGAAATAAGCCTAGTCGGCGAATTTTTATATAAATTAAACGCTCTAATAGTTCCAAATAGTTTTCAAAATAAAATTTTGGGAGAATTGCATGCGGGTTATTTAGAAGAAAAGAAAATTAAGGCCATAGCAAGGGTAACATACTTTCGGTTCGGGATGGGAAAGAATATAGAACAGTGGGTAAAATGCGAAAACTGCACCAATGGGGTCCCAACCCAAGGCATAATAAACGGGCAGATGGTCGGAAACAACAAAACCTTAAGGATAAACTTTTATTTTTTTGAATGGGAGGTCACTATATTTTTGGCGTTGCTTTTTCTGGTTAGATGGAATTTGAAAAAGTGGCCAAGGTGTCAACTGAAAGGGTTATAAATTTTTGTAAAAATATAATTGGTCATTCATTATGAGGTACCTGAGACGCTGGTCTCAGAAAATGGAAGAGCTTTTAAAGGTCAAGAGGTAAATAATTTTTGTGAAAAGCTTAATATAAAAATTGTTGTCACCCCCATATCACCCAGCTAGCAACGGCATGGCTGAGCGGTATGTGAATATTGTAAAAAAATGGGTAAAAATTTCTAAAGCAGAAAAAGACTTGTTGTTGGAAAGACTTTTTTTAACGCTGCAAGGGAGAACAGGCCATTGGCAGCTTATCCATTTTTGGGGAGGGAACTAACATGGTTTAGTTTTGCTAAAAAAATCTGCTGAGGAAAATACCAAAGCTTCACTAAAATTTACACCAATTTCTTAATATTTGGTTTAGTGAAAAGAATGTGGTGGAATGGCAAGAAGGGAAGGTATTTAAATAAAAAGGGAATAAAATTTATGAAATTAGGCAACCGCGTCGTGAAATAATGTGATCAAACACCAGGAACAAATAAAGATAAAATATTAATAAATGATTTTTGGGAAAGTTTAATTAATTTTTTATGAATATTACTCTAATTAAATGAGGTCGGCAAATGGGGTCAAACAAGATTAATTAATATGAATAAATTTTTATATGTTAAATTAACCTAAAAATTAGGTTGCCAAGCTTAAACGTGTAATCCTTTATTTATTAATTAAACTGAATAAGATTTTATTTAGTTTATTTTTAAATAAAAAAGCTTTATTTTAAAAGCAATCATCTAAAAATAGGTTAAATGGAAAAGTACCAAAATATTAAAATGAATATGTTGTTGTCAATGATCCCTGTATAACGAAAAATTAGAATTTAGGTTAATGGAAGGGTTGATGGAAAATCTTTGCAAAATTAGGGATAATTAGATTAACTAATTGGTTGATGGAAAATCTTAGTTAAATTAGGGATAATTAGGTAAGTTAATTTTAAAATAACCTGGGGAATCCCGGTTTTACACTCAAGGTTATTAGGCCAAGGCCTTTAAGCCTAAACTTGAAATGTGGGGTTTTATTTCTTTTTAGAGGGCAGATCTAAAAAGGGTTATTTTTCGGGGTCAAATCCCGGTTCAGGATTAAATTGTTTTCTCCGATGCCACCAATTGTTTGGTACGCGTGTAATATTTATAATATCTTTATTTTATGTAACTGAATGACACAACAAAACATTTGATAATCATACATACATGTGCAAGGCTGATATATGCCAGGCTGAACAACTATTAATGTTCTAAAAAATCTATTTGCATATTCAGATTCCTTGTAAAAAAGATATCTAAAGAAAGTTTTAGCTCAAAATTATTAGCAATTAACTTTCAATATTTAGATTTCAAAAACGGATTTTCTGACGAAAACCACTTATTTTATAAAAATGAAACAATTAAAAAAAAATCAAATATTTTAAACAAATGTAAACGCCTTACGTTAATAATACTGGAGAACAAAATAACAACATAAACGATTTTTTGAGGGTTTTGTAGAGAATTTTCTTACGATAACAATCTCGGGTTTAGTTTTTTTTCAATCCCTTCAATTTTTTTTAAACCGCGTCCAAAGTTCAACAAAAATTTACAAAATTTCTTTAACTTTTAATTTTTTAAAAAAATCTATTGGCATATTCAGATTCCTTATAAAAAACTTATCCAAAAAAGGTTATAGCTTAAAATAAATAGCAATTTACTTTCAAGTTATTTAGGATCAAAAAACTGATATTATGACGAAAACCACTATTTTTATAAAAATGAAAAAATATAAAAAAATTTAATATTTTAAAATTTGAACGCCTCACGTTAATAATAAATGTTTTCGTAATCTTAAAATATTTTTAAACTTTTGTTACTACGCATACATTCTATGATATTGAATCTTAGCTTTGACACCAAATAACTAAAAATCTGAGGCATTGGCTATTCTGATATCATATTCGTAATTAGCACCAAAACCAATAGTTGCCATAAATGATGCTTAAGGTCGTCCAAATTTTGTTGTCCAGTGTTATGAAATAATATCTTATAGCTTTATATCATTAGGTGAAACAAAGGACAATAAGACTATTGGAGATGTGTATAAAAAAGGCCTTTCCTCGCGCCCTAGAGTAGGCACGCGCCATAAACCGCCAATATGGCGGTATGCTTACACGTCGAAATCTCCCGGTCAAATTACGTTTTCTTTAAACGACCCCTTGTCTCCTTCAAATACTCAATTTGGTGACCATGCTAATAGTAATAATAATAATTACCCTCTAGATTATTCTACCCTCTCCACATCATCTGTCAGTTCTACTGAAACTAACAGTGGGGTTTATAATGGTTTTCCTAACCCACTTCATAATGGTATAAATAATGGTGCGAATATAAAATCTTCTTTAAATGACCGTTACACTTACATAGATCGTGATCGAACTTTAGGTAATTTAATTGTTCTTGTTAGTGTTAGCATTAATTTCTTTTTAGAATATATTGTTAATTTTTTGATATAACCGGTCTATAAAAATATTATTAAAAAATGGTTTAAGTCATGACTCTTTACTGCCTGTCCTCGCGTCCAATCTTTATTCTCTTTTTTTATTTTTTTTTTTGAATTCGCACTTAAAAGCTACAAATCAGACGTTTTTTGCCTTGAGACTCATAAATTACAAAATATTTTGAAGTGGTGTAAAAAAAATTTGTTTATAGAAATTAATTTTTAAAATATACTCTACCTTTTTTGGTCATCGTTTTTTTGCAAAAATATAAAAGAATGGTATGGAAATTATATTTAGATTTTGAGATAAATTTTACAAATTTACAATGCACATATGTATAAAACAAATTTTTAAATTTTTTATAGCTAGGCTTTAGTCGTGAAAATGTCAGGCACTTTTAAAATCTTAAAATCTTTGTAAATTGATAAAAAATGGTAGAAAGGATTTGTAGAGCAATACAAAGGTAACTTAGTTTAATAGTGTTGACCTCTGTAAATAATTGCATAATAACTATAGCGACATTGTAAAATTTATTCTTATTTTATTCTGGCCTTAATTTTAACAAAGCATATAAAACATGTTAAATTTTTTATGTTAGCTGAACCTTTATCTCAAGGGGGTTTTCCTCTTAGCCCATCCGGTTCTAGCAACCCCTCTAACATTAAAAAAGGATTGGAATCACAAATGTTGCCTCCTATGAATCAAAATTTTATAAACTTCAACGCATTAAACTTGTCCTTTCCCGAAACTTCGTCCATAAATAATGTGAATTTAACGCAAAAAGATTTAATTTCATCAAGCCTAAATATCAAAAGCTTAAACGCCCCTGCCCTAAACAATTTTGAAAATCAAATAGACACGGTGTTAAAAATAGACTCGTCCAATTCGCTTCTTGCCGATAATATTATCCCAAGTCATGTACAATCCTCACTTGAAAATCAAAATGATTACGATGGTGCATTAAATGCAAATATTTATTTTGATAAAATGTATCACGAAGGAGGACGATTAGATCAGCTGTTACAACGCCTTTCTGCTTTTTCAATTTTATCTTATAATTTAAGTTCAGAATCTCCTACTCAAAAAACTCAGCCTTCCAATGATGATAGCAAAAATCAAATAAGAAACTCTACTCCCATTACCACTTATAAGATAAATCATAATGATTTATCTTACGTTTCATTGGATAATAATTTACCTAATATTGGTACTTAATTAATATTTTTGTTTTAGAGTCGAACCCTTATTTTAATTTGAAATTCAAGGTGTATAACTTCTTAATGACTTCTGCTATGTAGAAAATAATACCATTTTTTCACTCATTTGGATTATTTTTGTATATTTAATATGGCGTCTTATGGTACAGGTTAAAAAAATATCACAGCCAAAAGTAAATTATTAGTCTAGTTCCACTGTGTACTATTTTTAATCCATTTAGTGTTTCATTACGATTTTCTCAGTCTGTCATACACATTTTATTGAAATGCCAGTGATATTTTAAGCGACCCTATGACTCAAAAACTAAAATATTTTTGTAATTAAGTTATATAAGTCAACAAATATCAACGGCACAATCGTGATGAAAACATAAAAGAATATATTCCCATGATGGCCTTATCTCATATATATATTTAGTTTTTCTTAGTTTCTTCCGGCCTTGGCTCCTTCTGTCCATATCAAAAAAATGGCCTTTTTTGACCAAATTGTCAGATCATACCATAAAAAAATTTAGGAATTTTTTTTTTCATTAACTTATATTTATCATATCAAATAATGAGAAATAAAATTTTGTAGCTCAAGCTCTTACATCATCATTTAGATATATTTCGCGTCCAAACTAAAATACGACACGATTTATTTTCGGTTTTCAATAAAAGTTTTATTTAAAATTTGTATTTAACAGTTTAGCTGTTGTAAATATGCAAAAAAAAAATCTAATTTATTTTTGTTTTTGAATCTTTTGTTTTTTTGGCATTTTTTAATTTTTAATGTTTATAGCTAACTAAGTTCGATTAGAAAAAACGGTAAACGGATTTGAAAATCCTTAAGATGACAGGTTTGATCTCCGTTAGCTCATAACTCAAAAATTTGTTGACCTGTGTTATACTTTGAGTGTTTACTTAAATTATAATATTTGCCTAATTTTATTAAATATTAAAATTGGCAGGGATGGGGACAATTACTTTTTAAAAGTAATCATTATCATTACAACTACTTTAGAAAAAAATGTAATTAATTACTAATTACCATTACTGTTTTTAAAAAAGTACTTAATTACAATCAATTACAATTACATAAATTTTCAAGTAATTAATTACTAATTACAAGTACAATTACAATTACTTTTTCAAAAATTTTTATATATAAAATTAGAAAACACGAAAATAATAATACACAAAAATAAAAACACTTATTATATAGACAATATGTAAAAAGATTCATTTATTTTGGATATAAATGCTAAATTATATAATTAAAAATATATTTGAGTTAGTGGAAGAAAGTTTGATTAGTTATTAAATCCTTATAGCCGGTTTCGTATTTATATTTACTTTTTAAAACAATTAATTTCTCAAACAACTCATTGGACAATCTGTTTCTATTAAATCTATTTTATAAAGTGACAAGATTGAATAATCTTTCGACTGAGGCTGATGAGCCTAATATCGTGTTATACTTAAAAAAATCTTTTTAATTGTTGGGTAATTTTCTAACATTGGTAGCTTTTCACTATTATCATTTAAATATTTTAGAACCTCTAATTCTGCCTCAGTAGAGATCATTTGTTAATTTTGATTTAGGTAAATTTTTAAACCTGTATAAACTTTGATTTTTAGAAACATTTTACTTGAAGATATGTCAATTTTTTTCATTTTTTTGCTTCTGATATCAATAACGATTTTAAATTTTCTTTGTTCTCCCTGCCCTCTACCCAGTCTAATTTAAAAAATGGATGAGACATTGATGCTAATAATGCAAAATTGGAATTTACTGACATAGTAAGATGGTCTTCAAACCTATTTTCAAAACTAGAAATCATTTTTGAGACAAGGTTTTTACAAAATTTTAAATTAGGTTTAAGGTCATTTAAATCCGCTAATTTTTCAAATAATGTTGGCACTAGTTCTCCATAAAAAAACGTTTTTTCATTTTGAAAAAAATCTAAAGCTTTGGCTAAAGGTTTAGTAACATATAAATATTCCTCAATGAAATCTAACTCAATTTGTTTAAACTTAACAATAGAAATTATTTTTGATTTATATTTTATAATATCTTTAAATGCGTCAAATAAACTATATTCCATCGCGTCGGTACAGGTGTTTTAAGTATATGCCCAATTTTCTCCTGCATCTCTTGAACACTCTTGGGTCGATGAGCCATTTTCCATAAAATGGTGCATTTTTCAATAGTTGTTTTGTATGTTCTTCCAATTAAAGTATTATTAACCAACAAAACGCCAGAAATATCGTGAGTTAAAATTAGAGACAAGGTGTGACACATGCACCGGACGTGATAGGGTAAAATATATGAAAAATTAATTATATAATCAGCTTAAAATATAAAATTAAATATAATACCATCGTTGATAGAAATAAACTCTATATGATCCTCTTCATCAATTATTTCATCACCATCATCATCCCCCCAATCTTTATCACCAAGAATTAAACCAAAATGTTTGAAACATTTAATAAAATTTCTGCCATTGTCTGTGACAGTGGCAACAACTTTATGGGATATGTTATAGAACTGATGTACTGATTCCAAAATTTTTCCCACAGCTTCAAAGTTGTGAGGGGAAGGAAATGCTTTGCATGCCAATGCATAAGATTTTCTTTCAAAATTTGGAGTGATCTATATTTAAAATAACATTGTATACCCAATGTATTGTCACACCAAAAAAGGACCTCACTTTTCCTGTCCAAATGTCACAAGTTGTGCAGACGTGATCAATGGCGTTTTGTTGGATAATAATACTTTAATTGGAAGAACATACAAAACAACTATTGAAAAATGCACCATTTTATGGAAAATGGCTCTTCGACCCAAGAGTGTTCAAGAGATGCAGGAGAAAATTGGGCATATACTTAAAACACCTGTACCGACGCGATGGAATAGTTTATTTGACGCATTTAAAGATATTATAAAATATAAATCAAAAATAATTTCTATTGTTAAGTTTAAACTAATTGAGTTAGATTTCATTGTGGAATATTTATATGTTACTAAACCTTTAGCCAAAGCTTTAGATTTTTTTCAAAATGAAAAAACGTTTTTTTATGGAGAACTAG
Source organism: Acutogordius australiensis (assembly GCA_030555515.1). Classification (NCBI taxonomy): domain Eukaryota; kingdom Metazoa; phylum Nematomorpha; class Gordioida; order Gordea; family Gordiidae; genus Acutogordius; species Acutogordius australiensis. Next base: position 31,534,680 of record CM060244.1, on the reverse strand, counting down.
TGCCAACATTATTTGAAAAATTAGCGGATTTAAATGACCTTAAACCTAATTTAAAATTTTGTAAAAACCTTGTCTCAAAAATGATTTCTAGTTTTGAAAATAGGTTTGAAGACCATCTTACTATGTCGGTAAATTCCAATTTTGCATTATTTTGACTTGATGAATGTATTTAATAAATATAAATATCAGTTTAGGATATTGCTTCTTTAAAAAGTTATTAAAAATATAAAATTTCTTTGGGTCAAATAAACCCAAAGAAGTGTTAAACGTGTCGATACAATTTAAAAAATATAACTTTTAAAACAAATTAATGCAAGAAAAAACAAAAGCAGGTTTCTCTTAATATCTATATACAATCTTTAAGCATATTAATAAATTCAAATGGAATGATTACTTCAATATAATGATTACTTTGAAAAAGTAATCATTATCATTACAACTACTTTACTAAAAAATGTAATTAATTACCATTACAATTACTTTATAAAAAATGTAATTGATTACTAATTACTATGAGAGTAATTAGTAATTGTAATTTAATTACAAGTAATCATTACTTGCCCATCCCTGACAATTGGTAAATAAAACAATTTTATAATATTAAATTTTCTTGCTAATATAAAAAATAGACTAGAAACAATAATTTGATTTGAAAGTATATAGTTAAATGATTATATAATTTAATCCTTTAGTTTCGAAGTCGCCATTTTTGGTTGTGTAGAGGAAAGAAAGTTTGTTTGGCACAAAAACAGTGATAAGGTTTTAATCATGCTAGGGAATTTTTTTGACTTGTTATGTAACGTCAACAAATTTTTAGAGTTACGAGCCAACTACAGGGATCAAACCTGCCCTTTTAAGGATTTTCAAATCCGTTTACCATTTTTTCTAATCAAACTTAGTAAGTCAGCTATAAACAATAAAAATTTTAAAAATGTCGAAAAACAAAGAAGATTCAAAAACAAAAATGAATTTTTATTTGCATATTCACAACAGCTATAAATTCAAATTTCAAATAATATTTCTATTGAACGATAATATATCGTTTCGTATTTAGGTTGGGATACCAAATCTGTATAACCTAAATGTTGGTCTAAGCTTGATATAAAATTTTTTATTATTTGAGATAAAAAATATATGTTACAAGTGTAATATAAAAAGAAAATTCTTGATTAAGGGTATTCTCGAGGTCGCAAAATCGGTCAATTCAAATGCCATTTTTTTGATAAGGACGGATCCAAGAAGCCGAAAGCGGAAGAAACTACGAAAAACGGAAAATATGTATGTGATAAGGCCATCATGCGAATTCATTCATTTCAGTGTCATAATTTTCTTTTTTTCTGACATTTTTTTCGACCTATGTAATACAAGCTTTTTAGACTAATTTTAAGAGTTTGGATATGAAAATATATATTTTGTCAATTTAGATGGACAAATTCTTGTTTTTGTAGATCTAAGAGAATATTATTCAAAATTTTATATTGATATTTGATTGATTAGGTCCATTTCTCAACACAGTATTTGGCTTGCTTGAACACATGCTTCACAACTCCCTCTTTCTTAACTTGCATTTAACGGCGCTGGTGAAGCGTCTCATCTGCTACCCCCAACCCTTGTTGCAATCTCTCTTTCTTAACTCGTTCAACGAAAGCGTAAAATTTAAGCCCGGTGTCAAAAATCTTTACCAGGTAGCGAGTGATAATTTTATTCATTATTCATTGTTTAATATTTTATGTTTAATAACGTTTTTTTACAAATTAAAAATTTTTACAGTATAAAGAATAATTAGTTATTTTACATAATTATAAATTTTTATTTAATTGGTTAAAAGTAAATATATATGAATGATGAGTTTTACAAAAAGAAATAAAAGAAATATATTTTTTAAAAAATAATAAATAAAATTGCAAAAAATAAGTAGAAAAAAAAGATATTCTTAATATGGCATAACCTATTAGGATGTTCTTAATTTTATTTGAGGAGTTTGATAGAAATTTTTTTAATTATAAAAAACTAGTCCCTTTATGTGATTTAAAAAGTTGTGGCTACAAAAAAACCCATGCTAGTGACTCCATTTGGAAAAAATATCTGTGAATAAAAAATGAATAATTTTTTAGTTTTAGATCTGCTTCTGTGTAGTACTAGGTTTATAAGGTGGATTTGTTGATTAATTTTCTGGTCAACAAAAATATCAGACCCAAAAATTTTTGATTAATTGGTCTGTATTGTTTGTGAATCCTTTTCCCGTTTTTTTATTACAATTTTTCTCAGCCTTTCTTACACATACATTCCAAAAGTGAACTTATTGCAACCTTTAAGAGTCAAATATCAAAAAACATTTTAAGTAGGTTTATGTTACTTTTTAAAATTAATATTTTAGGCCTAATTTGATTAGATTTTAATTTTTTTATTCACATTTTTGAAGTCAACAAAATTAAAGCTGCTTATAAACGTTAAATTTTTTTGATATTTAAATATATTTTAAAGTATATTTTCTGTGGTCGCATTAGACGTTAAAACACGTCAAAGCTCGGCTCGAAGCCTATTCCCTGTCGACCGAATTTGAAAAATCTGTGCGCTATTTGCAATTAACTTTGGCATCGCCTTCTGGTTCAAAACCTACTGCCTCACGCGATTCTTCGTTAAACATTTTAAACGTGAACGCCTTACAGTGCCCCGATTCTTCCCCCAATCAGCAACCATTGCCACAAACACTTAACCGATTGGTTGATATGACGCGAACCTACCTTGCCATGAGGGAACGAGTTTTTGAAGTCAAACTTGCCCTTTATAGGTACGGGCCACCCCCCGAATCTAATAGCAACCAAAAACAACCACAAAACTTTTCCATTGCACGACAAAACAAAACAAAGGACCACGTTACTCAAGACGCCGTATCAAACAAAAAGTTTTCTTCTATTTGGACTATGTCGGCACATCAAACGAATAGAACAACAGGTCGTACACCTCCCCTAACTAGGGACACTAAATTTAATGATGGTGGCGAGCTAGATGCGCAATCTCTCCATTACTACTTTTCACCTGGCGACGATGGCCTGTCGGCTACTCCAGTAACAAATGACCATAAGACATCTTCTCGACTCTCGCAATTAATTGCCTCCGCACGGCGCAAACGACCCACAACACCATTAAAATATAAAGAACACTTAGCTGATATCGGTTACCTCTCTCAAACTATATTTAAAGGTTAATGTTTTGTTTGACTTTCTTTCAATCGACCTCTATCAAACAATAAAAAACTTTAACCATTTACGAAAATTAAATTTTAGTCTATCTTATAATTTAGATCACGCATGAAAACATAGAAGCAAAAATTTAAAACGAAGTTGAACAAGTGACTATAAAATTAAAATAATTACACCCATTTGACGATTTGAACGCTATTTTACACCCTTTAAAAAATTTATCCCAATAAAATTAAATTGATTTTATAACGAATTTTAAAAAACGTGATAACATTCTAGCTTAATTTATATTCCAAGATTTTTCCATTTTTTAATCTAGTAAAGAAAGGCAAATTTGTTTATAAAGAAAAGTTGAAGTTTTAGGTATTTTGTTTATTTTCGATCTTTTATGTTTTTAATCTTGGAACCATTCTGTTAACTGTGTAACTATTTTTTCACCTATGCAATTGCTGGTTATAAAAAAGTTTTGCTAGTCCTTATAAAATGATATGGGCTTAGATTATTATAGAGCAAAAGTTTTTTTTATAATTTTAAAATTATTATTAGAGTGCTTGCCACTTTTAAGTGGCCAGTGTTAAAGAAATGGTCAATAGCCACATAAATTGTGGCCATTGACCACTATATTTTTGGTCGTGATCACAAAAAATAGACTACGATCATAAAAAATTTGATCAAGATCATGGAAAAAAAAGGATAAAATTTCCGAAGATCACTATGTTGTGTGATCATTTAATTGTGACCATTGACCATGATCAATATGCCATCTTGATCTATTTTTTTTGATCACGATAAATATTATAGTGGTCGATGGCCACAATTTATGTGGCAATCCATTTTGTATTAATACTGGCCACATGTGGCCAGCGCTGTAATATAATCAATGTGTTTCGGTTCGTTGTAATTTTCGGTCGCAAATAAAATACCATTTTTTTGGTCGGGGCATGTCTTACATAATTGAGCCGGCTGGGCCGAACTTAAAAACTTGTGCCGATTTGGACCGTTTTTAACACTTATTTACAAAGAAAAACAATATCTTTTTTTATTTTTTGTGAGCGAATTTTTAGTTAGCATATACTCCTAACTGGACTTAAATATTTAAGAAATCTAGACATCAGTGAAATTTTTTTACTTTATTTGTAAACTTACTTCTCTATCTTTGTTTTTTTTAAATTCTAGTGTATTTGTCGATCTGTCTATTTAACTATTAAACACCTACGAGCCAATTAACTTATGCGTGTATTTAAATTTGAAATAATTTTTTGGTATTATATATTTTTTACTCACAAATCTGAGGAATGAGTTATTGTTTTTAGGGGAATGGCATAAAATGAAAAAACTTCAGCAGATTACATAGGTCAACAAATATCGATGTCATAAACGTGAACCCCATGATGGCCTAATCTCTTATGTATTTTTCGGCTTTGGCTCCTTAGATCCGTCCATAACGAAAAATGGCCTTTTTTGACCAAATAGACAGATCAAAATAGACCCTAATAAAAAAATATAAAAATCTTTTTTTTTCTATAATTCCTTGTAACTTATGTTTATAATCACAAATAATGAGAAATAAATTTTATCAATATATCAAGCTCTTACATCAGCATTTAGATTATACAAAATATTTCGCGCCCAAACTTGAATACGACACGATATATACGGTTTAAAATGAAAATATTATTTGAAGATTGAATTTAACAGTTAAACTATTGTAAATACGCAAAAAAAATTTCTCTTTATTTTTATTTGTAAATCTTTTGTTGTTTTTTTTAAATTTTCAATGTTTATAGCTGACTAACTAAGTTTGATTAAAAAAAACGGTAAACGAATTTGAAAATTTTTAAGATGGCAGGTTTGTTCTCTGTAGTTAGCTCAAAACTCTCAAAAATTTTTTGACCTGTGTTATATATGAATCTTGATTTACACTCATCGCCTAAGTCATTTGTCTTAGAAATAATGACACAATTGACTCAACGTTTAATTTATATGCCTTAGCACCCGAGTACTGCAAGGTTTTCGAATCTCCGTCATCCGAGGCCTCTTTTAATTCCGACATGAGGTCAACTTATGAGCCCGACGCTGCTCCAATACTTGAGCGGATGAACGATAATACCCTTGCTTACAGGTAGAAAAATAAATTAACAATTGGTATCCGAAGTGGGATCCGAACTTGTCCAGTTGAATAAAATTTTAAATGGTTACAATTCAGTATTATATGAAGAAGATAATTTAATAGTAATTTAGTACGAGCGAAATTTCATTTCCGACTTTCTCAAAAAAATTGACAGATTTGCATCCTTGTGAATACTCTAAGAAAAAAAATTTAATAATTTTACCATATTAAAATCACTTTGTAACATATTTTTTTCTCAAATATTAGAAATAAAATTTTTAAGTATATCAAGCTTACACATCTATATAATACAAAGGAATTGGCACTCCAACCTAAATATGTCACATATTTTCGGTAATAAAAATATTATTTGAAGTTTAAATTTTTCTGTTTAGCTGTGAATATATAAAAAAAATTTTGTTTTTAGATCTTTTTTGTTTTTTCAACATTTTTTCAAAAAAATTTAATGTTTATATCTAACTTACAAAGTTTAATTAGAAAAAACGATAAACGGATTTGAAAATTACTAAGATGGAGGGTTTCTGTAGATAGCTCACAAAAAAATTTGTTGACATTATAATTGCCGATTCTGAAAGGAATGAAATCAAATTCTTGCTATATATCCACTACGCATAACTATTTTTATTTGTAGCCTATTTTGCATACTTCAATAAATCCATTTCCAAATATTTCATTTTGAGAGATAAGTTGGTATCGAAATTTAGCCTGCTTCTTTTTCTTGGCTTTTTAGAGCATTTTCCAGCATCTTATAATCTTCACTCATAGATTTCTTCTGTTATATCGTCATACTCTGTAAGGGTAATATATCTTTTTTTAAAGCTTTTTAATTAAGCTAGCACAATATTTAGTGTCCGACTTTAGACTTAAACTAGATCTTTCATCAAAAAATATTCCGCAATTTACAAAATCGCTATCAAAAACTTTTTCTTTCCTTTAAAAAATTCTAATAACAATGAAAAATTTTATGATAATGTTACTTATTGTACCTTGCCTACAAACCAATGATATATGTAACATAAAATTTTGCTTTTATAGCTGTTGTGTCGAATTAGCCTCCGGCTCTAATGTGTTACGTAAATTAATATAGTTTTTCCAGTCATCTTTTATAGCTAACTATATTCTGATTCTGTTCATTAGCAAATAATTCAAATGGCTTTTTTTATACAAAATATTTAATATCACATACCCATGTTTTCTTTCTTAAATTGTTCTTTGCAAAATACCTCTCTTAGGTCCTAATTTATGTTTTTTTGCTTAACCCGCATGGGTAGTTAAAAAAATTACACGAAGTGCTTGTTGGGGGATGAGCGTACCCAATTTGCATTCTATTTCTCAGGACGATTGAGCTTAACTTAAAATTTTGATGGGAATTACATTTTTTTTTGATTTTAATAAAACTGCACGATTTATACTTTTTCGTGCATTTAGCAAAATACAAAACAAATTCACAAAAAATAAGATTTCTAATTTTTTTTTAAATTATAAATTCTAAATATCAACATAAAAAGTTGCAAAGCGCATAAATTATGCCTCCAGGTAAGGTTGAACATTTTTATTATGGTTCATAAAAAATTATTTCGTTGATTTAAAATCGCAAAAGTTTTTAATTTATTTGGCAAGCGGGAAATAATAGTTGGCCTTATATAATTATAAATTTTGCTGTAAACTGAAGAATTTGTTTATATATTTTCTTATCCACAGGTATGTAAACACACAATCCTCCCGCTTTTCTCACAACTCTAGTAAATCCGATATAAAAATACCTGCAACCGATAAGCCATATTCACAAAACCTCGCACACCGAAACGACATACACACATCTTTCACAAAACACCACAATCAAGAAAGACTGCCTAACGGTAACACTAACGTTATTCTAAATACTAAGGCTGGAAGTGACGACGAAAAAGCCGTCGACTTTATGAGTTTTCCCGCCAAAAACGCCGCATATTGCGTCCTAATCTACGAAGAATTTCTCAAAGAACTTGCTTCCCTTTCTTTAGAAATGAGTTTAACTCTTGACGATCATGATAATTCATGTGAAAATATGTGATTCACCATTCAGTTTAAATGTTTGAAGTTGTGTATATGGAGTTGGTAATAAGATGTAATGAGCAAGCGCCCTTTGGTTTGTTTTATATATTTTTTTTACATTTTTTTATTGACCCTATTTTTTCATATACATAAATTTATTTATCATTGTTAGCCTATCTATGCACCTGCAATTTTTATTATGTTAATTCCTTTTACAATAAATATAAATTATTTATTTATCTGTATTTTAGCATTTTACATCATAAATTTTTTTCGTTTGTATTATTTCCTTCAAAGAACTTAAATTATAAAGTGCCTTTTTTTCTTGTAAATTTTATTTAACAAAATATTAGTTGTTAAAAATTATTTTGGTATATTTAAAACACAGTTTGTTAAACGTGATTTTTCATTTATCTTATTTTTTTTTGTTTTTCAAACTAACCCGTGTTTTGACGATATATACTGTTTAGTTTATTCATTTTTTCGAAAAAAATTTATTTTTTGTCATAAATTGCATTACAAAAAGTTGCCAATCCTAATATAAAAAATAATTTTCTTACAAAATTAAAAAAAAAACATTTTTTTAAATTTTTACCAAGAATGAATTAAGACTGCTATTTTATTGTTACGTACTTTTTAACGAGCCTATAGTTTTTAGTTAAATGTTAAATTCTCGTCATTTTATTAATGTTTTACCACGTAATTAAATTTAATTAACTTGGCTTCTACATACGCCAATAATAATTTAATTTTTTTAAATTCAAATGTGTGCCCAGATTAGCCAAGTGGCACTACATTTACTTAAACAACCCATTTTTAAAATTATAAGTTAATTAAATTGAATTTTTTAACTGACAAAAAGTTAAATTTAAAAAGGTCTAACTAAACTTTAGTCAATATTTAAAAACTATCATCATAATTAATCCATAGTCGACGTCCACAACTGGTGTGCGGGTTAGGTCGTCGCATATTTCCTACTTTAACAATTATATTTTTGCGAGATAAAGGCCTATTATTTCCTCGATCTTAATACTTTTTTTGGATTTGAAATAAGTTTGGCATTGACTCTAGCCAATGTAAATTATAAAAAATTTAATTTTATCGTTGATTTTTACCATAATGTGCTTTGCATAACAATTATCATTGTCTCGCTGTTAAACATGTGTTTTTTTTGTTAACTTTAATTTGTAACGCTGGTCGACGAATTTATCATAATCTCTAGATTCAAGTGCAAACATGCAGGATTGATACTACAAGCCCGGTTTTAGGGGCTTCAGAGTTCATTCATGTACACAAAAATTAGAAAATTTTAAAATTTGGGTTTTTTCATTGAAAGTTATCCATTGTTTTCTACAATTTTTTCTTACACGCGGTGCAATTGCTCCTGAGTTTATTTAAAAATTTTTTTAAATTTTAATTTCATTGAGACGTAGCTGATAATCATTTCAATACCCACTAAAAATTCTTTGGCTTAACAAATTTTTAACATTCAATCGTTTTTTAGGAGAATTTTTAAAAAAAATTTTAAAAAATGAATGAATTTTGAAGGCGCCTCATTGTGCGCTTTTTCTGATTTTTTATGTACCTAAATTATACATCAAGTTGAATAAGCTATATAAACTCTAAATTTCAGTTTATAAAAATTATATTTGTTGTCTAATTTACTTAAATTTGTATGATTAAAGAAAACTATTATTCTATCCTAATTACGTATTTTAACACATGAAAACTTTAGACGCAGAATTTTGTTAGCCCAAATGTAGGCATTACGTCGCTTTTGTCATGTAATGATCTTAATAAATTATAAACTGAACAAATAATTTTTGGGTAATGAATTAATTTGTCTCACGGCCTGTATTATATTGATTGTAGCATGTAATTGTTAATTATATGATAATGCATCATTAAATATCTAAATTTTGCAATAAAATAATTTATGAAGGTTATTCTTACTCGTAATATAGCCGAAACGAGAGGGGGGGGGGGGGAGGTGGATGCTTTGAATATTACAATGAAAAGGCATGACTCGTAAAATTTTTTATCTAGCTAGTTTGTTCGCAAATACATATATTCGTTTATAAAAGCAACAAGACCTAAGCAATAAAAACACTTAGCAAAAAACAAAAGTTAATCTTGAATATAAACTTATATTTTTTTAGATTATTTAATATATTTAGAATTAAAAGTTTTGTTGAATAATGTGTATACGATTTAAATTTATTACAATTTTCTTTTTAAATTAACAAAATTCATGTAAATAAATTATATTTTTGCCATATATTTTGAAACTCAGCTAGATATTTACCGCGAAGGAGAATAGGGATTACTGGAAGTTGGCTACTAGCTTATAAAGAAAAAGGGATTATATATTACATCAAATGTAAATTATTGGCCTAATAAGCTATTATTGGTAAAATAAATTATCAATCTAATAATTTTGATTAACCCGCGAATGCTAATGTGGGGTCCACACGGTCCCCAATTTTTAACCTCTTAACTTCAAGAGTGTTAAAGCTATGAACTCTATTTTATTTTATAATAACAAAAAATACTTGCTTGAATTATAAACTAATATAAGTTAGTATATTGTAAATTTTATTTTAACACAAAGTAGAAAAAAATGTGAAAAATGGGATTTATTTTTCTATATCACATTAATCTTGTCAATTAACTAATTATATATCAATAATATTGATTAAATTGTGTTTTTAGGTCTGGTAGAACAGCACATTCTTATAAAGTTTCATGAAAAAAAAAATATTTTGAAATAAAAATTGTTTTTGGCTATTATTGAACATACAAAATAGATATTTTATAGAGAAAAATAATATCTTATATCATTATACAATACAAACATTTTATATATTTAATATAATAGAAAATAAGGTTGCAATTACACAGGTCAACAAATATTTATGTCAGAAACGTGAATTTTATGAAAACATAAAAGAATGCATCTCCATGATGGCATAATCTATATGTTTTTTGTTTAACTTAGTTTCTTCCGTCTTTGGCTCCTTATATCCGTTTATAACGAAATATGGCCTTTTTTGACCAAAGACAGATCTAAATATACCCTCGTTTAATAGACCTATCAAATAAATTTCTAGTTAATAATTTTGACACTTCCTGGAGCCATCTGGCCCAGGAAGCAGACTATAGATAAAATAAAGTTAATCATAATAAAGTTCATTTGGAATAAATTTTGACGCTTCCTAGAGCCCTCTGGCCCAAGCGCCTTTGCTAAATTTAGGTTTATTTCGGCTATAATTAGATTTGTGACCTTCGTCGGAGGTCTTCTTTTTTTTTCTGGTCAAAAAATAAACGTAAAGGCTGCCCTATAAATAGGGCGAGTTTAAAAACAAAATTGATTAATTTTTTTTACTACTTAAATAATTGTATCTTATTTGATAAATTCAATAAAATTATTGTTAGATAAAAAAGAGAAAATTTAAAAATCTTTTTTGCATATTAAAATCCCTTGTAACTTATATTTTTTATCACAAATAATGGAAATTTTTTTTTATTAATATATCAAGCTCTTACAGGCATTTAGAGAAAACAAAATATTTCGCGTCCAAACTTAAATGCGACACGATATATTATCGGTTTTCACGAAAGCAGTGCTGATGGACACACCAAACGAGGAACTGACAATGATTGGAGGGGATTTTAATGCGCATGTAGGAGAAGAAAATGTGGGGTACGAAAGAGTTCACGGAGGCAAAGGTTATGGAGTGATCAATGATGACGGAGGGCACTTGCTAAGATTCGCCCAAGCTTTCGACATGGCGATTGCCAACACCTTCTTCAGCAGAAGAAGATCCCATCTCATTACCTACCAAAGTGGTTCCAATCAATCTCAAATAGACTTCATGCTAGTTTCGAGACGACAGCTTAAACGAATCAAAGATTGCAAAATCATCCCAGAAACCATATCTGCGCAGCATCAGCTCCTGGTGATGGACTTCACGTTTCAGCGCCAGAAACATAGGCTCAGCAAAACAGAATTTCTTCCCCAAATCAAATGGTCAAAGCTCAAGGAGAGAAACGAAGCCTTCGCAATCACCTGCAACCTTGACAGCGAATACAATTGCGAAATCATACCAAATCCTACGCAGTTCTGGTGCGAGTTATCTTCAAAACTCAAAGTGGCCGGGAAAGAAATACTTGGAACTACAAAAGGTGGGCGTGATAAGAGAAGAATTACATGGTGGTGGAATGAAAGAGTTGAAAGGGAAATATCAGAAAAGAAAAAGCTGCTCAAACGATGGAAAAAGAGTCAACTGACCAACGACAAGCTTGATTACAAAGAACAATGCAAAGTTGTGAGAAATGTCGTACGAGAAGCGAAAAAGAAAGTATATGAACAAGCATACAAGGAAATGGCCACCAAAAGTGGGCAAAATTTGGTATACAAGATGGCAAAGCAACGTGAAAGACAGTCAAGAGATTGTGACGGAAACGTAAAGTTCATCAAAAACAAAGAAGGCAAGCTTCTCGTAAATCAAACAAAGGTACTGGAGCGTTGGAAAGAATACTTTAATGAATTACTGAACAGCGACACAAATAGAATTGAGCTCGAGGAGATACCCCCAAACTGTAACCTTATACCACCAATCTCAAAATCAGAAGTCAGCCTTCAGCTCAAAAAGTGTTCAAACGGGAAAGCGACAGGTCCCGACAACATACCCATTGAGTGCTGGAAATCTTTAGGAGATGAGGGAATTTCGGCGTTAACAACTCTATTCAATTCGATATTAACATATTAGAAAATACCTCCGAATTGGCAAGAAAGCTACATTATTCCAATCTTCAAAAATAAAGGCGACGCATTTGACTGCCACAATTACAGAGGCATCAAACTAATGTTATATACTTTCAAACTTTTCGAAAAAGTCATAGAAGCCAGATTAAGAGACGTAATCGATATAGGTATTGAGCAATGCGGGTTCATGAAAGGAAGGTCGACAATTGACGCGATTCATGCCGTGCGCAACATGGCAGAACGTTTCACGAGAAAGAATAAAAAGCTCTACTGCACATTGGTTGATTTGGAAAAAGCTTTCGACAAAATTCCAAGATCAGTAGTATGGTGGGCTTTGAAGAGAAAGAATGTTCCTGAGATGTATATCAAGTTGGTTCAGCGTATGTATGAAAGAAATTTGACGTATGTAAGGAGTTCGTCAGGAACATCGAAAGGATTTACAATTAATGAAGGTGTGCACCAAGGTTCGGCCCTAAGTCCCCTACTATTCATCGCGGTGATGGACGTGATCTCAAAGAGCGTTGCCACAAATCCACCGTGGCACATACTGTACGCTGACGACATTCTACTAATGGCTGAAAACCCGCAGGAGATGTGTGAAAGTCTGAATAATTGGATAAAAGCGATTGAAAAGCTAGGCCTAAAAAATAACAAAGACAAAACTGAATTGATAGTTTTCGGAGGCTCAGAAGGTGAACAACTGGTAATTAACGATGACTGGTCTCTCAAATCAAAGCCAACAGCAACCTACCTAGGTGCTTACCTACAATCCGATGAAAACGTCGAGCAAGAAGTTAGGAACAAACTCAAAGTTGGGTGGCTAAAATGGAGATCGTTGGCAGGTGTCCTGCTCGACAAAAATATACCAATAAAAGTTAAGGGCAAGGCTTACTCAAGCATAGTACAACCGGCAATAACATACGGCTTAGAAACAACAGCGTTAAGGAAAAGCGATGAAAGAATACTACAAACGATGGAAATGCGCATGCTACGGATGTTTCTCGGGGTGACTCGCAAAGACAAGATCCGCAACGATCATATACTTGGAAGTTTACACATAACACCCATACAAAATAAAGTCGAAATCAAAAGACTCCGATGGTTTGGACACGTTATGAGGCAAAAAGACGGGTATCTAAGCAATCTGGTAAATGCAATTGAAGTGCAAGGCAAGAATAAAAGGGGCAGACCTAAACTCACCTGGTCTCAAAGAGTAGACGCTAGCATGAGATGTCACAATCTAAATAGAAATGAGTGTAGAGATAGAAACAAATGGAGACTTAAATTGAAAGAGCTCACTGCCTCAATGGCAAAAAGCTAACAATGAAAAAAAAAAATGAAAATATTATTTGAAGTTTAAATTTAACAGAACTATTATGAATATGCAAAAATAACATTTCTATTTATTTTTGTTTTTGAATCTTGGTTTTATAACCTTTTTTTTAAATTTTCAATGTTTATAAATGAACTATGATATTCCCTATGATCTCTGTAATTAACTCATAACTCTCAAAAAATTGTTGACCTGTGTTATTTTTGATTCACATTGAAATTTACCCCAATTGAATTTTTAATTTTTAAACAAATTTTGTTATTAGACTGAGACCAAATTTTATTTACTAAATTTGTTTATTATTTTTTAAAAAGAGTCAATATTTGCCAATAATATATATTATATTTAAAAGTATTCAAAATTTAAAAAATGCTTGGGTCCATATGGACCCCTCAGTGCTAATCGCAGGTTAATAGCAAATACAGGTAAACAGATTAGCGTTTTCAGGAATGAAATAATGAACATTTTTTTAAAGGTAAGTTAGTAAATAAATTATTTACAAAATGTAAAATATCTAAAATACAACAAGTAAAAAATTCAATTCTTTGGTCCTGGGTGTAGTGAGGATTGATTGTAATTGGTCATACCTGTGAAACGTTTAAAATGCAAAATAAATTTGGCCTCTATAGAAACAGTCTCCTTCCCTTCCCCATTTATTCGTTTTGTATTTTAATATATTACCGTTGCCACAAACTTTTTATATTTAGAGTAGACAGAGTCGGGACAAAGCCGGCACGCTCGAAAAACTGACCGTGGCCGAGTAAATACATTCCATAAATTGTTAACAAGAATTAAAATTTAAGCTATAAAAGGTATTACAACATAAAAAGTGCATAAATAATGTCTCGATGGGGTTGATTAAAATCAAAAATTTTAAATGCCATAATATCGCTTTCGGCAAGGCGATAATGCATGCCCTACAGTTAATTATTACACTGGACAACAAAATTTGGACGACCCTAAGCATCATATATGGCAACTATGGTTTTTGGTCAAGTTTTTGGCGCTGATCACGAATATGAAATCAGAATTTTAGCCAATGCCTCAGATTTTTAGTTATTCGGTGTCTAAGTTGAGATTTTTCAATTTTTGGGGTATTTTGGGCTTCTATATCATAAAACCTATGGGTAGTAACAAAAGTTTAAAAATATATTTAGATAACGAAAACATTCATTATTAACGTAAGGGGTTTAAATTTTTTTTAATATTTAATTTTTTTTTTATTTTTTCATTTTTATAAAATTAGTGGTTATCATAAAATCCGTTTTTTGATCTTAAATAACTTGAAAGTAAATTGCTAATAATTTTTTTTAGATATGTTATAAGGAATCTGAATATGCCAATAGATTTTTTGTCGAATTAATAGTAAAAGAAATTTTGTGAATTTTTTTCTGAACTTTAGACGCGGTTTAAACAAATTTGGAGGCATTGGAAAAAAAACTAAACCCGAGATCGTTATCGCAAGAAAATTCTCTATAAAACTCTCAAAAAATCATTTATGTTGTTTTTTTTGTTGTCCAGTGTAATATATACAGTTAAAATTACATATTGTACATAATATTACATCATACATATTCATTTTAAACTCAAAAAACTATTTAGACAGCATATCTTTGTTCTTTAATTACAAAATTTTCTTTAGAAGGGTCTCCTTCATAGCCCAAAAAACATCAATCAGCCCAAATATATCTATCAGTCCAAATACATTATCCATCAGCCCACCCAGGCATTTTGCGCAACCAGAAGTCTTTTAGCCTCTCAAAATAAACCAAAAACAGAAATCAATTATGGGCTCATTTTCCATAACCAGTCTTTTAGCGGCCCAAAATAAACCAAAAAAATAAATACTTATGGGCTTCTTCACTCATAGCACCTATATCCACAAGGGGCTGCTACACTTATAACCATATTTTTAAATAATTGACCCCAACCTTAATCATGAAAATGGTAAGTGCGTGCGTTCGTAATCAGACACAAGCTTAATAAAATTTAGATGCAGTGGCCAATTACAAAAAAAAATTTGTACCACATATTACATAATTCATTTTCATCACAATCGTAATATTTAAAATCAAACGTTATGACCATCAAAACCACAAAACAACCACTTTCTTTTTTAAAAAAAAATTCTGGGTTATTTCGCCCAGCCAATTTTATTTAATAACCTAATGCCCTTAAGGATGATATAATATTATGTATTGTAGTCCGGTTGTAATATTATGTAATGTAGTCGGGGTTCCTTTTGCTCAAACATCTTTCAACGTGCTGAAGATTGCCTATTAAACCTAACAAATTTTAAAATTTGATTCATGGTTGCTCTTCTAATCGCCTGCATTAAAGCTGAAAATTCAACCATAATTTTTCATTTTTCGCGAATCACCATTAGTATTATTATTATTATTACTACCGAAAAAAAACGCCATATCGATAAAAATCTTAGTAAATCAGCCTTATGTTTTCTGCTTGCGGTTGTTTTTGTTTGTTGGTTGCCTTTACACTGGCTTATACGCCTGATCGTACATTACACTTAATCTTTATTATCATTGTATACATAAGCAACATCACATGATATCCACACGAAGGCTAATTGACGAAATCCGGCCAAAGGGGAACATTCTGCGCCATTGAGGTGCGCCGGTGGAAAAAGGGGATTTTATTATTGTTATTTGGGCTTATTGAGGTGTTTTGGGGGAAAAGGGGACAATTGTTTTCAGGGAATGGGCAAGAAGGGTAAGGAATAATCATCTGTAGACTTTTATATTGAATTCGAACACAATTAAGTTATCATCTTCATTATAATAAATCTTGTCCCAGCAGCGCGTTCAATCTTCTTCTCTAGCTTTATCACCAAAATAATTAATTTTTACCAAAATAACCAACAACTAAATTAAATTATCTCCTTTTCACTATTGTTCCGTGCGCGCGTAAGGCGTGTGCGCGCACGACAATAACAACAATATTTTTTACAGTATTGGTAAGCCCAAAAAATAAATTAATATATTTTTCTTAGCTTACTTAAATGGAATAAAAATCTCATGTATATTTGTTGAAATTATTTTTATAGTTTTTTTTTTGACCCAGTCTGAATTGATTTGTTTGATATGATAGATGAATTAGATTTTTTAAGGTATATATCCATTTCATATGTATTAATTAATTATTCATTTAAAATTTTATTTTTTTTTTCGATCTAAAACTTCTTAATTTAGTTTATAAAAAAAAATTCCTTGAATTACTTAGATGGCTTTTTATTGTGTTAATTGGGTTATAATTTCTAGCTACTTCAGGCACGATTCTAGACCCCATTGGGGGGGGGCCCCCTCCCCAAAAAAAAATACGGGTAAATTTTATTTTTTCTTCCACATAATATAATTAAATTTGCTCCGCCAAAAATATCTAAAAAATATTATTTTAAAAATATTTATTTTTTTTAAAAAGTGTTTTCATTCATTAACACTTCTCATCCGTTAGAGAGGTCAAACTAACACAGAAATTATTTCTGTTGTTATTAGATATATAGAAAAATTTGATTTTACAGAAAGCTTTATATTTATGAAAGCAAATTATAAATCTGATGCCTAAAAAATTTTCTCACTTGTTAACAATCTTTTGTTAGAATATAATCTAGAACCAAAGAACCTGATCGCACAATGCTACGATGGGGCGAACGTAATGCCTGGGAATAAAGGTGGTGTTCAAGTGTTTCTAAGCAAAATAGCTGGACACCATGTCCCGTATATTCATTGCTTTAACCACCGATTGCATCTTGTTGTTAAAGATTGTCTTGAAATTTTAAGTGAAGGGAAAGAATTTTTTAATATTTTTTCTTCCCTTCATAAATTTTTTCAACATGATGCAAACAAGGAAGTTATTGAATGCGGGACCATACCCCGGCTGTTGCCCCATCGGTGGTGTGGTCACTATCACGCCATTTTTTTTTAAATTACAAAAAAATATTAAATACTTTTTTGAAAATTAAAAGTAAAAATATTTTTATATATTCAGGTCACAGGGCCGAAGCGTCGGGGTTTTTTGACCATATTTATAATCATCAATTTATTTTTTTGTATTTTTTATTTGAAAAATTATTTTATTTATAAAAATAATTAATGATCAATTTTAATGCAAAACGATTTATATTTCTAAAACTTTTGAATTAATACACCATTGTTTGTTAGAAATTAAACAATTAAGAAATACAAATACATTTGAAGATTTATCCAAAAACTTTATTGATATATATGATACTTTTTTAAATGACAATAATTTATCTATAAAAGAAAAACTAAACCTAAAGATTTCTCTGTTTTTTATTTATTTTCTACTCATAAGTTTGAGAATAATTTAAATATTAATGATGAATTAAAAAGTATTTATTTAAAGATTATTGATTTATTTATTGATTCTTTTGATAATAGATTTTTTACCGATAATATTTATTTAGAATCTTTAGATTCCCTTTGTATATTTGATTATCCTTTTTTAGATATAAATAAATTAGAGCCTCTTTTAAAAATAAGTAATATTGATAAAAATTCATTATTTAAAGAAAAATTTTTTATTAAGAAAACTTAGTAATTACAAAGAATGTGTTACTAATGATTTTGTTAAATTTTTATATGTACAAAGATGTGTTTCCTAATTTATTTAACATTTTTCCTATAAGTTTGTTATTTGCTCTTTAACGTCGAATTGTAAGGCCACGTTTTCTTCTTTAAGAAGGATAATAACTTCTAATAGGCTGGCAATTAGAGACCTGCGTAAAGGTGATTTGGTTCTTCTAGGACACGAAAAATCATTAACTGGGGCGTTGAATTTTAATAAATTTTATTTAATCAAAACAACCTCTAGCATAAAATTGTTAGATTAATACAATACATTGCTCATAATCAGCTAATTACACTGGACAACAAAAAAAACAACATAAACAATTTTTTGAGGCTTTTGTAGAGAATTTTCTTGCGATAACGATCCCGGGCTTAATTTTTTATCCAATGCCTACAATTTTTTTTAAACCGCGTCCAAAGTTCAGAACAAAACTCACAATATTTTTTTCAACTATTAATTTTCCAAAAATTCTATTGCCATATTCAGATTCCTTATGAAAAATATCTAAAAAAGGTTATTTCCTAAAATCATAGGCTAATCGTGCTGTATAAGCTTACATGAATTCTCACGGAAATGCAAATAACCTAAATATAAAAGCATTTTATTTAAATATAAGATACATAATAATACATAGTAGAATACTTTAAGACTCAAAAAATAAGCCATCTAGGTACATAATAAAGATTCCAAATGGGTCAATTGAGTAAGCTGTGTATATAAATTAATAAAAAGATTTTGAGGGTCACTTATAATCTAAACTTAACAAATACTGCTGTATAAGCATATATAAAATTCACTGAAATGCAAATAATCTAAACATTAAAGCCTTTTAAATTTTATATGTAAATAGCTAAGGGACAAGATAAACCAAAGTGTAAAATTTAAAGACTTAGAAAATAAAATTAAAAATTTGTTATTTGTATATTGAAAGACTAGTTAAGTGTTAAGCGGATAATATATATTTTACAAACTATATTTATTTAGGCTATAATGCAAAAATGTAATTATTTGTTGCAATTTCAAAAACACTATTCAAAAATTTTTATATATATTATATGTTAGACCAATATCTATTAAACGACGATAAACTAAAAATTGACTATTTGTAGTTTCCAAGTGAGAGAAGATTTTGCGGGATTTTTAACAATTTTAGCAAAATTTGACATGCATGTATGCCCCCATAAACCCTTTACAGTGCATTATCGGGCAAAAATGTAAATACAGGCACGTTTAAAGTGAGTTTTTATATTCGTAACATTTTATTTTATAAACTTAAAATACTCTTAATGAAATATAAACTGATATTAACCATAAAACATTTAAAAATATTATTTTCCTCTAAATTTTCTAAGGTCATAAAACTATAAAATAAAACTGGTTTATACTTTTTTTATCTTAACACTAGTGCTCACTCGTTTTATTGGAACCGTAAGCCATGGCCATATGCTTGACATTCATTTACCCCTTTCAACATGAATGAGCAAAAGTATAAAGTTTAAATTTTTCATATTTAGTAATGACGAAGAACATTGTACTATTGAAGGACCCCAACCTTTTTGCAAATTTGGCCCTAAGGCAAAATTGAATCAAAGCGAATTGTTTGGAAAATCATTGTTGCTATATTTATCTATAATATTTTTGTTTAGAACATTTGATACCATACCTAAAGTATTGGATTGGGATCAACCCCCTAGTCATGTTTTAGTTATAAAGAAAAGAGGAGACCCCGTTGTTAATGAAAGCTTTTGCCAATTAATTGATTTTTTAGTTGCAGTAAATATTTTGAATTATTTTTTCTAATTGTAGTTATATTAGATTTTGAAAGTGTATAATATTTTTGTTTTTATGACCTTATAGGAATATAATATGAATATTTGCATTGAAAAAGCAGTTTTGCAAGAGGAAACAATGAAGAAGAGTTTAGAGATCAGTCCTTTGATTGAACATATTTCCACCTATGACAGATGTGAAAACTAAATTCACATAATCTGTATTACACAGTTCAACAAATTTTTGAGATATGAGCTAACTTTAAAAATTTGACCTGCCTTTTAGGGATTTTTATCCATTTATGTATCTTTCTAAGCCAGCTACAAACATTAAAACTATTTAAAAAATGTTAATGAAAAAGTTTAAAAAATGTTGAAAAAAATTATTTTTGAAACCGCTTTACTATTAATTAACTTTAAAACTAATTTATTATTTTAAAATTGGTAATATATTGTGTAGGGTGCCAAATTATCTATATCACTTAATTGTTAATTTTTGAATTCAATGTACTTAAAAATTTTATTTCTTTCGATTTGAGATAAAACATAGAGGTAAGAGGTGATTCCAATATACAAAAAATTTTTTTTTGTTTGCAAAATCAGTCTATTTTGCCAAATTTGACTTTCAAAAATGCACATAATATATGATATAAAACTATAGATTATTCCTTTGTGGTGGTTAAATTTTCTTTAATTACTCATTAATTTTTGTTGATCTGTGTTATAATTATTTTTTATTTAAAATTTTTTATCATTTAAAATCTAAGTGATTAAATATTTATACTTATAATTTTATACTTTCAAATACAATAATTATATTTGTTACAAAAATATAGATAAATGCAATCTCAACAATAAAATCGATTTTATAGTTTGCCTGGGTGGGGATGGAACCTTGCTTTATGCATCAAATCTTTTTCAAGTATGTTTTTATTCAATCTTTGATTATGTTTGTGTTGATTTGATACCCGTACAAAAAATTTCTTTTAGTTTAAATATTTTTTTTGCTATTGTAAAATAATTATAGATATTTTATATATATCAAACTAAAGATTTGAATTAGGAAAATTATCAAAAATGGTTAATTAAATAGCAGTAAAAGAATTAACATAAGTGTACCCAATTCACAATTTTGAAAATTTATTGCAATTATAAATAACTACCTAGCATAGTCATTTTAACTGATAATTTTGGCAATTTTACTATTTATTAAACTAGTTATATGTGGGATTGCCATAGCTACCAGGGGACGTTTGATCCTAATATCATTTTGTTTTTAATACAATCATAAAAAACTTAGCAAATTGGAAAGGATTATTTTATTTTCCAGTACGTTCTTGATTGTTTGTGTCAATTGATTAAAACATTAAATTTGAGGTTCCCCCATATTTTTCCACACATAAAGGCGCCATTCCCGTTTAGGGCCTTGAATCTTTCAACCTAAGCAAAGCACATAATATTGCGAACGGGTATAGTAAAATTTGCTCAGTGCAACTTAGGGTTATAAAACTAGGCCCTTGCTTTAGGCATATCGTTTAAGGCCTACTCCCTAACAATCCACTCAGCAACTTATTGTTAAACATTCTAATAAACTTTGATAGCGGGTATTCCTGCCGCTCATTTAGACAACGTTTTATGTTTGGGTTAATAAGAACAAAATTCTGTGGGTGTTCAGGCAAATTTCGTAAAAATACTCTTATTACAGTCTAGAAAATCGATGAATGTTTGACGTTAATTTATCTGTTAAAAAAGAATCTATAAGATGGCCATATTTTATTTTTTTTGTTTTCTAATTAATGTAACAAGATTCTATAGTTCCAGGAGCATTGAAAAAATGGCCAAATTTGTCAAGATTGACTTTAAGACCTCAAGTATTATTGAAAAATAAATATTAAGATTTTTTTATGTGAAATCAACTGCAACTAAAATTTTTTATTTAAAATAATTAGTTAAATAATTATTAATATCTAACATCTACATTAGGTTATAAATAATCTTTTGCACCCCAACCAAAATAGGCAATCCATTAATGGCTTTTAATAAAAATATTACTTTTTATTTAATAGTTTGCTGTTAATGTTGATGATGTAATTTTTTTGTATAAATATCATTTGTTTTTTTATACATAGCTGGCAATTTAGATTAGAAAACGTTAAACGAATTTAGATTTTTGAAATAGTTGGTTTAATTTCAAAAAATAGCTCAGAAATTTCAAATATTCGTCAAATTGTCTTATATATCTTCACCCATGTTCTTTTGTTTGTATTCTTTTCTGATTATTACATTTAATTAACTTTTCCTTCTTTACATTAATTTTTTAATCTTTATTGCTAAACACTAGTGGGCTTTTAAAAGTTTTGCTTTTATATTTACTCTATTTTTTAACCAAAAATCGTTTGATAATGGCGCGTTTAAAATTAAGTTATTTTTGTCATTAAAAACTTTTTTTTATAGAAAAGGTATTTTTATTTCTATTTATTAGGTTTGACATTTTTTTTTAATATGCTGTATACATTAAACCTAAAATTTTATAATATTAATCTTTGAACGCCCCTTAACAAATTAGCTATAGATATTTTATGTTAGATCTTATCATACTTTTATAAATGGTTTTCTAGGAAAGTGTTCCTCCTATCATGGCTTTTCACCTTGGCAGCTTGGGGTTTTTGGCTCCCTTCGATTTTACCGACTACAAGTGCCTCATTAGAAAAGTTTTGAAAGGTTATTTTGATTTTTTTTCCCAAAAATTTAAGATACCTGATTAAACGTGTTTAGAAAAGTATTCTATGTTTTTTAATATTAAATTTATTAATTAACATGTCTTACTACTTAATTTTTTTTTACCCTTATATTTTAAATGCTGATAACTTTTAAAGAAGCCTCGTGTTTGATATTTAAGCGGTTAGACAATATTGAGATAAAGCAAAGTTCAATGTGTCTTATTTGACTTTTACAGGCAAAAAATTATATCTGAAAATATAAAAGTTTTACAATTTTAAGACAAGGGGTAAATTTAATTTTATAAATTGATAGTACTGCGAAAGATTAAATCACGCCTCTTTTGGCTCACTCACTTATGTCTATGCGACAGGCGGTGCGTTTTTGCATTGGTTTAAAGAGATTATTTAATAAGTCTTAAAATTAAACTAACAGGGCGTCATATTGGGATAAAATAAATATGTAATTGCAAAAAAAATCCTTTGGGGCTTGGCCACTCATAATTTTAGTTAATTTTGATGTAAAAGTTACCATTTATATGTTAGTCCTAGTTTACATCCCTCTACACTGATGGACGTTGGTTGTAGCTATTAAGGCATGTCACAACTCCGGGAGTCGGGAAGGAGTTCATCAACTCCGGAGTTCCAGAGTTTTATTTTTTTGAAATTTGCTAGTAAACATTAGCTTATTGAAAATATTGGAATTTGTATTTTTGTAGTCAAAACTCATTTTTGTTTAATGAAAGTTGTAAATTAATGAAAGAGCAGCTAATTATTTGATAATTACATATATTAACTAGCAAATTTTAATAAAAAACTCCGGAGTTTATAAACTTCCTCTAGACTCCGGAGTTTTGACATGTCCTATAGCTATTAATCTCATTGATTTATTAACAAATGATTACTGGTTGTTTAGATTTCTCGTCGGCAAATTCTCGGTAGCCTAAAAATTATTGTATTTATAATTTAATTACACACCTATTAAAAATTGCGCTTATTGTATACAAACTAAGCGTCATTTATACTTTTACCATGAATACTAAAATTGACATTTGCCACATTTAGACTTATAGAGTAAATAATGTTTTGAAAATAAAAAAATTATTTAATATAAATATTTTATTTTTAATAATTATTATTTTTTGCCTATTTTATTTAAGAAACTTAATATAGCCCAAACATTTTTTAGACTTTTGCAATGGGAAATTTTTATATTTTAAAATCTATCATATTAGGCAAAAATGGTAATTTATATACTCAAAGTTGTATTATAAAAAACATTTGGTATTTTTAATTTTTTAGTCTTAAGGTCGCAAAATTTGTCACTTTTGGCATTTCTATTAATTTTAAATTTTATTGACAGGCCAAGAAAAATGCTAATAAAAAACGGAATGATATTAAAAGTACACACTACAGGACTAATCAAAATACTTTATAAAATTTTGTATTAAGCTATCACTATGTACATAGAAAAAAATATAGCATGCGCCCGTTTTATGAAAATATTTTTAATCTTATTTAAAAGTTTTAATCCCTGTTCAAAAAAATGGGATTAGTGCCTAAAAACTGTTTTGACACCTGCACAAAAAGATTTGTCTTGTTTATAACATACTGTTTAAATATCTGCTAAATTATTACGTGTCGGTGGTTAACTACGGAGGGGGGAAGGGTTGAAACATTTTGTCCAATTGGAGTTTGCCGGGACCGCAAACAAGGTGATATAATTGTGCATAAAACTTAAATTACGCAAAAAAATCTAGACTTAGGCGGACTCACTCCGAGAATAATGTTTGTAGGATTGCGCAGCACTTTTTGTCCGTTTTGACGGATGAGACAGTAAAAATTTATAAATTGCAAAGCAAAAGTCAGTGTGTTTATTTCACCTGGATTTAACAAGTAAATAAAAAATGCTTGTTTATAACTTTAGATATTTATCGATTGTATGCAGGGCAACAAATTTCAATCATAGAAACCTGAATTTTATGAAAACATAAAAGAATGCATCCCCATGATGGCCTAATCTTCTATATATTTTTCGTTTTTCTTAATTTCTTCCGTTGGCTCCTTAGAATCGTCTAAAATGAAAAATGGCCATTTTTGACCAAATTGACAGTTCTAAATACCCTAAAAAGAATAAATTTAAAAAATTTTTTTTGCATATAAAAATCCCTTGTAACCTATATTTATAATCACAAATAATGAGAAATAAATATTAACATATCAAGCTCTTACATCGGCATTTAGATAATATTTCGCGTCCAAACTAAAATACGACACGATATATTATCGGAATGAAAATATTATTTAAAGTTTGAATTTAACAGTTTAGCTATTGTGAATATGCCAAAATAAAATTTTAATTTATTTGTGTTTTTGAATCTTTTTTGTTTTTTTGACCTTTTTTCCTAAAATTTTCAATGTTTATACCTGACTAACTAAGTTTGATTACAAAAAACGGTAAACGGATCTGATATTCCCTAAGATGGCAGGTTTGATCTCTGTAGTTAACTCATAACTCTCAAAAAATTGTTGACCTGTTTGATAAGTATAAATTTGAAAATTATAGCCCCACCAAAGACTGAAATGCGCATTTTGGCTCTTCCACTCAAATCTGGTTAGGTAATCACAGGTTAAAGTTCTATTCGATTTTCTAGAGAAGCTAGAGGGTCGAATGTGACTCATTTGATAGGTTTTAAAACTGTAATAAACTAGCTAAGCGCCTTAATTTAGGACAAAACTTTATTAATTGCAAAAAAAGTTGTTAGATATAGCAAAAGTACTAGAAACCATGGCTACTTGATAATCTGTTTTAATTACCATAATATTTATTTGTATAATTTTCGTCATTAAATTTTACAGGTAGCCTGAATAGCCATAAAAATTTATTTTATCTTCTATTTTTGTGCTTAATATTACCTAGACCTTGAAAGTATCTTTCCTTTTAACATGTGGGAGAAACTTAAACTGGTGTCGAATCATTGACTTAAATAGATAAATATCGAATCGGGAGAATTTTATTTGAGCTATTGGCATGCACCCGTATATTTAGAATATTTTAACCCTTATTCGGTTAAAAATATTAAACGGAAATAGAGCCGAAAAATCCTTTTTTAACTTTTACTTGCACAAAAATATAAGAATTAATGAATAGATGTAACATAAAGATTACACTGTAAAACTAACAATTTACCCTCCCCCCCTGCTATTCATAACGCTTGGCCAAGCACCTGTATTGTTTGTAAACTATTTCTACGTATTTAGGGGGGAGCGGTTGAAAAGAGGGGGTGGTGTGGGTCATAACATTTTCAATGTCTGATTGGGGTTGGGCAGGTGCCATAAAAGGGACTGAGCTGACTAAACTTTTCGAAATTTAAAAAGCTTAGTAGGCTGGTCGTTATCCAGAAACTATCCTAGTTGTTAACTGTAAAATCAATATTTTAGGGTCCCCATGGACTCAATATAAATTAATAAATTTTGTTTTTAAAATTAGAGCAAATTCTTTTTAATATATATTTATTTTATAATTATAGGCTTGACTTTTAAAAAACAGATTTTTACTTTGCCTTGCGCTTTTATATATTTAAATAACTATTACAATGGAAAGATGTTGTTATCTTGTCTTCTTTTTTGTTTACTTCGAAATAAACACCTGTGAGTAATCAATTTGTTAATATTATTTATCTGAAAACCTTAAATTATCATTTTAGGTAACTGTAATCTCGTCTTAAGGAGTCGATTGAAATGTTGTTTATCCTTAAAAGATCCATCTAAAGAATCGAAACACGTTATGGTATTTTTCATCTGTTTTATTTTTAACATAATTTTTGATCTAATTATAACTGCTTTTGGAGCTAGGTGTTTCTCAAATGTATTTGACGTATTTAAAAATTAGAGTCTAATCTGTTTTGATGGAAAATTGTCAATTTTTCTGTATTTAATGGGAAGTAATTAATTAGAGTTTTTTTAATAACATTAAGCCGTGTTTTACATCAATTGATTTAAATGCGACAACAATGTAATAAGACATAAAATTTACCCCTCGTTTGGTAAAAATCTTTTTTTTGTTAATTTATTTGTTACAAAGTTTAATCGTTCAAATGCCCTTTTTTTATACGACCGATTTGCAATTTGAATAAAAACAAAGCAAGTATCAAGCCTATTACAGAGGTCTAAAACAATATTAAATCCACAAGGTAATCATATAGATTAGTCCTATCGATTGTAGTAATTTTTAAACTTTTTAGTTTTTTCATCGAACTTTCTTAGTCGTAATCATTTTAAT
Source organism: Acutogordius australiensis (assembly GCA_030555515.1). NCBI lineage: Eukaryota > Metazoa > Nematomorpha > Gordioida > Gordea > Gordiidae > Acutogordius > Acutogordius australiensis. The sequence continues at coordinate 31,507,835 of CM060244.1, read as the reverse complement.
ATAGTTAAGATGGAAAATTTTTGCGATTTCAAAAATTTTAACTCTTTAATAAAAACAATTTTTTGCATTAATTAGATTACAAAATTAAATTAAAATAAAATAATTACATAAGTCATCCAAAATAAACTTAGGTAGGTTGGTTGGAGTAAAACCAAGCATTATTACTTATAACCCTAATTATCCCTATACATTGTTTTTGTCACCCAAATTTTCTTCTCTTTACACGTTGTAATAGGTCATACATAACATACTAAATACACTTTGTGCGACCTTCAGACTTAAAAACTAATATATATTAAACAAAACTAAAAATTATTTTTTAATAAATTGTTAAGTTTATTTGAATGATAATTTTATATCATTCTAATTTAAATACACGTATTTTTCGGCATTTTACCTATTAATGTGTACAGAAGGGAGAACTGCTGGCGGAAAGACGGGGAAAATATCATAATTAGTACTAAAGTGCAAATTTTAGATTTACAAATTTTAACTTTTTCTTTAATGGCACAGGGCAACAAATTTTTGAGAGATATGAGCTAACTTTAGACACCAAACTTGTCATCTTAAAGATTTTCAAATCCATTTACCGTTTTTTTAACCAAACTCTTTAAGCCAGCTATAAGCATTGAAAATGCTTGTTATAAAAACAAAAAAAATTTAAAAATTATTTTTTTTATATAAAACAGCTAAACTGCTAATTTTAAACTTTAAAAAATATTTTTGCAAAATTCATTAAATATAACTAACTAATTTTAAAGACTTTTGAGCTGACTTGAGAAACCAGCTACTTTCTCAGCGATTTTAAATTCACCCTTTACCTTTTTTTTAATCAAACTTTGTTAGCCAGCTATATTGGAAATTGTTGAAAAAAATGATAAAAAAATAAAATAAAGAAGATTACAAATAAATATTAAAAATAATTATTTTTATTTATTTCACCTGATAAATTCTTCGAATTATTTTTTTTTCAAAATCGATAATATTCGACAATATAATTTGAACGACTTTGAGCATCATGGCAACTAATATTAATTTCAATATTTTGGTGGTGATAACAAATATGAAATCAGATAGCCACTGCCTTAGGCTTTTAGTTATTCGACGTCAAAAATAGATTATTTTGGGATTCTATATTATTAAAACTTATTAGAAGCAAAAGTATAAAAATATATTTAAATTAAAGAAACATTTATTATTAACGCAAGGTGTTTGAATTTTTTCAGTGTTTTTTTTTGTAAAATTAGTGGTTTTTGTCATTAAATATGTTTTTTGATTCTATGAAGGTAAATTGCTAATAATTTGGAGTAATAACCTTTTTTAGATATGTTTTTCATAAGGAAACTAAATATTCCAATAAATTTTTTTAAAAATTTATAGTATTTTATCAATTTTTTTTCTGAACTTTGGAGCAGTATAAAGAAATTGGAGGCATGGGAGAAAAACTAAAATCGCAAAAAAATTTATCTACAAAACCCTGTAAAAATCGTTTATGTTGTTTTTTGTGTAATATATCGCATCTTATTTTGGTTGGGGTAAAAATTTTGTTTAACCTAATGTTGATGTAAGAGCTTGATAAATTATTTTTTCATTATTTACGATAAAAAATATAAGCTACAAGTGAATTTAATTCGGGAAAAAAATAATAAATTATTACTTTTAGGGTATTTTCTAGATCGCAAAATTTGTCATAATGGTCAAATTTGGCTATTTAATATATACCTTAGAAAATAGCCGAAATTTAAAGAAACTCTGGGAAACGGAAAATTTATTCCTTTTCACACATTATTTTGTCGACCTGTGTATATCACAGGTCAACAAATATCAATGTCAGAAACGTGAATTTTATGAAAACATAAAAGAATGCATCCCCATGATGGCCTACATATACATTTTTTGTTTTTCTTAGTTTCTTCCGTCTTTGGCTTCTTAGATCCGTTTATAACGAAAAATGGCCCTTTTTGACCAAATTGACAGGTCTAAATATACCTTATAAAGAGTTTAAAAATCTTTTTTGCATATAAAAATCCCTTGTAACTTATACTTTTAATCACAAATAATGAAATATAAATTTTTTTAATATATTAAGCTTGTACATCGGCATTTAGATAATACAAAATATTTCGCGTCCAAACTTAAATACGACACGATCTATTATTGGTTTTAAATGAAAATATTATTTGACGTTTGAATTTTACAGTTTAACTATTGTGAATATGCAAAAATAAAATTTTAATATATTTTTGTTTTTGAATCTTTTTTGGTTTTTTGACCTTTTTTCTAAAATCTTCACTGTTTATACCTGACTAACTAAGTTTGATTAGGAAAAACGGTAAACGGATTTGATGTTCCCAAAGATAGCAGGTTTGATCTCTGTTGTTAACTCATAACTCTCAAAAAATTGTTAACCTGTAATTACTACAATGCCCTTTAATAGCTTTCTTTAAATGCAACAGCCTTGAATTTTTTTTAACATTGCTTAACAAATTATTTTTTGATATACACTTTGTTTAAATTCATCCTCCAGGATTTGTAGGCCAAACTCATTTGTTTTATAGAATTTACAGTTTCTCTTAGGATTTTCAGGATAATATTATTGAATAAAATTAAAAATAAATTCATCCTCCAGGATTTGTAGGCCAAACTCATTTGTTTTATAGAATTTACAGTTTCTCTTAGGATTTTCAGGATAATATTATTGAATAAAATTAAAAATAATACTGTATTAACAAATCGTTTTGACAACGGCCTATTTAGATATAAATCACGAAAGGTTCAAATTATATTTCAATTTGACTAAATAGAAAGTGTGCTGAGATACCAAAACTTTTAAACTGATTTGAAAAGATCGCGTTTATATGAACTAAGTAAAATTGGCAAAAAAAACTCCTATCTTTTCAATTATCAATATCTGTTACAGATTAATTTTATAGTTTGCTCTTACCATTGGTATAAAAACATTGTTAAAACTTTAAAATTTTAAACATTAAGTATTTGTAACTCATTATTTACTATATTTATAGACATATTAAAACCTATGTGTTTTAATAAAGCAAAAAATATATAATGTTTAATATTGTTTGTAAGATATTGACGTTTTGAGATATTTTGTATTTGTGGCAAAAACGTTTTTTTTCATGACTTTTGAATTTAATAAACGTCGATTAAGATTAATCTAAAAAAAAAAAAGAAATGAAAAGATGACGAATTGATATTATTTTTTTTACAAAATTTGTATTTTGTCGACATTTTTAATGTGTAAAGAACCACTTAAATAGATAGTGTATAAAATAAGGGTGTTTTTTTAATGCTGCATAATAATTGTATTTTTATTAGGTTCTCAATGAAATAGTGATTGACCGGGGCATTTCACCCTATCTTAGCGCGATTGAACTTTATTTGGGAAATCAGCTTATAACTGTTGTTCAGGGAGATGGTATGAAATAACAATTTTTTGTAGCCGTATATGAAAGATTTTTACCCCCTGGAATTTTTTTGGCTTGACACCTCGAAATTTTTTGATTATTTCGGCACATAAGCTGTTTATTAATTTTTACAGCCTGGTAGCCAATTTGTTCGGCCTGAACCACCCGCCTTTTTAAAAAAAAATTTATTTTGAAATTAAAAAATTAATGTGAAATTGAGTTGTAAAGAATAGTAATTATATTATAAGGTATGAACTCCTATTTTAAAACCTAAGTAAATATTGTATAAAACTTTACATAAATATTCCTGTCTGCTTCGCCCTATAAAATTTTTGTGCTCGACCTGGGCAGGACGGGAGCTGGTGCAAAACACTTTTAACTATAAAAAGAGCGAAAGTTTTGTTTGCAATTTATTGATTTCTTTTATCATGTTTTTTACTTACCCTTATTTACTTCTTCTGTTTTATAAATAAATTAAATGTTTGTTTAATTTAGATTTCTATCTTCATTTGTTTTTGTTTGCTCCCCAAGGTTTAATTATATCAACTCCGACAGGCAGTACCGCTTATGCCTGTGCCGCTGGGGCCTCTATGGTTCATCCCGGGCTACCCGCGATAATTCTTACCCCTATATGTCCGCATTCTCTTTCATTCAGACCTATTATAGTCCCCGCCGGAGTTAATATAAAAGTGCTCATTTATGTTTGGTTTATTTTGTGGCCATGTTCATCTGTGTTTACTTATATTAATTTCTTGTATAGACGTTAAGGGTGTATATGTTATTAGCCTACTAATTTGATTTACTTCCTAAATAATTATTGATTCTGTTTAATTACACAGGTCAACAAATTTTTGTGATTTATGAGTTAACTACGGAGATCAAACCTGCCATCTGGGATTTTCAAATCCCTTTACCGTTTTTTTTAATCAAACTTAGTTAGTCAGCCATAAACATCGAAAATTTTAGACCCAAAAAGACAAAAAAGATTTAAAAACAAAAATAAATTAAAATTTTTTATTTGCATATTTACAACAGCACTGTTAAATTCAAACTTCAAATAAAACTTCTATTAAAACCGATAATTTATTGTGTCGTATTTAAGCTTTGACGCGAAATATTTCGTATTATCTAAATGCTGATATAAGAGCTTGATATACTAAAAATTTTATTTCTTATTATTTGAGAAGATAAATATAAGTTACAAAGGATTTTTATATGAAAAAAAGATTCTTTAATTTTTTCGTTTTAGGGTATTCTCGATCTGTCAATTTGGTCATAAAAGGCCCTTTTTTGATATGGACGGATGTAAGGAGCCGAAGCCGGAAGAAACAAAGAAAAACGAAATATATATGAGATAGGCTTTTATGGGGATATATTCTTTGATATTTTCATAATTCACGGTTGTGCCATTGATATTTGTTGACCTGTGTTATAACTAACAATGTTGAGGTTAACCAGATTTTTTAGCCATTTATATTTTTTTTATTACTTTAAGTTATTTATATTAGACTGTACAACAAATTTTTGACTATATAAATAAATTAATTATTACATTATCTTCTGTATTTTTAATACAGCTTACCGCTTTTTCCGAATTTTGAAAATTTATAAACATCGTAAAAATTTAAAAAACACAATTGAAATAAAGCTTATACAAAATATTAGAAAAATTTTTTTTATATAAGTAACTAAAACTTTTACCTTTTAACTTCATTAAATATTTTTATTTTGTCCTGAAAATCGTCCCATTTACTAGTTTGGATGTAAAACATTTTATAGCTTAATATATTTAAAAATAAGATGTTAAAAATAGTAATTTTTTTTTGAAGCAGATCGCAGAAAAAGTTGTTGTGATTTTTTTCGACTTCCATTAAGGCCGGAAGTTAGTTATCGAAAAAAACATTAGAGGTAAGATCATAATCTTGGTGTTTTATATATTTTACAATATCTATATATTATTGTAGATAAGTACAGGTCGACAAATTCAATGAGTGTAAAAAAATTGACAATGGGGAAACCCCATGATGGTGTTATTTAAATCTGTACCTAAGTTTCTTCAGACTTCGGCTATTTTCTTATGTATGAAAAATGGCCTAATTGACTAATTTTGTGGCCTTGCGATACCAAAATTTTAAAAATATCTTTTTAAATTTTTTATTTTTTTTTTTTTTTTTTAAAAAAAAAAAAAATTTTTTTTTAAAAATCTTCCACATTTTGATTATTCAAAATATTTTCACCCCAACCGAAATATTACACAATATATTTCGATGGAATAAAAATATTCGAAGATTAAATATAAAACAGTTGATGTGATATATAGAAATTTTCCATATATTTTTGTTTTTTTTTAACATTTTTTTACTGTTTATAGATACAATGTTTGATTAAAAACGATAAACGAATCAAAATATATGCAGGTCTGATCTCTGAAGTTAGCTCATAACTATCAAAAATGTTGACCTTTGTTATTGGTTATTAATTATATTTTAGATTAAACTATCACCATCTGCCCGCGGTTCGGCTTGGATGTCGTTTGACGGGCAGTTTAAGGAAGAACTCAAACTTGGAGATAGGTAATTTATTTTATGCTAAATTACATTTTTGTTCTTACATGAATTTAAGTTTTTTGAATCGGATGTTTGACAAATTTTTCCGACATTATAACTAACTAATGAGTTTAAGGTCACTCTAATTTAGATTTTAATCATGTAACCTTTTTTTGGTAATATTTAAGCCCGCTCTAAACATTAAAAATTGTAAATGGTAAAAAAACAAATGAAAATTCAAAAAAATATATGAGAAAATTTTTATTTTATATACAAAATAACTAAAATCTTAATTTGTAATATTAAATCGGTAAAGTGCCATTTCAAAGTTGAGGTTTACATTTTATAAAATCTAAATATGACTGAGCTAGCTTTATATTCTTTAAAATTCAAAAATTATTTTAAATAACTCGGAGTTTTTTTAATGTAAAAAAAGGGTTTAATTTGCTTATAAATCCCGAGGTGGCAAAATTAGTCACTTGCCATTTTATGCTTTTTATTTTAGAAATTCTTGTTTTTGTAGAGCCATGTCCCTATTTTTTGGCGAAGAAAACATTAACCTTATTAATGTTATAAAATATAATATGGATAATTGATTTCTTTTAGTAATAGATATTTTGGTTAGGAAACCTAAAAGGCCGTTTAAAATAGGTTCTAATTACCGATTAACCTTAACCCAAAACTAACTTTTACGATTTATGCATAAATCAATTATTGACTTTTTACCCATAAAACTATATTTTGTATAAAATACGGCATGTTGCAAAAACATATAGATATACTATAAAACATTGTTAAATTCAACCACTACTTGTAAAAATTACTTACCTTGCCGATCTAGTTTTTTGAGTTTGCTTGTTAATTATGCATATACTCTTCTGCAATCAAATATTTTTCAATAAATCTGCAAAAAGATTAATCTTGTTTTAATAATTTTATTCTTATTATTTGTAAGTCGCATATGAAATTATACTGAATAACCTGTTGTGTAGGTTTACTCCAAACCTTTTTTCCCATTAGGTGACGGCTTACCCGACATTTGCCTCTTTTAACACCTACGAAAGGCCCCGTAGAGTTAAATGAGATTCACATATGCCGGTGACCTAATGGCCTAGTTTCTTGAAAAAATGTAGGCTTTTGAATTCGTTGGCAATCATATCCAACTATAAACAAGGCTTAACTTGAGTGCAGAACACAACAAATTTTACACAAAGGTCGTCCGACCTAAATTATTTTTAAAAAATATTTTTTTATATTTAAATTATTTAGCCTTCACGTAACCACTTCTCAATACCCTGTCCCTTCGGTTTGTGCTAAAGATCAAATAGTCGACTGGTTTATGGCTCTGGAAAAAAGTTTGCATTGGAATCAACGGGAAATTCAAAAAAAACTATGAATAAGTGCCATCTATTGTCAAATTTTTTGTTTTTTTTAGTTTTAAAACTGCTAAATAAACTGTTCATTTTTTCCTCCGCCCCTTCCATTTGGCCATTTTTATTAGTAAATAGTTGATAAACGTTTACAAAGGCCGAATATAACTTATCAGGTGATTTTAAAATTTTAGTTTGGTCCGACCTAAGCTAATATTTCTTCGGCCTCTTCAGATTATTTTTTTAAATTACAAAAAAAAGTATTTTTTCTTCATTTAACAAAACAATTAGGCTAAAACCAAAAATTTATAAAAAAAAATAAAGCCCTTCTTTAGACCTTATTAAAAATGATTTTTTTCTGTTCATTTTTTTTTAAATTTATTGTAAAAGAACGCATTTTTTCAAAAAGTTTTTAAATGTATTTTTAAGCACACAAAATAATTTCTCTAAAATAAAAAATATCTTTTAAAATTTTACGAAAATAAAAACCCATTTTAAACGTGGCTTAATTAATATATAGAATAAAAATGTATATCATTTTTTTATCGGTATTTATTCAAATTGACCTTTTATTTTTAACCGGTTTGATTCCTATACATTATGTTATATATTATTTTGATATTGTTAGGCATAATAGCTTAGCTTGTTTGTTAATTTCTGTGATACCTTTTGTATAAATTTTTTTCACAATCATAGCCTACCTCGTACATTGTAAAAGGGTAATTAAATGTGATATTATTTACAAATTGATTATAAATAGCACACGGGTCACATTTTGTTAAAATATTTCTAAATATTTGCCTTGGCATCTTTATTTTAGTATTTTAAATGCAATTTTTTCAAATTACATAAAATTAGTGTCCACATTTATAAAGAATTTTTATATTTATCTCGTTAATATATGCGATTTAACAAATTTAAATATGGACTGTTTTAACTCACATAAGCAGAGTCATAACTAGGGAATCAACGGTTTTTCCTATATAAAAATCACATTTCTTTATGCAATTTGTTTGCATTTTACTATACGGCATTAAAAGCCGAATTGGGCGAAATTAATTTGAATTTGTCTTTTAAATAAATCTTAGTTACGACTCTGCATATATTGCTATAAATTGTCAAAAAAGTTTTATAAATTTTGAGATCAATTCCTCTTAGCCAATTTTAACTCTTTATCCAAAAATGAAAAGTGACGCCTTTTGCACTTTCAACATTACAATGATTAGGTATCTGAATTTTTTTATAATTATATTAGATATTATAGCTTTAACATTTTATAACAAAACGAAAATATCGATCTACCTATTTTTTAAGTTTAAAAAATGGTTTTGTATTCAAGCTTGTTTGTGGTTATTTACCAATAAAAGTATTTTTGAATAAAATAAAAAAAAATTTATTAATTCATATAAAAGTATTTTTATGTTTCACTTTTTTATCTGTGATTTTATATTAATCAGCCTTTCAAAAGTTAAAATGGAAAATTTATCAAAAATTGGAAAGATATAAAGTAATCTTAATCTGATTGGCTAGTTTACATTTCTCACTATTTGTCGACCTGTTTAATATTGATTAAAAAAATGTATGTATTGACGCAATTTTTTTAATGTATTTTAGATACTTTTTTGTAACAACCGCATTAGCTTTTTTAATTTTTTAGCACCTTAAACTTTATATGTTTACGTATACAATTAAAGTATTTTTTATCATGCAAAATTTTAAATGTTTAATATATTAGAATCACGTTAATATTATTGTTATAATCTATTTGTAAGTTATTAAACTTGAAAATATTTAGATTTTCTGTTATTGAGACATTTATATAACACATTGTTATAGTAACAAAATTGTTAATCGATTTTTATTAGGTTTAATAAAATTATAGTTATTTAACATGGTTATTAAATAAATTCTACATCAAATATATTCCCGACCGATAGTGTCCTTTACAAATTTTAAAGCGAATTGTGTCAGTAAATCTATTATCTTCTTGTGTCCTACAAATTTTGCCTTGGGTATTAGCATTTATTTATTTTCGGCCTAAATGGGCCTAAGATATGTTTGGGAAGACATGTTACGTTGTGAATTTTGTCCAAAACTTTCTCTTCTGTATTGTTTTGCGCTCACATTTCTTTTTATATACAATAATTTCACTTTTTTAGTAATCTGAATCAAATAATGAAATATTGCAAATAATATTACTTGAAAAAGCCAAATATATATTAAAATTAGTTAGTAATTGTATGTATCGTGCACTACTTGATCTAGAACTTATTCTGCGCCAACACCTTGGTTTGACAAAAAAAAATTGTTTAAATTTATTGTCACTAACATGTTCAAAACTGATTTTACAAAGTTTTTAATTACGAATGTTAACAAAGATAAGTCCCCAAATTGGATTTAAATTAATCATGAATTATTCTATCTGGTCCAATTAATATTTTTCCGTTAAACCAATTTTATTACCTCTCACCTGAGTATATTTAAAATTGCCAAAAAACGATACTTTTGTGACTTGGAGATTTAAAGAGTAAATTATATTTTAATTAACTAATTTAAAATTTACTTTTAAACCAATTTTTATTTTAGGTTTAATTTATGTAAGAAAATATTTAGAAGCCCAGCTAAAGTTTTGTTGACCTTTGCAATGGAACAATTTTGATTTTTTATTTCTATTGATATTTTATAACTTAATCAAATTAGGCGAAAAATATTAATTTTTTTTTAAATTTAAAGTTTTAAACACTTGTTTATATTTAACATACTTTTATTTTTTTAATTTTTGAGTATATGTCGCAAATGCCATTTTTTTAGAATGTTTATGACAGGGTGGTAAAAATCGTGATGAAAAAAAAACGTATAAGGAATGAAAAATAGTATAAAGGAGATTCAATTTCGGATCTAATTTAACTGGCCATATCTAGACATGTTGTGTTTGTTATAGATGTTATTTGTATTAAATATTAAAATTTCAACCTTAACCTTGTGATAACTTTCACACACGCGAAACCTTTGGATTTTAACTATTTGTGCTTTACCATAAAGTATCACCCTTTCCCTCACCTATATATAGCTATTTGATTTTGGCACTCTCGTTTCATTAGGCTAAATTATATCGCTAAATAATTGTGACCATGATCAATTGTGATCGCGATCCATTTATTTGTGAACAATCAAAAATATTGTGTTTGATGGCCATATTTTATGTGACACCAATTTTTTAGTAACACTGGCCACATAAATATGGCCAGCACTGTAAAATAATTTACGTTTTCATGTTTCTAATATGCCAATCTATGATTTAATTTGAATTACGACGCTGAATGATATAAACTAAGAAACATCTAATGATAACCTTTCTTTTAAAAACATCAAGTTAAAATTTCATGTAAACAAACTAAATTTCTGTTATGAAAAAAAGAAAATTTATATACAAACTGTAGACAAAACACCATGTTAACTTTTATTTTGCAAATGTTTATACGTACGGTTTTGATGGCAAGTCTCGATGTCGAGCCAACTAAAGTGTCCTTGGATAAGTTGAGTTGTTATTTTTTAATTCCTTCTTTTATTATTTTTTTGATCCATTTTATGCCATGGTAGATGAACACCAAAATGTCAAATATCTTTTGTTTTGGTATATAGAAGGCGAGTTTTTTTCTATTAAAGTAGGTATGTATAATGTCAACAAATGTGGTCTATTTCTATATGATATTTTTTGTATTTAAGTTAACAAATAACTCATAAAATTAATAATCGGTCAAGATACTTGTACGATAGAAACATGAATTTACTTACCATTTTTTATTCTCGTCGGGATCTCATAAATTTGGCCATACCATCAAAAAATTAGTTACCTTTGCCTAAAAAATTTTTTTTGGCTAAGTTACCTGCTGCATTCTTATATAGTTTTTCAAGCCTATACCTATGATTTTATTTGACCCAACTCGTCTATGACACTTACTTTTTATAATAATATGTAGTTTTTTAATTTTTTAACAAATTTTATTTAAATTTTGAAAATTTTTTAAATTTTTTTTAATTTTCTGTGCTTAAACCATGGCAACTTTTTGAAAACATGCGTATTTTCACAAAATAAAATTTTAAAAATATTTTAAAACATGGTTTTAGCAAAATACAAAATTCATAATGCATTTTGTGCATTACAAAGGAAATGATATAACACAACTTGACAAATTTTTTAGTTATGAGCTAACTTTAAAGACCACCCATAAATTTCCAAATACATTTACCGATGTTTCTAATTCTTTGTAAGCAAGCTATAAACATAAAAAAAATTTTGAAAAAATGAAACAACAAAATTCAAAAACAAAAGAATATTGAAAAAAAAACTATTTAAAATCGCTGTTAAATTCATATCAAATAGTATTTTTCAAAACCAATAAAACGCCGTGTCCTATTTAGGTTAAGATGTCAAATATTGTCCAAAAATGTTAATGTAAGAGCTTCGTATATTTTAATTTTCATTTGAGATGAAAATAAAATTCACAGGTTTTTCTCCTATAAAAATTTTTTCCCCCCCTTTAGGTATCACGAGGTCACAATATCAGGAAATTTTGGTGATTATTTCGATTTTTAACTAGCAAAATTGAGTTCTGTCAAAATTCGGATATGGGATAAAATATATGATATAAGGCCATTTTGTACATTATTTTGATGAAGTGTCATAATATCCGGTGATCATTTATTGATTTTCAACCTGTTTGATAAATGAAAGAGTTATTCACGCGAAAATTACATTTTTTGTCAAAGGAAATAACGGCGGTTTTACTCTATCAAAAAAAACGTTAAAGATAATAAGATAATATACTAGTATAATCTAGTAATACACTGTTTTGAAACTATCGATAAGTATTTTTTTAAGCAAGGGGCTGGTCCGTCGATATAGGCAACCCAAGCAATGCATGGGAGCGTCGACCAATTTGGGGCGCCGTTTAATGGCCTGCGGCCAATTATGGAAGATTGAAGAAACAATACATTTTAAAATTTTTGTTAAAAATTAATTTTTGTTAGTCTTAAACGGGAAAATTATTATACCTTTTTAAAAACAGCGGTTATTTTTTGGTCTCCTAATGGGTTTCCAAAATTAAATTTAATGAATGTATTTACATAATTCTAATATGATCGTCAAAAATCAGATTAATTTCCATCGAAGATATTTTTATAATTAATTCTTATATTAAAAGTTAAAAAATGACAATAAGGTGGACTTAAATCAATTAAAACCTTTTATTAGATGACTTTTCCATGGGTTTTGAACCGCTAATTGAGCCAAACCGGCCTAATTTAGATAAAAGGGTAACCTTATTATTGCCTTGATGCTTTTGGCTTTTGTTATTAAGGACCAAAACAGATATTTTGTTACACATAACAAATGTACATTACTTTGACACACTCTATTTAAAATATCAGAGATAAATTTATGGGCCTCATTTTTAACTTCGAGCCAGGTGTTTAAAAATGTGTCGGGCGGGCCGAACTAGAACATTCCTGCCCGGATTTAACTCTAATGCATATACTTTAAGAGTAAAAAAAATTAAAGACCCAGTCATATACATTTTTATGTTTTAATGTTCTCACCAGTGCTGAAATGACAAAAATGAGCCTTTTTTCTCGTGCCAAGATAAAGATAAAAGCTCAGTAATTTTTAATTTTAACAAAAAATCTCAGAAAAAATGAAGAAAAAGCCCTTTTCAAAAAAGGTAGGAAAAGCCTCATTTTTTGGCTAAATTCGCATTTTATTTTATAAATAAAAAGAAACAAAACTCAAACAGAATATCTTACATTCAATAAATATTTTCTTGATTAAAGCTAAAATCTTCATTTATTCTTAATAAAAACAAAAAAATGAGTCTGGGTTAATATATAATGCCCACGAAGCCCTAAAGATATACAGTTCCTTATTTGTTCAAATGAAGTGGGGCTGTTTTAAAAAGGCCCTTTTTTATGCATATTTTTTTTTATTTTTTGGTTTTTTAAGTGTGCCTTAAAAAATCCCCTTCATTTTTTTCCAAGCTTGATTTTCACTACCTGTAATTCTGAGCTGTAAGAAGGTGTTGCTAAGGAGTTGAGACCCATCTGGCTATAAAATTACACTGGACAACAAAAACAACATAAACGATTTTTTGAGGGTTTTGTAGAGAATTTTCTTGCGATAACGATCCCGGGTTTAGTTTTTTTTTCAATGCCTCCAATTTTTTTTTAACCGCGTCCAAAGTTCAGAAAAAAATTTACAAAATTTCTTTAACTATTAATTTTCCAAAATATTTATTCATATTCAGATTCCTTATAAAAACATATCTAAAAAACGTTATTACCTAAAATTATTAAATTTCTTTCAAGTTATTTAGGATCAAAAAACTGATTTTATGACTAAAATCACTAATTTTATAAAAATGAAAAAATAAAAAAAATTTAAATATTATAAAAAAATTTAAACGCCTTGCGTTAATAATGAAGGTTTCCGTTATCTAAATATATTTTTAAACTTTTGTCACTACCCGTAGGTTTTAGGATATAGAAGCCCAAAATACCCCAAAAATCGAAAAATCTCAACTTTGACACCAAATACTAAAAATTTGAATTCAAAATTCATTTCATATTCGATCACCCAAAACTTACCAAAAATCATGTTAAATTCTCAGCAATTTTGTCATGTTATGCATAAGAAAAAATATAATGGCTTAGCAAGTAACATTATTAAAAAAGATAAATAAAATATAAGAATTAAAATACAAACAATTAAAATATTTAACTTTATTAAATATCCTCCTCAACTTATTAAACATAAAATTTGTAAATTGTATAGCCAATTAATTTATTAAAATTTATATATGAAATGGTGTGACATTAACTACTGTTTTAAACTTTATAGATAAGAAATTTTAAAAATCCTGATAAATATGGCACTTGGCTTGCTAGGGCCAGCCATTGAAATGAAAGAATAAATTTGTAGGGATTTTAAAATATTTGCGCAAAAGCGAATAAATAAATTAATTCTATCTTAATTAGCATAAACGTTAAGCCATTTTTAATTTACAAGTGAACAGGCAAAAAACTTTAAATATGAAAATGAGGGTGATCCAATTGACTCAAAAAATGTAAATTTAAATATATGGACAAAATTAAAATACTCTTAGAGGGACGCCACAGCGTCACTTCGTGTTATTCAAATTTGTATTTTAAATATTCTAAAATTTTCGAATGGAAAACAAGACACACATTAAAATTTGGATGATCATAAGCTTTATTAATGGCAAGTATCATGCTTGGTCAAGTGTTTGGTGCTGATTATACAAATATGAAATCTTAATTTTTGCCATTGCCTAAGATTTTTAGATATTCGGTGAAAAATAAGATTTTTTAAACCATTAGGTTGACAAAATTACAAAAATATTTTTGGATTAAAGAAATAATTATTAATAAAGTGATTCTTTTGAATTTTTTTACATAATTAATTTTATTTTGTTTTGGAATGAGTGGTTAATGTTTTATGATCTAATTGTTGATATTTTTGAGTAATTAACGTTTTTAAACAAATTTTTTAGAAACTAAAATATGCCAATACTTAGTAGTTTATAAGATTTTATGTCTTTTTTCTAATTTAGACCAGAAAGATTGGAGGCATAGTAAAACTGAATGTAATCGTACAAGAAAAGTATTTACAAAACCCTGGAAAATATGTTGTTTTTGTTTGGAGTAGATGATCAAATTTATTGATCAGTTTTTTTGCTTTTCTTCACTGAATCTAAATCTAAATATAATAAAAATATAATGATATGTCTGCTTCGTAATATGGCTATGCCCTTTTAAATTTCCGAAAAATGATTATAAAAACACATTCATGGCTATATAAAGGTATTTTGCATTATTGCTTCTGCGCCATTCAAACGCGTTTTAATGTCTAGTAAATCTTATTGTGATTGAATTTTACAAAAAAAAACAAACCATTTACTAGACATGGCCTAAAGCAACGTAAATTTGATTCATATTTATGGCAGCAAAAATTTTGATGTCATTTATGATTAAATAACTCGTTATAAATAATTTTGATTGATATAAATATTAAAAAATGATATTTGGAGTTTGTGAACAAATGCCTAAATAGCAAACACTTTTTCGGACTTTTGGGGATAGCTATAATCAGTATATATGAATCTTATAATTTTCCAATAGAGGAAGAATTTAGGTTAATGGGCGAAAATCTGGTCCTTAATATTTGTTTATTGTGCTAAACCTTCTTACTAGCCCACTTAAATCTATCTTTTATTACTCCAGAATAATTAATTCAGAATCTAAAATTAAAAGCACTAGAAGGTTGTCACCTAAAAGTTGAAATAAGAATAAAAATGAGATTGCAATTTTATAACATTTTGATGTAAAAAGTTACTCGTAATTTGATTTTATGGAAACATTAAGCAATCAGAATAGCTTGTTTGGTTGAAAATGCATCATAAACGATGACCTGACACAGTTCGTTATGAAAAATTATAAAAATAAATTACGAAAATCTTCACTTAAACTAAAGATTTCAAATATGTAATTTTCTATTACTGGTAAATCCGAACTACAGGAAATTTATCAGAACATGACCAAACTATGCCACTCATATATTTTAAAGTATTATGTTTCATAGGTTAGCGAAATATACCAATACCATATCAATCGGTATATTTGTTTTGAAGTCTTAACTAACGGATTTGCATCGACTATGGAAGAAGTATTACTAATTTTGTCTTGTCCTAAAGATTTAATGGCCGAGCTATTAAATTATTTTTTCACCAAGTACCCCATTTTGGTTTTTTCATTAATGATTTACCAGGTAATTATCATATAGCTAAAGATCTACTACTAAATATATCAAAAATGTTTTTCAATTCTTCATAATTTTCGACTTTGTGTTATTCCAAACAGATTACTCATGTCAACGCTTTGTGTATGCAAAATTGTTAAAAAATATCTCTTTATATGCAACAACCAATTGGCAAGATTAATGGATATTTGGAATGTATTTTAATGTATTTTAACCATGATTAATAAAAAAATACTTAGCAAGTAATGGGTATTTGGAATGTATTTTAATGTCCAGAAGCCATTTTTAAATACTAAATTATCAATTACTTGACAATTTAATTTTTAAAAATAAAAATTGGTTTACTAGTTTCAAAATTAATCATAACGGGTAAAAAATAGACCGATATTATTACTATGTTAAGTTAATTATTTTTAAAAACATAAATTTTAAATATATTGTAAAAGTCATAGCAAAATTCGCACTTTTTAAATTATAAAAACGTAAAGACTGTGTTAGAATAACAAAATTTTTTGATTAGATTTAGATATTGCAACTGTATTTGAGAATTTATTAAATTTCATGAAAGCAAGAGATTTTTAGCAAAAATTCTAAGATACCATAGTTGTTTTTTTAAATGTGCAAAAAGTCTAATAACATAAACATTATTAATTATGTTTATAAAATTTTGAAATTATATTTTTTAACATAATCTACAATATTTTTATTTTAATTAAAAAAATGGTTATATTAGGTGATTCAAAGGTTAGGCCCAAGATAAATCTCGACAATATAATAAATAAATCAAACACTAATAGAGAAATATAAAAAAAATTTATTCAATTATGTAATCTGTTTTAAAATTTTAAATTATTCAAAATTTGGAAAACTATATTAAACTGTATATATAAGAGGTCATTTTAAACACGAAATTAATAATTCCGTTAAAAACAAGTAAAAACAAAACAATCAGGCATTAAGAAATAAAAAATTGGCTCCTCGCCTGGCCATATAGAAGTGTGTAATTTAGATTGCCCCCCCCCCCCCCCCCCCCTTCCATTTTATAATTTGGCTCGGCCAAACGGGCTGACACCGGGGTAGGGCTTTCGGGTCGACTTATCTCTAAAATTGATGTAATCAACACCGACTCCTATTTTATTTAAAGGCACCTCAAGTGCTAATTTGGGGTAAACACGAACCATTTTTACGTTTTGCATCAAATATGTGCAATATTATTATTCATTTTTGTGACATTTTTTTCAAATATATAATATAATAAACAAATGATTAAAATGTGCTTTAAGTCTATTAACAAAATTCGCTTATAAATTAGAATTTTTATTGGAGTCCTTGGACCCCACGTGGTCAATTTTAATGTTTAAAACTATATATATCCTCAACATAAATTTTAACACGAAAATATACAGCCTTAACTTATAGATGTTCTTTCATAATAGTTTTATTTCATAGATATATAAAAGGATTGTATTGAATAATATAATAAAATATTTTTTTCTATCTATAAAATATCTAAGGTGTGTAATAGCCAAAAATTAACATAATTTTTTTTCATAAATCGTTTTTTAATGCGCTTACATAAACAAATTTATTTATTAATCATGTTTAGTTTATTGATTAATATATAGAAATTAAAAGTTTCTATGTTTAAGGTTTATTTCTTCTATATAAGAAAAAAATTGACAGTGTTGATTAATTAAAACAAATATTGGAAGGGCACATATTTTTCTTTGTAATAATAAAACAGGTTAACAAATTTTTGAGGTTATGAGCCGCATAAACCAAATAAAACAATTAAATTTAGACTTAATAATATTTTTATTACCGATACCTTGGGTTTTATTACTCATGGGTGCCAAATATATATAAATGTTGATGTAAGAGCTTGATATACTTAGAAATTTTAGTTATTATTTGAGATAAAAAACATAAGTTACAAGAGATTTAAATATAAAAAGAAATTCTAAAATTTTTTCCTTCTATTCTCGAAAAGGCAAAATATGCTAATTTGGTCAAAAATGACCATTTTTAGATGGGCATTACAAAATAGCCGAAGGTAAAAGGAATTATAAATAAAATATAAATGAGGTAAGCCAGGGATATATTTATCAATTTTTATAAACTTTTTTTTCTGTCATTGATATTTGTCGACCTGTGTAATTATTAGAAATGCTTTTATATAATTAATAAAATTAGGTAATAGTATTTAAATTTATTTAATTCATCATTAAATATGTTCTTCCCCTTCTTTTATTTACCCATATTCACCGTTTGCCATTTTATTTGCAGTTTGAATTTCTAAAAACTTTTTTAAAAACTAATAATTATTGCCAGTAATTGCCCAAATTTTTTTATTTAAAAATATAATAGTTTTTATGTTATATATAATTATCCCTTTTCCCATCGAAGCTAACCTTAGCCAAAATTTAATTTTTTTTGCTGTGATTCTATTTCAATAACAATCGCCATGTAGATTGTACAAAGTTAAAAATATCATAGAAAATTTGGTGCAACAAAATTATAAAATATGCGTATAATAGAGAAGAAAATTTTATTACATAAAATTCAAATCAACTATTTTTTAATCGTAATTTATATATTTTATGATAAATTATGACTAGTTTTTTTGTCTGATTTTTCCGTTTTGCTTTTCTATTATTTATGTACAACTATTTTTGTTTTTTTTCTTCCATTATTATATTCGTAGGTTTTTCAAATTTATTAATAACTTTTTTTTCCTTTTTGACAACAAAGAAATTATGTAACTCAACCAACCTAAATATTTTATCAAGATGTTTGACACATCCCTTATTTTTAACTGCTTCTTTAATCCGCCGATTCACAATTCCTAAAAAAATTGGGTCTAGTAACTATCGGAGTCTTGGTGTTTACATTATAGTATAAATCTAGATGTAATAAATCAATATATATACCGATAATAATCAATACACATATATATATTTCTTTTACTTTTTTTATTTTTTTTCATTAATAAATTTATTTTAAACACTGGTGTCAGATAACTCCTTTCGAGTTTCCGACCCAACCCACCACCCTTAACTTCCACCCCTGACAAACCTTAACAAACATATATTCACCTTACAACCCTGAATAATAAAGATGTTTCTTTATCAACTAACTATTCACAATTATTACACTCAATTTAATATTTTTATATATGATGAGATGTTTTTCACTAATGTACGTATTCACTACAATTAATTGATTCGAGACTCTCACCATAATTTATAATTTCTCTTTTTTCATAAAAGTTTACATTAATGATTAACGAATTTTTCATGAATAAAACACCCCCCCCTTCAGAACATAAGTCAACAAAAGATATGATAAATAATTTCTGAAATCTCATCATCGCTAGGACATATTTAAATTTTCTGATCACAGATTTTTACGATAATTTTCCTGACCCATCTATTCACAACGATATAAAACTTTATCATTTCATATGATAATAAATGATGACGACGATTTTTTCGACTATTCATACACATAATAATTAATTCGATCCCACAACCCTAATTCCGTCTGACAGATTACATTAATGACATTTCAGATAATTTTATAACACAGAATGACCAATTGATACCCCAATCGACCATATTAAGAACAAACCCATATGAACCCAATCGACCATATTAAACACAGACCCTTATGACACCCCATTCGACCATATTACCAGATCCTATAACTTCACCATATTAGACGATTCCAATTCCGTTTTATTGCCACACCCGCATAATATTTAAAACTTTCCCTCCTCTTCCCCTCTTCTCTCTCTACCTCCCCCCCCCCCCCCCCCCCCTCCCCTTTTTTTTTTTTTTTTTTTTTTTTTTTTTTTTTTTTTTTTTTTTTTTTTTTTTTTTTTTTTTTTTCCTTTTTTTTTTTTTTTTTTTTTTTTTTTTTTTTTTTTTTTTAAATATAATATATAAATTTCTTTTTATTCAATTTTTTAAAATTAATATATACCCAAAATTTAAATTGCAAATCCAAATAATATTAAAGTGGAATAGTGCTTTCTTGATTTAAAGCTTTGATATAACCTCTCTTTTAATTGAGATGTTATTAAATTCTTTATTATTTTTCTTTACACTATTTTTTAATAATTCCCTATAGTACCTTTATATTTTATTACTCTTGTATAAATATATATTTATTTTTAAATATAAAATTTGCTCCTATCTATGAATCAGCGCTGAAAAAATGTAGGTCAAAGGTGATGAAAATGGGCTTTAACTCGGAATATAAAGGGGTAAACGATCATAGTAATTATAAATTTTAGCAAAAAACCTCCGCAAAAGATAAAGAAAAAGCCCTTTTCATTTTAAAGAGGGGAAAAGACCCATAAGTGTGTGGTTTTTTATTGCACTCATAAGATCTTCTATAAGGGGTGGCTACTTTTTCCCCAAGCCTGCTATGGATTACCTATCCGCCCTTTTTCTCCATCATTCAGACAAAGCCGATTATGAATTAAGAAACGGTATACCCATCGTCCCTTAATTCAATCTCCATTAGAAATCAATCTAGAGACCCGATGGCCGGGCTCGAATTAGAAAAAAAGGATAAAGGGGGGGGGGCGATTTTTTAAATCTCATTTTGCCTTACTTTTTTCTAACTAGTGTTAACATTAAAAATAATAAATTTTGACATGATAAAGGGTATCACATCTACACTCTGTTTTTTATTAATAATATTAAAGGAAAAATTTTATAGCTTGTTATATATAATTTTGGCCTTATATGTAACAAGCTAGGTCGGAATCCTAAATTGAAAAATATGTCAAGCGGGCTGGGCCAAAATGTCACGGCCCTTGAAGAAACTGCATCACATAGATATGAAAAGAAAGGTTTAACTTACACATACTCCGTAACCATAATTTTTTGGCAGTATAGGTTATATTGTATTCAAATATCAATATATTAAAACAAAAATTTAAAATTAAAAAAAAAATGTAATTTGATAAAAACCAATGTAAGGACGCCAAATATGGCCCAGTGTTTTCGATATCACATGTCTAATGTGGCAAAAATGAATTTATACCTGTTTATATATAAAACATATTTGGTCAAAATTTAAAAATGTTTTTTGCGTAGATATACTATAGAAGATATTAAAACTAATATAACACAGGTCAACAAATTTCAATGTCAGAAAAAAGAATTTTATAAAAACATCCCCCATAGCTTAGCCTAATCTAAAATATATTTTTTGTTATTTTAGTTTCTTCCGCCTTTGGCTCCTTATTCCATATCGAAAAAATGACCTTTTTAACAGATTTTGCGACCTCGAGAATACCCTAAGAAAAAATGCAAAAATCTTTTTTTCGTAAGAAAATTTCTTGTAACAAATATTTATCATCTCAAATGAGAAATAAAATTTTTAAGCTCTTACATCAGCTTTTATATAATACAAAATATTGCGCGTCCAATTTTAAATACGACACGATATATTATCAGTTTTTAATAAAAACATTACTTGAAGTTTGAATTTAACAGTTTAATTGTTGTGAATATGAAAAAATTGAATTTATTTTTGTTTTTAAATTTTTTGTTTTTTTTTTGACATTTTTTCTAAAATTTTTAATGTTTATAGCTGACTTACTAATTTTGATTAGAAAAAACGGTAAACATTTGAAAATCCCTAGGATGGCAATTTAATCTCTGTAATCTCATAACTCTCAAAAATTTGTTGACCTGTGTAATTAAAAGTTTTCAATCATGAAAACAACTCGTAACCATGTAAAACAGCGAAGGCATTTAGAATCTAAAATTTAAAAAAAACCTGTGATATAGTAGTTTCCTCCAGAAACATTTTATCCATTAGAGACAGCTTTCCCGTCAGGGTGCATCTTTAAACTCGGAAGACCCGCATGGTTAAATGAGAATCAACACACAATGGTTATTTTATAGACCTAGGCTATCACAAAAATGGACAACTTTGGAATTCGTACGGTCACCAATCCAACTACTAACCAGGCTCAACGCCGACTTGTGTGAACACAACAAGGTTTACATGCGCAGGTCGTCCTTATGAGATTCTACAAAATTGACCATTTTTGTTCCAAAAATCAACCAAATAGGTAATTTTTTGTTTCGGAATATCATTACCACAAGTATTTATTTTTAATGAAAAAAGATCTCGCTTCTTATAGACCACGGCGTGCATATGAAACACCCGCGCTTTAGCTTCAACGCGCTTTTTAGACCACAAAATGAGGTATATTTGGGCGCTTTAGATACCTAGGAATTTAAGTATTAGAGCGCTTAGAAGGATGATAGGAATCTCTCAAACGTTAACGAATTAGGAACAAACGCTTGATACGTACAAGAGTTCAAACAAGGTCGTGATGTTTTCCGGCCCGACATGTCATAGGCCCCCCCCCCCCCCCGAACTCGCGATTCGGACCGGAATTTTGTTTTTTATTTTGAGCCCAGCCCATTTACAAATAAGTCCCAAAAATTTTATATTACAAACTAAAATATTTTGCCTCAAAATTATCAATAAAATACTATGTAGAAGTTATAATTCGTCATCGTGTGGTTACAAGTTTATCATTTTTAGTCCTTGTTAACAATAATTAAATAAATAAGGCAAAACAAGATTTAAAAAATCGGCCCGGGTTTTGGGCGCGTTCATACTTTATTTGAATTTTTAAAAATTAAAAAAAATATTGGTTCAATGTTGAATTTTTTTTTTAAAGTTATTCTAAAAGCCATGTTGAAATGCTTATTAGATATATTTATTTGGATTAAATTTTTAAGATTTTTACGTACTTAGAGCAAAAACTCTGAGTGTTAGAGAATAATAGAAAAACAGTGGTTTTCAGAATTTTTCGTAAAAACGAATGAAGTTTAAACGCGCCCTAATATATTAGGCTAAAAAAATATTGTTTATTTTTTACCCCAGAATTTGGCATAATCAATTTATTAGTTACTTCTGCCACCGCTCCTTTAGATTGTTGATATAGTAAACAAAGTTTATATACAAAATAATAATAAATAAAAAACAAAACAAAGAGACATGTAAACAAAAAAATATGGTGGATTGTGCGTGTACGTGTGTTTTTATCGCCTCCCCCCCCCCTTGCTTCGCGAAAACTCGAAACATACATTTTTTTTTTACCCCACTCTTCTGTTTGTGTTTTATTAATTTTAACATTGTTTATTTTTTTTGATTAAGTCAGAAATTTGTTTTAAATATTGATTAAATATATAAAATTTCAATGTTAATAAAAATGTTCAAAAAAAGATGCAAATTATTGTTTACAAATTTGTTTGTCAATTTGGTCGGCTCTTCTTAATCAGGCTAACAACTGTTTTGCATAAATGGTGACCTCTATAAAGAATACTTCACTATAAGTGTTATCATCTGATTAAGTTGGTCGACAGAGCGTTCAACAAATCGACCACGATCGCCACTTTATACATTCTACAAAAATTCTGGCATTCTTTCAGCCTCTAATTTACCTAATTATTCTAGTCTTAATATATAGCACGATTTAAAAGATTTATTCAGCTACAGGTAAACATAATTTTTATATTATACACCCTTACTTTTTACTTAATAAAAATTAATAAACCTTCTTTTAAAATAACATAATATGGCGCTTATAATTTGATTAGTTTGTAGTGCCAATATAATGAAAATTTACTTAATGTGGTTAGAGAGCTGTGCATTTAAATACGAAAAAAACTCGATGAATGTTTTCGCCATTTTATCGATTTATTTCGCGCTCTCTGCTATTTAAACACTTACCCTTGTTGTTTTCTCTATATTTTTTTGTTCGTGAAACATATCAATATTATAAAAAACATATTTACATTTTAAAAAGGTTCTAGTTTGTTATTGGTTACGGTTTTGGTTAAGTTTTGATAAATTTTTGTTATATAATTTTATTTATTTTTATGCAATATCTTGCATTGACTTAGTGGCGAATATGCAATCAACAATGGTTATTTGTACGACTCAAACTTTAATACCTAAAAAACTGTCTGAAGATTTTTCATAAATACTTACTTATCAATTTGCATCATTGGCACAAACATCTATTACACAACGCATTGCTCAAATTGCAAAACAAGACATTTTTTATGCATATTTTACCAATTCCACCAAATTGTCATTCAGCCATACCAACTCCAATACTTAGCCAAAATCTCTCAAACCACCCTATATGTGCTTATTTCAATGTATTAACTACTAATATCTCAATTCCGTTTATTGATATCAAATTTCGCCCTTCCCTCCCCAAACATTTATTTTAAATCAAACTGCAAGGTTTACATTCTGTGATATACATTTAACCACCATTACCAAGTTTTATGCTTTTCTTGCTTCTTCTGACACAGAAGGTTTTATATAAATTCTTGCCATGTTATTCATTGATATATATTTTTAATTAACTTGAATGAAAAATTAATTTTTTATAGTCTGTATTTGTAATTTTTTTTATACATATCCATTGTTGTTATTTTATTTTATTGATATAGGATCTTCCATGTCCAAATCTGCACCATAAATTTCAATTAAAGAAGCATAACTATAAATCTGTTTGAGCTGTTATATACAATATATTTCACTTAAACAACAGTATATCAATCAGATACATCAATTTATTTAAGCATTATTATCACAATCAATACTTTGCAACTGCATATTATTATTATTGTGAAGAATTTGATTTTTTACGTATCTCTCATTGTTTGCTCCAATACACAAACTCTTATTAACTCTTCTATTATCACCTCTCCTCATTTTTGCAATTATATACAAATTCGCTTCAAATTTACTCTTATTTGTTTTTTAATGTCTATAAAGTTATCTTAAGTACTTATTTTACATTAATATACATATTAATCATAAACTACAATTGTTAACAACTTTTTAATTTTTGTTGCCATCTTCTAATCTATCCTAAATTTCAGGGATTGAAAAATTACATATCACCTGTTTTATTACATATATTTCTTTGTTTTTTTACACAAGATATATTTATCATTTACAACCAATAAAAACTTTATCGCTCAAATTATAAATTCTTACTGCTTAGTTTTAAACTTGTTCATTGCATAAACCTTATCATGTCACCTTACTCAATTGTGCTCTACCAATCTCTTAATACATTAACTTCAAAATGCCCTTATTTTTGTATTTATCCTTTCCATCAAATTTATTGTTACTAATCAAAAAATATACTTTCACTGCCTGCCATTAATCATAAGTCATACAAATTATATCTCATCATCACCAACATTTACAAGTGTTTATCACATTATCGCAACCAATATGAGATATTCCTATATTGACTCATAACCCAATTTTTATTTATATTTACCATACAAATTAATCAAATATAACATAACATAAAATGTTAATGCGGTCAAAAACTCAGCTAACATTTGTTTGTGAAAGTTGAATTTATTGTTGAAATTCATTACGCAAAATATTAGTGATGTGGCCCAGTTCTGGTACCGCTGCCATGTTACAATCCCAAGACGCCAAACAAAGGTTGGCTCAACAGCAGCATCCACCTGTTGCCTACATGCCTTCCTTTTTTAACAATGACATTGATTCTCCAAGTAGTAATTACAAAAATTATCAACATAACAATGACAATAGCACTAACGGTATGACTAATGCTTACAATAACTGTTTACCCCCAAATAATCAATCTTCAATGTTTAACTTTCAGCAACAGCCACAAAGTTATGAAAACAAGGGTGGCCATGGGCTCATGGGTATTGGCCCCCCACAACATTTTCCCTCTGCTGCATCATCTGCTTCTAATTACAATAATGCCTCCAATCATCATTCGTTTGGAAATCACAATAATAATTTACCTGCTACAACTTTACCCGTTCCTCTACCATTTACCAAATACAATACTAATAACAACTCAGGTATGTTTCCTCCTTCTGGCAATCAAAACGCTTCTTCCACCTACAATAATAATAACAACAACAATAATTTGAGTTCGTTAGGGGGTCCTCCTAACCTGCAAAGTTCCTTACCATATAATAATGGCAATATTAGTAATAGCCTTAACTCTTCAAGTTTAAATGGACAATCTCCATCTTTAGGGTTTAACCAATATTTGACAAATAATTATAGCAATCACATGACTCTTGCTAATAAAAATATGCAGGATTCCCTCCATCCAGGCAATTCCTATAATAATTCTAAATTTATAATGAACAACCAAAATAGCAATTTG
Organism: Acutogordius australiensis; assembly: GCA_030555515.1. Lineage (NCBI taxonomy): Eukaryota > Metazoa > Nematomorpha > Gordioida > Gordea > Gordiidae > Acutogordius > Acutogordius australiensis. The sequence goes on along the minus strand of CM060244.1, from coordinate 31,481,436 downwards.
AACAATTTTAACAACAATAATAATGCCAACTTGAGTTCAGACGATTATTTTGGTACTTTCAATAATTCCTCTGCAACATTTGGTGAACCTAATTATGAAACCAACTCTAACAATGCAAGCTCTAATGTCTTATCCAATTCAAATATCAATAATAATAACAATCTAAACACTGACGAAAACAACACAAGTTGCAATAATAATGTTTGGGGTTCTAATACCTTTAACGCTTGGAAAGCTGGAAGTATATCTAATTTTAATTATTAAATATAAAATATTTTTTTCTATCCAAATAACTACTGTGGAAATACCCAATTGCAGTATATAAAATACATTGTATATATATTAAAATGGTTTACAAATTTATTAAATTAAAGTAAACAAAGTTTCTTTTTAAATTTTAATATCTTGCTATTTTAAAAATTTCACAAATATTAAAAATTAAAAAGACTGCAAATGCCTACAATTTTTTGTGATGAAAATAATGTTGTTATTTTGTCCTAATTATTTTTGATAAAAATATGTTTTGAATCTCAAAAGCTAATTATTATATATCTGTTAATTTTAAAAATATGTTTTTAATTATAAATATAAATTTTCTTTTGTATCTTTGGAATCTTGAGAATGCAAATTTATCCTGACTATTAGGATTTTATCTTTAAATATGTAAGAAATGGACGAATATTATATTATCCCTATTTTTTTATATAATTTTTGGTACTTTACTTAAATTTTGTCGACCTGTGTAACAAGGTCAAATTAAATGTTACTTTTAAACCCCTATTTTTTTTGGGTATCATAATATAATAAATATATTTTACATGACCAAGGCAAATTAACAAAGGATGTTTGGAATAAGCCTTTAAATAGCGATTACGAAACTTCTACAATAGGTTCTGAATCCTTATCTTTTGCAAATCGTTACGATTCCTCCAATAACATTAAAAATCTGGATCCTAATGGTTAACTCAATTTTAAATTTATACTTGTATGCTCTTTCCCAAAACCAAATTATTATACAATTGTTATTTTTTTTGTTTATTATCCTTTATAAATTTTTACAAAAAGTTTGGCTCTCTAAAGCCTATGTAAGGTAGTTAATGAAGGGCACGTGCAAAGTTAGTGTTTATTTTTGTCAAATTTTTATAATTCTTTAAAAATTTTGAAAATTTTATTTGTTTTTTCAAAATTTTAGAAAAAAAAATTTATTTCAGAAAAAGCATTTTATGCGCATATACTAGATTTGACAGCTTTTTATAAAAATTTGCGTTTTATTACAAAATAAATTTTTTTAAAATTTTGAAAATTTCACTAAAATATAAACTCACTTAGCACGTGCCTTAACATAAGAATCAGATTTCAAATATGAATTCTAAAACTAAATTTTTTGGACCCATTTTACATTTATATTTAAAAATTAAAATACCGAAATATTTTTGAAATTATAAATTAAAGAATAACCAAAGTTGATTTATAAAGATATGATTTATAAAAAAAATGAATTAATTTTGTTATTTTTTAAGATTTGATTTGTGAATCCACAAATTTAATATTTCATTTAAATTATCGCCATATTTATATAATATAATAGAGCAACACCGTAATACGTCGTCCTCCACTATGGATGCTTGGAACCGCCCTCTAGATGGGGGTGGTTATAATAGTAGTGCCAGCTTTACTTCAAGACACACTTCAGAAAGTTCAGCTGCCGCTCAACTCACTGGTAATTCCAATAAAAATAATAATTACGACACACTAAGCGGTAACTACAACAAATCGCAACAAAGCACCAACTTGCAACTTGCTGCCAATGCTGGCATTTTTGATCCAACCTTTGACGATAAAGATATTACTGGTTAGTATTAGACAGCAGGACAACTTTATAAGCTAACTTTAGAGACCAGACCTGCCATTCTAGGAACATTTAAATCCGTTTTTTTTCCAATAAAACTTGTTAAGCCAGCTAGGAACATTTTAAAAAATGTTAAAATAAATAAAAAAGGTTTTAAATCCTAGAAAATAATTATTTGTACATATAAAATAGATTAATCATCGTGACCTATTTTAGGCTTGATAAAACTTCAATATGATTCTTATTATTTGAGATAAAAAATAGAAGCTACAAGTGATTTAAATATGTAAAAGATTTTTTTATTTGATAATTACGAGGTCACAAATTTTCCAAATATTTTCCAATTTTTTAGCAAATTTGCCGAGTTCTGAGCAAATATTGCAAAACAGAAAAAATATTTGAGATACGGTCATCAAATTATTTCATTAAAGTGTCATAATTTTCGGTAATTTCTCATTGTTTAAATTATTGTTCTTTAAATTACCATAATTTTTGATTAGGGCACGTGCAAAGTGAGTTTTTATTTTCGTAAAATTTTGAAAAGTCTGTAAATTTAATTTTTTCAAAATTTTTTAAAAATTATTTTATCTCAGAAAAAGCATTTTATGTGCATAAACTAAATTTGGCAACTTTTTAGAAAATTGCGTTTTATTCCAATTAAAATTTCTCAAAATTTTGAAAATTTCACGAAAATTAAACTTAATTTTGCACTTGTCCTTACTACCATTTCTTACACAAGGCCTATTGAAATAAATAAATGTTTGAAAAAGTTTATGAATTTGTAATTTGGCCTTTTTTATAAATTTTCCGTTTTTTATTTGAGGCTTATTTCGCAAACAACCACCAAAGTTCACTGATTTTGATTTGAAGGATTCTATAGAAAAAACAAAAACCTTAATTTTTTGTTTGAAATTAGATATTAAATTTTTAAGTTAACAAGCAGCACCAACACCCATATTTAAATTATATATGCGTCTTAACTTATTTAGGACATGATTTTTTTCGTGTATAACATTATTATTTTAATTTTAAAATTAACAGTTTAGCTGTTTTATCTATAAATAATTTTTCATTTTTTAGTAATGACTCTTTTTTTATACAATATTTCGTAAATTTTTAATGTATATAAGTGGATTGACAAATTTTAATTTGATCTTATAAATTAATTTACATATCTCCAATATTTGTCAAATTGTTTTATTAATGTTTTTAATTTTCCAGGTACATCTATTTGGGCTGCTAACACTGGAATGCTTGATTCATCCGCCAATTGTTCTACAACTGATAACGGCGCAAATACTAAACCCTCTGAACAAAATTTTGGGCTCACTGGTTCTGGGTTTGAGGGTTTAAATAATCGGGATAACTCTGGTATATTAACTAAAATATTAATTTAGAACTTGTTTTATTTACTTAGCTAATTGGTCTCTCTTTAAGCTATAAACATAAAAGAATTTATCCCAATGATGGCCTTATCTCATATATATTTTTCGTGTTTCGTAGTTTCTTCCGGCTTTGACTCCTTACATCTGTCCATATCGAAAAAATGGCCTTTTTTGACCAAATTGACAGATCGAGAATACCCTAAAAAGTTTAAGAAAAATCCTGTGTAACTTATATTTATTATCTCAAATAATAAGAAATAAAATTTTTTAGTATATCAAGCTTTTACATCAGCATTTAGATAATACGAAATATTTCGCGTCCCAACTTAAAAACGAAACAATAAATTATCGATTTTTAATAGAAGTTTTATTTGAAGTTTGAATTTAACAGTTTATCTGTTGTAAATCATGCAAACAAAAATTTCAATTTATTTTTGTTTTTGAATCTTTTTTGTTTTTTTGGCATTTTTACTAAAATTTTTAATGTTTATAGCTGACTTACTAAGTTTGATGATAAAAAATGGTAAACGGATTTGAAATCTATTAAGATGGCAAGTTTGATTTTCGTAGTAAGCTTATAACTTTCAAAATTTTGTTGACCTGTGTTCAGCTATTTATATCCCTCGAGTGCTACTGTAGTGTTCCTACGGACTCCATTACATTGTAAATTTTAAGTATTTTAAAAATATTGCAACATTATCATTCAAATTTTTGTGACTATTTTCTTAAATATATTATAAATCAAATGCTAATTAGAAATGATATTGATTAAGCTAAAAAAGAATTTACTGTGCTAATTAACAAAAAATATAATTATTTTTTAATTAAATATTTTTTGGCCTTTAAAGTCAAATTTTGATAATAAAAATATTTTTTTGTTCATTTTTTCAATTTTATTAGGATTAACCTTTTTAGCTGAAAATAAATGTTATAGAATAGAATATTAATAATGGTCTTGTAGTTAAAAATACATTTTGTCGAAAATATAAAACGACGCTGTATTCTACTTGCATTTAAATAGCAAACAAATCTAAACTATCTTTCCAAAAAATAAAAGTAAATATGAATGTGCCATTAGGCAACTTTTATCAATAAATTTTGCTCATCTGTTGCTTGCTTTACTATGGTTCATGCCCCCTTCTTTTTACCTGATTTTTTTTCTTTTCACAAATTATTTGGTAAATTGGAATAAAAAAAAGTTTATTAGCAGAACCAATAACAATTTACCAAGTATTACTTAAATTAATTTACCCCTTTGAAGGTTTTTCGCTAATAATAAATTTATGTTTTGCTTTTCAAACATTTTATGTGAGATTTTAAAATAAATCCTCTGTGTTATAAGTAAAAAGGCCCATCTGGCCTTACCGTATACCTGGCTCTTATATTTGAATGTTTTATTTTAATCGATAGGCAGTCACAATGACAGCTCAACCGCTTATCGTTCAAGCATACAATCTGAAGCCTCATCTTCAGCTGATATGAATCTTAACGAGGCAGGTTCTCAATCCTCGCTTGCTCCTAACAATAATTCCGATTTAAATACAAATAATTATGGGACCTTGGTGGGATCGTCTTTTGGGCAGCACAGTGTTAATCAAAATATTAGTAAATACCTTAATTTTATTATTTATTTTATGTTTGATAAAATACACAAAAATTTTGAGTTTTTTGTATTAGTAGGGTGCCAAAAATAATAGTGTAAATTTTTATAATTCATTTGGAAGTCCATAGATTTCATATTAATATGGCCGATTCTCAAGTTTCCTTTATATTGCTCAATCGAAATAAAATTAAAAAAATTTATAGATGCAAATAAAATTTGTTTCTGAACTTTCCCTCTAAAAAAACTAGAGGTTTTATAGAACTTAGAATATAATCGCATGAACATTCTCGATAACTCTGTAAAAATCTTTTAGTTATTATAGCTCTTGTTATTTTTGGGTGAAACAGTTCAACTCTTGATTTATGAATCAAACAAATTATTTTGTAATTATGGTTATAATTATTTAATTTTTTTTGACTTATTTATATATGTTATAATATACAGTCCTAATAGTTAAAAGGGTACCTCTCAAATTGCAATGTGTTGCAAACGTGCCCATATTTTTTTTTTTAATGATAAAGCTCAATATTCGAACTCACTATATTGAAAGCTTGCCGAAATTCTCACCCGGATACTACAAATTAATATCATTATTATGATCAATATAAAAAAAAATAAGAAAAAATTCTGTTAGTGGTTGAATTTTCCATTAGGTTCACAATATTATAAATTCTAAAGAAATAGGTAAAAATACATTGCAAAAATTGTTTTTTTTAAGAATACCTAATTTGCTATGTAATATTAATTTAATAAGTGTTTAATTTAACATCATGTCTTTTTTAAAATTATCTCATTAAATAATTTTAAAGACGATATCTTATTACAATTAAAAATGCTTTTTTTTATCAAGGAAATTAAGCAACAAAATAATTATTTATTATGTTCAAAAGATATTTTTAGACCTATCAAACTATAATGAAAAGCAATATCACAGTAGCTTATTTAAAGATAAAGATTACAAATGTTGTTTTCGTTCTCAATCAGCATTAAAAATGAACCCTCAAATACCCTTTTTATTACATGCTAAATAATTATTCATTTTTGGAAATTTTTAAAAAATAATGGTTTGATTTTAATATTGATTGGATAATAAAGAAATAATTCTGTAATAATCGTTAGCTATGTTTATGTGGATTAGATACACATTTAATAGTTTAACCAAATTGAAAAATTTGCACTATGTTAGAGGTACACACGAATGATAGAAAATTATGACAATGGAGGAAAATAATCCCTATGATGGTCTTTTCTCCTGTATATTTTCCTCCGAAGTTTTCGGCAGAATCGAATAATGGCCAATTTGATCAAAATGGCTGTTTTAAATCTAAAATAATTTTTTCAATATTTTTTTTGTTAGTTTTTTTTTAATATTATTTTAAAAATTTTCACTATTATAACTCTGGCTTACCAGGATGAATAAGAAAATGGTAAACGGATTAGAATACTCTCTGATGGTAGGTCTGGTCTCTGAAGTTAGCTCACAACTCTCAAAAATCTGTTGACCTGTGTTATATAAAACCGGGTAATAATTTTCGATGTTTTAAAAATATAGAATTTTTAAAATGTATCATCGCTGAACGCGCCTTTACAATTCGAAAATCATATTGTATTTGGTAAATATTACCTATTTACTTTTGTCTCAGGGCTTGGGCTACTGTCCACCATATGTTATGCTATCTAATTTTATTTTAAAATAAGATTCCAACTCTAACGGAACCCAATGCAGTAATGGTGGAGGCGTGGAAGACGATATGATACGTCAACTCGTGAATGCGCCTTCAGGTTGGGGGCAAAACCCCGTGAAGCAGGACACCTCCTGGGATAGCGATAGGTTATCGCCTGACGCTTCAGACCCCAACACCTTAGGTTTATATATCAAATTTTGATAAATAGGTATATTTTATTGTAAATTAGTTTTTTAACTATGAGCTTGCACCTTGATGAAAATTTAGGATATCATTATTAAAGGATATGAAATTAAGCTCTTTGCCATTTAAGTGGAAAATATGATTGGTGTTACGCAATAAAAATTGAAGCAATTATAAAGTTTTGGAAATATTTTAATCTTTAAATAAAATGCAGGTACACACCTCTGGAAATCCCAAAACAGCCTCAATAGTTGTAGTAATTCCATCAGCCAGAAGACTAACGATCCGATGCAACATCATTACAACAATAGTAACAACAATAACAATTCGGCTCTTTTATCTAACCCTTCGGCTCCCGCCTATAATGGTCAATACAACAACGTTAACAATAACGTGAATAATAATTTTGGACAAAACAACGGCAGTCAGATGCAAAAATTTCAAGGTAATTTTTACAGCTCGAAAACGGGCGGAGACATGGATCAATATTCGGGTATCTCTTCACCCCAATCGGCTTGTTCAAATCCTACCAGCCACAATACCAACAACCTTTGGACTAACCCACTATCAAACAATAATAACAGTAACCATTTTGGTGGGAGTGGTGACAATGATGCTAATAAGACTTTTAGCTACAATAAAGGTTCAGTTTTTTGACTTGTTCTATTTTTTATATACTAGATGTAATTACATAAATTTATTATTTTTGTAGTAAATTAAACCATGCATATATGTATTTCTGAGCAAATTGTTTGTGCACAATATTTTTGGGTACGTAGAGGCATCGTGTTTTGCTCATTTCATTTATATCCGATGTTTTAGCGTGAAGTTTTATAGTGAAAACCATAGATTTTAAAAGAAAAAGATGGCTACTCTGAAAAAATAAGGCATCTTATATGGATAAATTTGGTGGGCAATTAAATTTAGCTCAGATGGGGGAAAAGAAGTTTTTTATTGAATAAAAATGTAAACTAATAATGCTATATTTTTTAATCAAAAATATGAAATATTAAAAAAAACTAAATTTTTTTTCTTAAAAATTTTTTTAATGCAAAATAAAAACTTATTTATTTGTAATACAGTATTGTTTAGGCTATAGTGTATCAATAAACACTATTTTTTTCCAAAAAGCATTTAAAAAAATGCATAAAAACTTATATATCTGTATTGCACAGTATTGTTAGATAGGCTACCTTTTGTTATAAATACAACTTTAAATAATTTTTTTTAAAAACTAGTATTCTTTAATTTTTCCGCATCTTTGCCCACCAATCGTTTTTGCCTTACCTCCCGTCATCTTAAATTAAATTAAAATTCTATATCATAGCTTATTTTTTTTTTTATAAAAAATAAAAAATAAAATTTTTTTTTTTTTTAAAAATTTTTTAAAAATTTTTTTTTTAGAAAAAATTATTTTATAAAAATTAAAAATTTTTTAAAAATTAAGATTTTTTTTTTATAAAAAATTTTTTTTTTAAAATTTTTAAAAATTTTAAAAAAAAAAAACCCCCCTTTCCCCTGCCCCTAAAAAACTTTTGTTACTAAAATATGGTTATATTTTTCGCCTTATTTGTTAACTTACAGAAATATGTAATATCATTGTCTAATAAAAATTTATTAATGAATGTGGGGAAAGATTGTTAAAATATTTTAATATAAATTATATTTTAGTTCTATAAAAAAAAATTAACATACCCCCTTATTAGCAAACACGCCACTAGTCGAGTTGTGAATAATATTTTAGGGCAATTTTCTCCCTAGGTTTGTAAATACTATATGACATATATAGCTATTTTTATGGGTGAATTTTGAGAACCGGCTTGCTTATATTCAAACATTTTTTTAGTAAATCCTACTTCTCAGCTTCACTTCCAACAAAATTAATAAAAATATTTAAGGTATATAAAAAATGTCATTTTACTTAAATTTTGAGGTAATAAGTTTAAACTTGGTGTTATTAGTTACAAAAGATTTATGGGTTATAACTTGACATATGGCCATCAAATATTTCTGTTCTGCCCCATCTTTTATATATTAAAGCCGGGTGTAGGAGATTTAAAGAATACATCACTATATAATTCATATAATTAGGACCGCATAACATTTTAAATGACGACGAAGGTATGAACCCGTTTCCTTCAGCCTCAAAGGTTGCAGCTTGGAGCAATAATCTCACCTATAATAGTGGAAATTTCAATAGTAATCCTGGAAATAATTCAATTACTCCATCCTACATGCTTAACAATAAAAGCAATGCTTTTGAAGCTACCGGAACATCTTTCAATTCTGATCCTGGTACATAAATTGAGTTTATCAAAAGTCTAAAGTTCAGATTTTCATATTCTGTCATTTCTATCTGACTTGTTTTTTGTTGTTTACTATATTTACAAGTATAGAAATTAAATATTTAAGGTAATAACGGCAATGGTGGCCTACCACCTCCTCCCACTGCCGCATATAAGGGCCTCTACGGAGCCTCCTCTAATCGAATAATGTCTATGACTGATCAAGACTTTAAATTTGGTGGAAATACCATAAATAGTAATTATATAAATGGGGGTTCTAATACAAATGGCCTTAATGCCAATAATACCCTACAAGACGACGGCGAAGAGGACAGTGAAGGGGGTATTGGCGTTTGGAAGAGCGTCGAAGCTGCGAAACAAGTATTTTTATGCTAATTTTTTATTTTATTTTTTCCAAGGGCAAGGTATAATTTAACGCGCGAAGAATATATATCCTGAAAAAAATTGTTATATGGGTAAAAAGTACAACCTATTTTTCCCCAAAATAATGCTTTTTCTACAATGTTTTTACCAGAATTAAATTTTAAATTAATCAATTAAAAAAAATTTTTTAATTGAAAAACCGCTTCCTTGCCCAAAATGATTGCAAAATTGACCATTTATAACTTTGGCAAATAACGAAATAGTACGTTTGTATTATTATCCTATGAGCAATATTAATTTAAATAATTTTTTTAACTGATCGATTAAATTTTATGTTATAGGAAACTTCGATGTATTGGAATCCAAACCTGATTAACAATATGGAACCGGGTGAATCGCTGAGCGTATTAGACATGGTACCGCCACCCCCTCCGGTATCTAATAATGCCGCCGAATCAACCTCGTACAACTCTAACCCTCAGGCCGGATATAATGATGGTAATTTATCACCAAATATTAACTACATGGTAAGGGTTCGCTCACATACGTTTTTGTCAGCTCAGATAGCTCCTGTGCAACCACTTTAAGTTGCTAAGTGGCCTGTTTAGGTAATATGTCCTAAACGATATGCTGAAAGTGGTATAGGATAAACCTTTGTCGCGGGCGTGCAAGCAAATCTTGCTATAACCCGTCGGCGATATTAATTTTGCTCGGGTTAAAAGAGTCATCTCTAAACGACTATTGGGAAACTTTAAACCCATATGTTTTTTGTTTACTCGCGTTTTTAGTATATAAATTAAGTAATAGCTTGCAGTGTATTATCCACTTGATGTTTATCCATTATCCTTTTTGGGCACAACGATTACACTTCACAACAACAAAAACAGCGTAAACGATGTTTACCGGGATTTGTATAATTTTTTTTGCGATTACGACCCTGGGTTTAGTTTTTCTCAATGCCTCAATTTTTTTTATAGTTTAAAGTTCAGAAATAAATCCATAAAAATTTCTATAAATGCTATGTTTAAAAAAAATCTATTAGCTTATTTAGATTCCCTGTGAAAAATTGGTTTATAAGTTAATTCTCCAAATTATTAACGATTTACCATGTTATTTTAAATCAAAAAACTGATTTTATTACAAAAACGACTATTAAAAAAAACGAAATAATAAAAGAAATTTAAATAATATAAAATAATTTAAACGCCTTACGAATGTTTTGTTTATCCGAATGTTTTTTATTTATATACCCCTATGGGTTAAATACTATAAATGACCAAACCCCCAAATGGAAAATTCTTAATTTTGACCGGGTAACTTAAAATCTGAGGCAATGGCTAAAATTCTGATTTTTGTAATCAGCACCAATTGACCTAGTTCTACTAAGTTTACGTTATGAATTGTAGTTAATACTTATTTTGATCATAATAAAATTTTAAATATTTAATTTAACTAAAAGTTAAAGCTTGATGAAAATAATTTTTAATAATTATAAATATTGTGCTATAGGAATTAAGTTAAAACTTTTGGAAACCACTTTGTTACTATTTGTTTTTTTCTATCTCGTTCAGCTCTTAAACGAATGCCCTCCTTGACAGGTGGTTGTAAAACATTTGCAAATGCTCTAACTTCTGGTCACGGTTCTTCAACCGTTCCCATGGATAACGAAGAAAATAGTTTGGGCTGGGGCGAAGATAAAAATTCAGCTTTTACTAATCCCAATAATCTGAATAACACATCCAATGGAATGTTGCCACATAACATGCAAGTCAATTACAATAACGCATTAAAGTAATGTTTCTATTACCACTAATTACTTTTCCGAGTCATTATTCTCTGTTTTTTTTACCTTGAAAATTAATTTTTTTGTAATGGCACAGTATTTTTTTAACACTACGAATTAATAAGCTCACTACTTTGATATCGATAATAATATAGATGATATGACGCAAACCATATTACACAGGTCGACAAACATGTGCCAGAAAAAAAATTTATGAAAATATGAATGAATACATCCCATGATGGCATCATCTCTTATATATTTTCAGTTTTTCGTAGTTTCTTCCCCCTTCGGCTCCTATCCGTTTATATCTAAATGGCATTTTTTGACCACTTTCTCTCATATAATTATTCCTTGTAACCTATGTTTATCATCTCAAATAATAAGAAATAAAATTTTTAAGTATATCAAGTTGTTACATCAATATTTAAATTTATACAATATATTTGGCACCCTAACCTAAATATTACCCAATTTGATATCGCTTTTTAATACAATTAAAATTATATTTAAGATTTGAATATAACAGTTTAACTGGTTTAAATATAGTATCAATTTTTTTCAATATTTTTTTGTTTTTGTTTCTTCTGTTTTTTTTCCTTGATTTTTTTATTTTTTTTAATGCTTATAGCTGAATGACGCTGACTTACTAAGTTTGATTAAAAAAACCGTAAACGGGTTAAAAAATTTTAAGATGGCAGGTATAATTTCTGTAATTATCTCCTACAAAAACTTGTTGATTTGTGTTTATTCATTGACCTTCCCAAGCACCCAACAAATTTTTTTTTGTTATTAACATATAAATTTAACTATATTAGATTTGGCAAGAATAGACCATTTGATTTATCGTGTTCAAACAATATGATGAACAACAATGTAATGAACAGTGGTAACATGACAGCAAGTGGGTCTTCAATGCAGCGCCATAACGCCCCCTCCTACCCTACAAATAATGGTCAGCCTTCACAGCCTACTAAAAGCTTCCCGCCGGGCACACCTCTCGGTACTTAATTAATTTTATAAATAAACCGTTGGTAACTGTAAAATTTAGAATATTTTTTATTTCTCGAGTGGACTCATTTGTCTTATTAAGTTTATCCAATTAAGCTCAATTATCAATATATATTATTTCTAAAAATTTATTTGGATTAAATTAATTAAGGGTAAACATGATAATGACCAATTAACGTTAGGCCTAGGACGGCTTAACCTTTATCTTTAAAATGCGTAGCTGTTGTTTTGAGTTAGTGATTTTGCTTGTAAGTCGTTTAATGGTTTAATCCTGCAATTGAAGTATTGTGAATTGTGAGATAGTTATTGGTGGTACTTTTGGGTACCTGTTATGAGGAAAATCTTTTATTGAATTATTATAGGAAGTTTATCAAATCTGTAATTGTATAATAGAGATCATTTTTTGTAATTATTTTATAAGCTAAAGCGAGTATAATGTTTTTTACATAAATCATATAACCATGTATATTTAGATGGCAGCAATACAACTGCCACTACTGATTTTGACGACGGAACCTCTATATGGGCTCGTAATACAAACCCTCAATCTGCTCAGCTACCACCACCTGGAATTAATTCAGCCGGTTCGGCCCCTCAAATTACTACACCTCAATACCGGACCGGGCCACCCACTTTTGCTAATGTCTTGGGAAGCAGCGCTAACCATAATAATAACAATAACATTAGAAGTGGTTTTAATAATGGCGACCATGGAAATTCTAGTAACTCTGGTTATAACTCATCCTTTGATCCAAATAATGTTATCACTATGGGCAATAATAATCACTCTAATGGTAGTAATATGGACGCCAAAGAGGCCTATCTTCTTACCCGTCTCAGAGGTCTCATATGCTAATTTTTTTGCAGCGGTCATTAATAAAGAAATTCGATAGAAATTTAATCTTAAAATTTATAGTTTAAAGGTTTTCGGTTAGAACAATGACTTTGCGATTATAACGTAGACTAAAAATTAAATAAATCAAAAATCAATTGTCTCGGTCTGATGTAGTATGTTTAATCTAGTGGCGCCCTGCATTTTTCTCATCGTACAGAATTTTAAAATATTTTATCGGTATTTTTGGGGTCGCAAAATCGGTCAATTTGGTCAAGGCCATTTTGCAATATCGACGGATCTAAGGAGCCGAAAGCGGAAGTACGAAAAACGTAAAATATATATGAGATAAGGCTTTGGGGATTTATAATTCCATAAACTTATTTTATCTGACTTTGATATTTGTTGACCTGTGTTTTTTTTTTTTGTTCCCCCTCGGGGTCCCTCTCTTAAAACCTTCTCAAAAAAAACCCCCCCCGCGGGGAGCCCCCCCCCCCCCCCTCCTTTTCAACAACGCCCCCCCCCCCCCCCCAACCTTTTTCCCTGGGGGGGGGGAAAAAAAATTTGTTGACCTGTGTTATAATGCATTTTAAGGGCTCATAATTAGTATTGGCAACTTTTTGTAAATTAAGGTTTATTTAACTAATTTTATTTAAATATTATCAACTTTGTTTATAAAACTTCAATTTACATTTTTCGTTTTAATAATATTTTTTATATCTATTATACAATTTTTTGTATTTATGTTTTTAGCTCTAGCACCATATAACAGTAATAATAATCGCGATATTGTCAACCAAATGCCTTCGAATTTGGTAAACTTTTGATGAATTTATTACATGCGGATTAGACAAATTTTATACTTAAAACACAAGTCGACGATCTTAACTTTGATTTTAGGTGATATATTGACCTGTAAAATTAGAATAAATTTGGGTAGCCTTGTGTTTTAATATTTATGTCGTTTTCCACAATCTCTTTTAGATTTCAATTTGTTAAATTAATTTAGCCTGTGAAAACGTTATTTTAATTGTTAAAAAAATAATTTATTTTGCGTATCTATTAAATTTTTTTAATTTGCTTCATCTTTTTATTTTAATATATTTTAATTGGCCAAATTCTAATAAAAATATATTTGAGAATAATATTTTTAAATTTTACAATATTTTGTAAATTTATAAAAAAGGAAGTTAAAATTAAACTGCATAAAAAAATTTTAAAATCTAAATTACCGATAATGACTCCCTTTTTAATTAAAAAATTTGCATGTTTGCAGATTGCAAAATGTATTTAAAATAGGGCATTTTAAAAATCTTTGTTTTAATTTTCCATGTGTGCTTCTTCCTTACATTTATTTTTATTAACTGTCAGCCTGGATGAACTACGAGTTTAACATCATCATTTTTTTCAATAATAATTATTTTAAATTTATTTAGCAAGAACTAATTGAATTACTTGAAAATACGACGTTGGAACCTAACGAGGCTCTTAGTTAGCTATTTTTTTATATAATATACATTATGATAATAACACAGGTCAACAAATATATGTCAGAAACGAGATTATAATGAAAACATAAAAGAATGCATCCCCATGATGGCCTAAACTCATATATGTTTTTCGTTTTTTTAGTTTCTTAAGTCTTTGGCTCCTTAGATCTTTCTATAACGAAAAATGGGTTTTTTTGACCAATTTGACAGATATAAATATACCTTAAAAAGAAAATCTAAAAATCTTTTATGCATATAAAAATCTCTTGTAATTGTTATTTGAAGCTTGAAGTTAACAGTTTAACTATTGTTAATATGTAAAAATAAAATTTCAATTTATTTTTGTTTTTGAATCTTTTTTGTTTTTTTGACCTTTTTTTCTAAATTTTTCAATGTTTATACCTATGATTAACTAAGTTTGAATAGGAAAAACGGTAAACGGATTTGATATTCCTTAAGATGGCAGGTTTGATCTCTGTAGTTAACTCATAACTCTCAAAAAATTGTTGACCTGTGTAATGTTAGCCTAATATGTTAAGTAATATATATCTTAAATTTTATTAAACAAATATTTTTTGTGATATACTTTTTCAATTATTTTATTTAATCTCCAAATTGTTATTCTAACGGCCCAATTTTAGAAATATTAGAACTCGCGGCTCTTGCTGAAGATCCTAGCTCAAAAAAATTGAATTTCAATAATAAAGAAGGTTCTTTAGGCAAGCAATTTTGTGGTGGAATGAATGCAAATCATCCGAGCAACTATAAAGGTAACCATGAATCTATACAATCCCTAATCACGACCACTTTAAAGAACCAATTAGCTGCTAACAACGATGATTCTAATTACAATAACGCTAATCTCTTAAATACCTCTATTATAAAAATGCTCAATGAATTGAAATCTACCAATTTTTTCAACCACAATAACGCACAAGGCCAACAACAGACCTCTTTATTAAAGCAAATGGCCTCTAATCAAACTCGATCTCAAATATCGGGTCCGGCTGATTTTGCAAATCACAATAATAACAGCATCAATAATCTAAATGGAATGACCAATAACTATAATAATAATAATAATACTAATAATAATATCATTCAGCATAATAAAAGTATAGCTATATTGATATAATAAAACATATACTACCATTAGTTTATAATCTTATTTTTAAGCCCATTAATTGTTTAGTTATAATGTTTAACCGGTTACATCAATTTTTTAAACTTTTTTAGGACTATAGTTTTTAACGATGAAAAAAAATTTTCTAAAATTGCATAAGAAAACGATAAAATTAAAAGTTCCCATGAATTTAGCAACTTGAAATAAAATAGTTAACAATCTAATATATTTAAGAGTTTGGTTTTTTTGTATAATGAGCTTTGGCCGAGATAGAAAGAGTAAACAAATATGCAAAAGTAATCACCATATTAGTGAAAAATTAAAATATGCCGATACGTGTAAGTTTTATCATTTTCCTTATACAAAATAGATTTTTCTTTTGTATTTTACAAGTTTTATCAATTTATTGTTGAGCTTTTTGAAAATTTTATATGACAACCATACACAGACATAGTTTTTTGTTGCTCTTCTTAACATTTTTTAAACTGTATTAATTGACTATTTAGTGTCCAATGATTCTGTGAATATGCTTAACAATGCCAATAAACAAGTAATTATTAAACATAATATATTCCATTTAATTAAGAGCTCGAATTGGGGCATGATATTCCGACCCCGCCCACCCGACATATTATTCAATTTAGGCCCGCCTTGAGTTTGGTGCCTTGCCCGTCAAAAATACGACCTGAAAAAGATAAATTATAAACTTGGTCTATAAGAATCAATTAAATTTATCGTTTAGAAGTAACCCGTCATCGTATGATAATATTTATCATAATTTTAAAAAAATGCAAAATGAGATAACATCGGCCCTAACTCTTTTCTTTAAATTCACGGCCCGACCCGTTCTAAATTTAGGCCCGGCCTTTGCGGGTCCCGACTTTAATTTCTGATTGATACAAAATAAATCATTTTACCAATGAGTCGTTACCGTTTTATTTATTCTATATAAATTTTACAGTATCCCGGTGCATTAAACCCCAATCTTGGTAACAGCAGCCACATCAATTGCACTAATTTCAATAATATGAATAAGTCCTCGTTCAAACCCGATAATGATATTGTTATAGGAAATGGCTCAAATTCTTACCTCACTAACAATAACGTCCCAAATTACATAAACAATGAATCTTCTAGTCTCATGATCCAAGCTAATAATAAAAACAATAAAACTATAAATAACTCGAACAATCACTTTAACCCCAATAGCTTTTGTAACAATAACGTGGCATCGTCTCTCAATAATAATAATAACAATAATAATAATAATTTTGCGGTTAATAAATTACCTAACGCCGAGTCTCGGGGGCATAACAATAATAATGATAATACTCAACTTTTTGATTTGTTAAGGTACTTTAAATTTTTACTTTGGTTTATTTGATTTATCTAGGAATCTTATTTAAATAATTTTATACCCCTTTTTTTACATTTTTCATTCTCTTTCTTATGCCATCTTTAATATCTCACTTATACAATAATTGATTGTGTAATCAATCGTTTTTGTAGCTCAGACCCTTTTTCTCCGGCTAATATTGGCTCCTCCTCTACGATTTCTAACACTAACAACAACAATAACGCCAACATAATTACCCAACAATTGGACCAACTGAATCAAGCCATCAATTCGGGCCTTATTGATCCCGCTATTCTTAACCTAAAGCTCTCACCACAGATCCTACTTATGCTTACGCAGCTCCTCAATTTGCATAAAACTTCGCAGACCCTCACTGCCTTATTGGTGCAACAGCATGCGGAAAAGCCGCCTACTGGTAACGATGACAATAACGAAGGAATCTCTCCCCATCTTATGAGCTGTGAACAACTTAACATGGTAACTTATAAATTTATTTTAAATTATCCGCCTATATATTCATAAACTTGTTACGATTTAACATTTGTTGTGCCAATGTTTTTGCTTATTAAAACCACAATTTTTTTTTTAACTAAACAAGGTGCATTTGATTATGATATTATTACACAGCACACAAATAGATATGTGAGCTAACTTTAGTGACTACCTGCCATCTTCAACGTTTAACTTTTCTTCTAATTAAGCTTTGTTAGCCAGCTATAATAATTGAAAATTTCGAAAAAAATGTAAAATAAACAAAAAACATATGGAGAAAAATTATTTATATATATAACAGCTAAACTGTTACATTCACACCTCAAATAATATATTTATTAATCCGAAAATATATCGTGCCCTACTTACGTTGGGGTGCCCAATATTCTCTATATTAAATGTTCATATAAAAGCTTAATATGTTTTTTATTTTTCATTATTGCAGAACGCCAAATTTAGCCATTTTTTTTCTAATAGCTGAGTTTTCGGCGGGAAAATATGAGATAAGGATATTACGTAGATTATATTCACAAATGTCATAATTTTTTACATTGATTTTTGTTAACCTTTTATTATATACTTGTTCAAACCGTACTTTTGATTAAAAAAAATTGTACATTTTATTTTTTTGTTGATAATAAAATTTTATTTATTTTTTTTTCGATTCACAGAACTTTAAATGATTTCATTTTGCCCCATAATGTGCTGGAAATTAAATAAGAAAACTGTTTTGTTAAATATAAATTCAATTAAAAATTGTTATAAATGAGTCTCGCCACTTAATTTTCTAAAACATAAGTTTGTACCACTTAAAAAGGATTACCTAATTTAATCGCAACTATACATGGTACTCTGTTCCGACCCGCCCGACATGTTTTTCAACTTACTAGGTTCAGCTCGGTCCTAATTTATGCCCGAACATTTTATATTACAAGCGAAATAAAATGCTAAATTTCTAATAAAATACTGTTTGAAGTAACCCTTTCGTATTAAATTTTTTATTTTACGGCTTTTAAGACACAAATTATTATAAAAAAGCTGCTTGCCGTATCTATCGAAGTTCGTGATACAAATTTTTCTTGTGTTAATTCTGAAAAGAAATATTAAATTTTATAAATTTTATATTTAATATTAAGACATTTGGACAAATTTAATTAAAGAATTACAAAATGTAAGCATAATTATAACACAGGTGAAAATAAATGTGGAAAAAAGAAGATTATGCCTGAGCGATATCCTCATGATGACTTTTTTTATAAATATCTTCCTTTTTAGAACCTTTGTCTTAAGTATATACCGAAAAATAGCCTGTTAATAAATTGACTAATCTTGCGACTTCCAGATTATTGAAAGTAAAATAATTACTTAAAAAAATTTCTTGGCGTATATAAATTATTTCTAACTCATATTTTTTGCTTTACATCAACATTTAGGTTATACGGAATATTTGGCACCTCAAATTATAGGATACGATATATTATCGTTATCTAATAAAAATAATAAATTTTTTTTGATTCTTTTTTTGTTTTCATTCATTTTTAAAAATTTTCAACGTTTAAAACTAGTTTGTTTGATTAGGAAAAATGGTAAACAAATTTGAAAATCCCTAAGATGGCAGGCCTGGTCTCTGAAATTAACTATTAGGTCTCATTAATTTGTTGACCTGTAATTAATAAAGAATATTAAAATCTTATTGATACATATAAAGTTAAAATGGGTGAAAAAAATAAGAACATGCAAAAGTTTAAACACGTGTTAAGGTTTGTTGGAAATAAAAAAAACTCTTATTGTCGGTGTAAAATTAAATATTTGAACTTGTAATTTAATAATGAAAAAAGTTTTGGCAGAATTAATTTTAAGTGATTTGTTTTTGAGGTCACCAGAAAACGCAGGTAACGTCTTAAATAAGGGGCTTTTTGAGGTCACCAGAAAACGCAGGTAAAGTTAAATAAGGGGCTTGCCTCGTTCCCAAGGTGTAATGGTTAATCCGGCCCCAAGTTAAGAATTTAAAGACTGATGATACCCTTGTGACAAATCATATTTATGCTTAACAAAAATCTTTTTCCTTTATTGAAAAAGAAAAGATGTTTTAGCCTAGAAATGGAATTTTCTTTATAAAAATTAAAAAGATGTTTTAGATATTTCCTTTTGTCTAACTCATCTGATTTTATTTAATTGAATACAACAACTTATGGCAACGTTTAAAATCAGTTTTTTGTAAAATTTTAAAAATATTCTTTTATACTAATTTTTTATTTTAGAAAAAGTATTTTTATGTGCTTTCGCAACTTTTTGAGAATATGCGTTTCAATTTTTTGAACAATGACTTAATGCATCAATATAAATCCTCGTTTATTAAATCAATCTAGATTACTAGCAAGCACGACCAAGTGAAACATCAAATTTTACAACTGCAAAGTGCAATTACCGCTGCCGTAAACAATGAGGCCGGTCCTATCTCTTCCATTGGCCCCACAGTTGACCGGACCTCCAACCTTGCCGAATCTATTAATTTTAATAGCACTAATAATAATAATAATAACCGTCCTAACGATAATAACACAGTTAGATCGATTGATAATGATACGAATTTCGAGATTGCGGATAGCCTTGCTGCGGGAACTGTTGACTCTTTGAGTGAGTTGTAAATTAAATTTTTTAGGGCATGTTTAATATTAAAATCTATTTACGAAAACTTTTTTATTGTTTATACTTTGTCGAAATATAATTTAGCTAAAAATGAATATGATGTTCTTTTATGGACCTAAACAAATTATATCTAAGTATTTTCTTTTTTATAGCCTTAAGTTGTAGGTGAAAAATAAACGTCTTGGAATAGTTTTTTTGTCCCGCATTTTACATAGGGAAACTGTTCAGCCTGAATAAGACATATAAATGAATGTGAAGATTAGATGCTTGTATTGCATTTATATGTATCCAGGCTCAACTGAAACAAAATTTAAAAAAAGAAATTTACTTTAAACTTACCCTATTAATAGTTTACCAAAAGGTCAATTATTGCATATAAGTTGAAATTCTTTGATCCTTTACAACAAACACAGGTGATTCTCTCAATCCCGTTTCCCCTTCTTACTCGCAAAAGTCTTCCAGACTCATGCAATGGAAGTTACCACCCCCACCTGCATCTGAAGCGAACAACGATGGCGCAACAAACGATAAAACTTATGTGGGCGAATTGGATAAAACACTTGTCGTATTAACTTCTAACGCGGATAATGGCTCTAACAATGATAGCGATAAAAATAGCGGTGGCCCTGATTTTGGTATTATTTATATTTGCACTTTCAAAAAACATACTAGTTTAAGCCAGTGGTACGTGAATATGGCAAATTTTTTACCTTTTTGCCAATACTATTACTATTTATATTATAAAAATTTAAATTGTACTTTTATATCTTCAACAATTTTGGACGGTTATTTTCTTAAACATTTATATACACCTAACATAGATAACATTGCAAACTCAAATCTTACTACAGCTGGCTTATCCAATTACCGTTCAAACTCAACCTCTTCCGGCGGCGCAAGTACCGAAGTCTTACGCATTGCCGAATTTAGACCTGGAAAGCCTTGGACCGGCTTTAAGGCTACAAACATTGAAAATGATCCCTACATAACACCTGGGAGTTTAGCTTCTCACCCAAGAAACATAATTATGCAGCAGCACGCAGCTATAAACCAATCTACATCTTCGAATTTGCTGACTAAAGTATAGTATTTTTACAAAATTTCCTATAATTTTGTCTTATTCATTAATAAAGTTAACAATATAAATCTTTTGGCTACTTGAGGTCGCAAAATTTTTCAATTTCGTCGAAAACGGCCATTTTTCGATATGGACGGACCTAAGGAGCCGAAGGCGGAAGAAACTAAAAACGGGAAATATATATGAGATAAGGCCATCATGGGAATGTATGCTTTTATGTTTTCATAAACTTCTTTTTTCACATTGATATGTGTTGACTTGTGTATTAACCCACAAAAACCCTCTTTTTTTTCATCTGAGTTAGTGTAAATTTCCCACTAAATTCCTTCATATTGATGCCACATTTTTTTCGGGCGAATAGCCATCCTTTTATAATCTACGATAAAAAAATTTTGGCATTGTGGTGACTCAAATAACTTTATGGTGTGAACTAGATAGGGTAACCGGTTGCGAAAAATCGAATAAGTTTGGTTGTGATACATAGGGGTTTTTTTATAGATATTATTACCATACACAATCAGAAATTAGTCGCACAACTTTTCTACTTGTACCATATTCAAAATATATTATAATAGACAACCAACTTTTTTAAAGTGTTAATTGAAAAGAGAATTTTAATAAAACAAGCAAAAAAAAATATTTTTATTTTAAAACGTTACTGTTAAAAACTTCAAATATTTTTTTTTCAAAACCCTTATTATATCGTATTATTCCTATATGAACTTAATTTAATATGGCCATTTTTACAATTTGAAGTTGAAGAAATTTTGGTAACTAGAGAAATTTAGGAGATGCCATCATGTTTGCCCCAGTGTCATATTCTCTTATCACTCATTGATTTTTGTCGACCTGTCAAATAAAATAAATAAATAACTTTTACAATAAATCCAAAGGACTGTGATTAAAAAAAAGATTTATCAAAGGGGGGTTAAAGCGAGGCTGATTGGGAAGTTCGCTTGGGTTGATTATTTTATATGATAAAAATATTTATTTAATAAGGTATTAGGAGCATTAAAGTATTTTTATCAAAAAAAATTTACCTTTTTATATATATTTGTCAATTTGTGCCTATATACACATTTTGATAATATATGAATAAAATGGCAAACTTTATCAAACATCTTCAATATTAAGATATCTCATTCAATTAATCTTGTTAAGAACTCGATATGTATATGAATATATAATGTCAACCATATAAAAATAGTTGATAAAATTTTCAATTAATAAATCAGAAATTTAACGTCTTTTCAACAGATTTTAAATTTTAGAAACATGCGTTTTTTTAATTCATATCACTTTTTATTAGGAAATCGGCGAGGTTAACGACAACACTTTAAAATCTATGCTTAACCCCATCGAGGAGTATTTAAATAATGCTACTAAGCAACTATCACTTAATGGTAATTTTATACATATTTAAAAATTGCATGCCAATTAAGTAATTAAGAATTTAATATTTATTAATTATAATTGGGCATTTATGTGTTAAATTAAATATTAAATACACTTCATTAAAGTTATGTGTTTTACTTATAAATATATTTTACTATTTTTTCTTTTTTTATCAATATGGTATTTGAAATGCTTAATTATAGCTACCTTTATTCTAAACTTTGATTTTTTATTCTCATTTGGTTTGGAAGTTAAAAAACAATATTTAAATAGTTACAAAAAATATTCCCAAAGTAAAGAATTTAATAGGCTAAAATTTACTAATTTGCTTATAACTTGACGCTCATTAATAATATTTATTTACCTAGGCATGCCACCCTCTGCTGCTAACACCAATAGAACACACGCTGGTATTAACAACAACTTTAATCTCCTCACACAACAGGCCTCTTATAACTCTAACATACAACCACCTTTGAAAAACCCAAATAACCTCAATAGCGCTTTAGCGGCAGCTGCCTTCTTTAAAAATTTCGCGGCCAGTGCTGGCGGCAATAGCCAACACCCGCTTTTGATGGGCTGCGTTCCCCCACCCCCGGGACTTGTACCGCCCCCGCCCCCTTTTGGATTTCCCGCCGCCGGTGGTAACATGAAAAAGCCGCCTTCGATGTGTGGTACATCTGTTGGTTCTTGGAATAATCCCACAGGACGACACATTTTGGGTAATGCTGCTGCTGGGATCTTGCCCCTTATTGGTGGCCCCCCACCCGCGACTCCAGGTCTATTTAATGGTAATAATAACTGCTCTGGAGGAAACCTTACCTCGAACACTAACAGTTTAAATAACGTCGCCAATGCCCTTGATATGAGTAAGATAATTGAACCTATTTCTAGCTGCCTATTTCTGCTCTCGTTTTGAGTGTCACTTTATAATATCTTTATTTTGTGCGATATCTCTGATGATTTCAATTAGTGTTTATATTTACAAGAAATAAATTTAACATTTTGAGCATCTTTTACATAGGTTTTAATTTGGCTCAACTTATTTGTTATATTTACTTTTAGACAAACCGACATGGCTCGTGCTAAAGAATTTAACTTCTCAAGTTATATTAATATTTTTTAAACACTGGATTATATGTTTTAATATTGAGATAACCTGGCCCGACAGCGAATTTTAAAAATTGTTTGTCAGTTTGGCGGTGAGATCATAGAAGCGTCAGGAAACGTTATGACCTAAACATAATTTTGAAAATTGTATAACTTAATTGGGAAAAATGAAAAGAACTTTTTATTAGCTTTAACTAATGGCATCCTTTTACGTATATAGCAGGTATACAAAAATCAATGAATGTTCTTACAAGTTTATAAATCTGCTAGAAAACAATCTGCTTGATGGCCTTTTTTCTATTTTAGGTTTTATAATCCATGGGACAGGGCCCTACATTCTGGATCATCAATAGCCATATATAACGTTAAGACCTCGAAAATTTAAAAAAAAAAATTTGTTGAAATTAATTTTTCACCAAAATAATGAGATATTAAATTAAGTTATCCAGCCTTTAACTCCACATTTTGGTTATACAGGTCATTTTTCACCCCAGTTGATATAGGACACGATTTTTCACTAGTAAATTATTTGAATTTTACAGTGTTGTTTTATATAAAGAATTTTCAGATTTTTTGTTGTTACAATCTCTTTTGTTCGAACTTTTTTTTTATATTTTTATGTTTATAGCTGGCTTACAATGTTTGACTAGAAGAAATTTAACGAATTTGAAAATCTTTACGATAGTAGGTGTGATCTTAAAAATTAGCTCATTCTTAAAGATTTGTTATACAACTACATAAAAATATATATATTCCCAATAATCAAGTCAACATATTTTTTTGTCCATTCACACAATTAAGTAATTTTTGTTTTTAGTATATATCGACAAATTTAAACTTTCAATGATTACACTCGACAACAAAAAAAAACATTAAAGATTTTTTGAGGGTTTTGTGGAGAATTTTAAATGGGCTTTTTTTAACAAGTTTTTGAGTTTTTTTCCCCAAATGCCCACAAACTCGTGGGCATGGCAAAAGAAAAGCCCCTTTTCTTAAAAAAACTCCTAGGAGCTTTAAGAAAAACAACCCACCCATCATTATTATATAAAAAAATCAAAATTTTTCGAAATTATTACACAGGGCAACTTTGAGAGTTATGAGTTAACTACAGAGATCAAACCTGCCATCTTAGGGAATATCAAATCCGTTTACTGTTTTTCCTAATCAAACTTAGTTATTCAGTTCTAAACATTGAAAATTTTAGAAAAAAAGGTCAAAAAACCAAGATTCAAAAACAAAAATAAATTGAAAATTTATTTTTGCATATTCATGATAGATAAATTCAAATTTCAAATAATATTTTTATTAAAAACCGATATATCGTGTCGTACGCGAAATATTGTATTATTTATTGCCGATGTAAGAGTTTGATATATTAATAAAATTAAGTTTCCATTATTTGTGATTAAAAATATAAGTTACAAGGTATTTTTATATGCAAAAAAGATTTTTGAATAATTTCTTTTTAGGGTATATTTAGATTTGTCAATTTGGTCAAAAAGGGCCATTTTGCGTTTTAGACGGATCTAAGGAGCCAAAGACGGAAGAAACTAAGAAAAACGAAAAATATATATGAGATTAGGCCATCATGGAGACTCATTCTTTTATGTTTTCACAAAATTCACGTTTCTGGCATTAATATTTGTTGACCTGTGTTATAAAGAAAACAAAAAATGGGCTTTTTGGGGCTCTTTTTAAGAGCCACTTTTTGGGGTTTTTTTTGCCCCTTTTTTTAGTAAAGGGGTTTTTTTTTAATCTCGTTTTGGCCCTTTATTTGTAACTCCCTTTCTTTCTTTAAGTTTTGGGGGAAAAAATGAACCAAAGTTTTTTGGCTCATTGTTTTCCCAGCACTGGCGAAAACAATCCCGGGTTTAGTTTTTTTTCATATGCCTCCAATTTTTTTAAAACTGCGTCCAAAGTTCAGGAAAAAATTAAAATTTCTTCTATTAATTTTGCAAAAAACCTATTGGCATATTCAGATTTCTTATAAAAAACATAAAAAAAAGGTTATAGCTTAAAATTATTAGCAATTTACTTTCAAGTTATTTAGGATTGAAAAACGGATTTTATGACGAAAACCACTAATCTTATAAAAATTAAATATTATTAAAAAACCGACGCCACTTGTTAATAATGAATCCGTAATCTAAAGTTATTTTTAAAATTTTGTTATTACCCATAAGTTTCATGATATAGAGGCCCAAAATACCCGGAAAATAGGAAAATCTCAACTTTTACACCGAATAACTAAAAATCTGAGGCATTGGCTAAAATTTTGATATCATATTCGTAATTAGCAACAAAAACTTGACTAAAAACGATAGTTGCCATAAATGATGCTTAAGGTCGTCCAAATTTTGTTGTCAAATTTTGCAGTTCTGTGTTTCTTTCCCATTTTTTCAATTATGTTTCGTTATTATAAATTATGCAATTTTCGGTGTAATTTAAATATAACAGAAAATTGACGAGATTAAAAAAAAGGGTAAACGGGGTATTAATACTTATTGTTCTAATACACAGGTCGACAAATACAATGTGGGCAAAAAAGTTTATGAAAATAAAAATGAATAACCTTTTATTTTCTCTTTTTCTTAGTTTCTTCCGCCTTGGCTATTTAGATCAATTCATAACGAAAAATTGCCCTTGACCAAATTGACAGATTTTGCGACCCCAAGAATACGTTAAAAAAATTCAAGAATTTTTCATATAAAATTTCTTTTAACTTAGAAATAAAAAATGTAAGTATATCAAGCTTTTACATCAACATTTAGATTATACAATATGATAAGCACTTCAACCAAAATATGACCCAATTTATTCTCGGTTTTTAATAAAAATATTATTTGGGGTTTGATTTTAACTGTTTTAAATACAAAAATAATTTTTTTTTTAAATATTTTTTGTTTTTTTTTCTCTAAATTTTTCAATGTTTATCTTTAACTTATTAAGTTTGATTGGAAAAAACATAAAACGGATTTGATAATCAGATGGTATGTTTGTTCTCTGTAGTTAGCTCAAAAATCTGTTGACCTGTGTAATAATTAGGTAATATTTTACTTTGTGAAATTTTTTGTAGATGTGGGTAAAAATTTCTTAATCTCGCCATTTTCTTATGATTATAAGGTTGAAGCCTCGGCCCTTAAGACGCTCTGCTCGCAGCACGGGATGGTGAAAAAGTTTTACCTTAACAAACCGGCAGGCGAAGCGCTCGTACTTTACTCAAACCGCACAGAGGCCGGACGGGCCTTTAAAGTTCTCGATTCGCTCGTACTTTGGAACGCCCCTATTAAAGCCAATATTGTGACCAATACTACACCCCCTCAATAAAGTTATAGCGTGTAAAAGGTTTTACATTACCTTATCACACGTTAGTTTGTTTTTGCCCACACTTATTATTAAATTTCAAACGCGTCTTGTTTCAAGTCAGCGAGCTTCAATTTGCCCGCATCAGCACCAACCTAAATAACCAACCACTCATGCAATCATCAAACAATATACATAATTTAAATAATTCAATCATTCCATATGGATTTCGCGATATATATTAAATTTTTTTTTCATTTTCTGTTTGCAATCTTTCGCTCATCAAGTTTAAACACGTTTTTCTTTATATTTTTTTCACGATGGGTGGCCACCTTAGATATTTTTAGCAAATAATTCGATTCACCTTTTATTATAATGGTTTTTAGAAGAGGTCACACGTGTCAAGACATATCGAACAAAAATTTATCATCAGATCACAAAATTCCTCCTTTCTAAGTTCCTGATTCCTCCCTGCCCTTCCTTTCCTTGCACCTTTAATCGGCCTTTACTACATGTTATGTTTTCTTTAAGTATTACTGTTTTTAGTTGACACCAAATAATGCCAAAAATTGACCTCTTAAATTTTACTCACTTTCATTTCTTAACTTTCCCTTTTTTCAAATAAGTTTGCTTTCTTATAGCCTTTTAAGTACCTAGCATCTCGCAGTTATGATAAATTTGAGAAAAATGAACCAAAATAACACAACCATAAACATGCATAAAATTTAATTCTTACACAATATGAACCAAAATTTATGTTTTTGTAAACTTGGTTATTTCCCCCCTTTAATTTTTTGCTTCTCATTACCAAGTATGATTTTTTTATTTGATAAAATACTGGAATATATTTATACAAAATAAAAAGAGAAAACCTAAAAAAAATTTATTTTAATCATGAAAAATTGATATATTTGTATATCCTTATATAATTTAAATGGGGCTGACATAGGAGAAAGTATTTTTTTACTAATATCCCGCTCTATCTCAAATTATGCCACGTTATTTTTTTAAAATACCATTAAAATCAAAACTTAATGCATTTAAACAAGTTTACTTATCTCACCCTTACCCCTATCGAAAACAGCGATAAATGCGACAATTTTTTTGCCTTTATTTTATAAAGGCAACTATAAAATGATTGTTTTAGTGTAATCCTTGTTTGGTGATGTTTATTAAATTCGGTGAACCTCTTTCCTACCCTTTCTCTCTCAACTGTGATTCCTTCAAAAACACTGACCATCTACCCAATCTGTACCATTAAAACTCACCAGCTTTTCAATTATTACCAAATTCTTTTGTTGGCGTTGAGTAAAAGCTCAAAAACACTTCCCATATCTGTTTCGTTTAAAGATATCTATTTGTAATTTTACTAGAATATGTCAAATATAATTCCACACACCTTCCTTGAGCCTACATTCAAACTCTTAAATACGTCTGGTAATTTATTAAAATTAGTAATTTGCGTTTTACTCAACAAATCTCTTCCATCTTGCTATATTTATTGCTTCTGATTACACAAACCTTAGCTTTTATTCCTTCATTTCTCCAAACGCTTCTATAGGTATCCCGTAAAAAATCGAAATTTTTATAGCTGTTGTTTCTTTCGTCGTGATCTATATGATCACTCTCCCACTAATTGCATAACAAATATCTGTATTGCATATATGAATATCGGTGCTTCGCGTGTAAACATTTTCTTTCGCATTCAGTCATTCAATTTTATCGATTATAAATGAGCTCTCCATAACAACCTTGTTACAATAAGATTTATTATTCTCCTTAATGCCTTGACCGCAAAAAGCGAGAAAATGAAATTTGTTGTTAATTATATGATGATGAAAACCGTTAGGTACAATCCCTGCTGCTATTAACTAGTTATATAACCTTATAAGTTTGTCATTTTTTTGCATTTCAAATACCACATATTTTCATATTTTTCCGTTATTTTTTTTATTAAATACACATTGATATATATATCAAATTTTACCAAAAAATATCTAAAAATTAAAATAATAATACGAGGAGCTTAAACAATCTTTTATTTTAACCATTATTACGCTTAGCAATAGTTGGTTTTAAAGTTACATAACTTATGTTGAAGGTTTTGAATTATTCGAATTTAACAATTTAGCTGTTTTATATATATAAATAATTTCACTATTGGTTTTAAATCTTTTTCTTTTTTTTTGTTTAAATTTTAAAAAATTTTAAGGTTTATAGCTAACTTACAAAGTTTGATTAGAAAAATCGGTAAACTTATTTGAAAATTCCTAAAATGCCAAGTTTGGTGTTTAAAGTTAGCTTATTATCTCAAAAATATGTCGAGCTGTGTACATATAAAAATAAACATGGTTTTATTAGCCAATTATTGAAATTTAATGTCATAGCTTGTAATCATTACAATTTAGCCATCTATAATACCTTTGATTCATTGTTTTTTGCTTGCTCTTCGTTTTTTTCTTTTTTTTTATCTAAATATAGAACACCAACCAACTATCTCTCAAATTTCTATCCAAAATCATTAAAAATTAAGCATACGTCTATAGTATTACCAATATACATATATTAAAAGAATAATTGCTATATATAAACATATAAATTGCAATTTTATGTTATGTGCTTTTATCGTCTCCACTTCTAACTGATTCTTACATTCGTAAAAACAGAATAAGGCTATTAATTTCCAATATATAAATTATAATAATTTAAGTTTTCTGTCTATAATTATTATATATTCCCCCCCCCCCCTGTCAATCATTATTTGTGTCTTTTTTTTCACTCATAAACACCCCTTCCTAATTTCTATATTTTTTTAACATATTTTGAATTTTCTAAAACATTATATATTATTATTTAAATATACCTTTTTTATTTTTATGTTTTTTTTAATCATATGATATTATTCATAATATAATTAACATTATATACCAATATTTCATAAATTATTAAAGAAAAAAATTATTACACCCCCATATACAATATCCAACAACAATACCCCAATATAGTCAATACATTTCATATATTAACAAAATTATATATCATTATACATACATATAATATTGCCCCTGCTTATAAAATATAAAAAAAATAACAAAAAATTAAAAAAATATGTAAAAAAAATAAAAAAAAATATTGAAAAGTAATAAAAAAATATAAAATTGGAAAAGGTTCATAGCTTTGACACTTTTCTAAACGTAAAATACAAAAAAAATATAAATATTGCTTCTTTTTAAAAAAATGCAAAACCACTTCCCTGTTTATGTCAATTTATCTTAATAATCATTAAATTTGTATATAAATCAAAAAAAAAGGAAATTTTACAAAAATATTATTTTTATGTTTTTATATAAGTGCATATTTTTTACGATAATAAATACTATTTTTTATTGCTTCGCAAATTATGGCCAAAATTTTATCTATTCCTAATAACTAGATTGATATTTTTTAATTATATTATCTAAATGCTAAACACTTAAATTGTCTCTCAAACCTTACTGTTTTGCGTATTATAAAAAGGCAATTACAAACATTTATCATTTCCATATTCTCCCTGTATTTGGTCTAGATTTGATATCTTAACTTTTGT
The DNA here is from genome assembly GCA_030555515.1 of Acutogordius australiensis. Taxonomy (NCBI): domain Eukaryota; kingdom Metazoa; phylum Nematomorpha; class Gordioida; order Gordea; family Gordiidae; genus Acutogordius; species Acutogordius australiensis. The sequence continues at coordinate 31,450,853 of CM060244.1, read as the reverse complement.
GGTGATGTTTACCTTTTGCACCTCCGCCGAAAAATTAAATAAAAGTTATGTTTTATAATCAATGTTAAATATTTTTTCTTTATCAATTCGTTAGTTGTGATCAGGTTTGAGGTTTAACCTTCGTTCTTTGCACTCCGTTTGGCAAAATAATAATTAACGATCATTTGTTACAATCATTCATTCATCTTCGATATTATTTCATTTATTGGTAAAACTTAGTAAAATATCAACGCCGCTTATGAAACCAAAACTTTCCTTGTGCAATTCGATCACGGAGTTAGATTTCATGTACTAACGTATAATGTTGCCGTATAGGCGCCAAACTTATTTAGAAACAAAAAGTTTAGGATTAATATATTTGTTAGGTCTTATGTAATATCTTATTGCATTTCATATCTTAGACATATGTTAGGTGTTCATACCAAAATATCCTTTAATTAATCCTATAAATTATTACGTGAGTCACCCTTCCAACACTTACATAAACCAACACATTTCCAAATGCTGAAATTATCCTCAAAATATTCTGTGCAAATATCGCGAAACTGAAATTTTTTTATTCATGTTTATATATTATATTTGTTTCTTAACTAATGCTAAATTGTTTTCCTCTCGTTTTGTGTTATTTTCTTATAAACTTTTAAATTACTATTAATACTTCCTCATAATAAATATATTGATTTAACATTGTTTCCCATTAGTTTAATTAGGTTAATTTAGGTGTATTTTGTAATAATTGATTTGCCTTTTTATATATATGACCAACCATGATATGTATGTCTTCAGTAATATTGTTTTTAACAGCCCTAAGCATAAACCAAATTCATGCATTATTTATCATTTCACCTTTTTTTGAAATTTAATTTTTATTATCTTAAATACCGCTCAGGGTTAAGTTAGTTTAATTTTTTCCTGTTTTGTAACGCCTCTTAATTTTAGAATAACTCGAAATTTCTCCCATTTTCTTGCAAAAGAGCTCAAACAGAACTTAACTTCCCATAGAAATTTAAGCGTCTGTTTCCATTATCCCAATCCCCCCAAAAATGGTGCCTTTAACTTATATTTCAATATTTCCTATCCTAATTATTTTAGTTTTTATCACCAATATATTATTATTATTAGTATTGAATATCGTTTATTAGCCCGGGAATTGGCATAATGTCTTCTATATATATGGTATATTCGATCCTGAGTTCATACTCCATGTTTTGTTTATCCCTGTGTCTAACTTTGTCACATTTTTATTTCATTTAAAATAATTTTTAATTTTTTGTGCTTAAAAATCTAGTATTTTAAATTATTTTTAGTCTACACTTTATTTCATAATTAAGCTTTTATAATTATTTATGCGATTAGATTTTGCTTGGACATTAAATATCATTTTTATTATTATTGTTGTTATATTTCTTTATTATTTTGTATATTTCAATGTAATAATTATCATGTTTTCTTTCATCTCTCTTTTTTATCACTTTATAACTAATTTTTGACCTTAATTTCGTAAACAAGTATATTTAATTAAATAAAATTTTATGTCAAAATTATTCTTATTCTTACACCTACTCTTTTATATTTGTCAATACCTGTATTGTTATAATTTAATCATTATTATTATCATCCATATTCCTCTACTATTGCTTTAATCATTCAAAAACTTTTTATAAATAAATATTTGAATCCAGAAAATTATGTTTTTGTGATAAAAATTTAATTACCAAGATAGTACAGGGTGACATATTTTGTGAAAGTCACCCAAATTGTTTAAAATATGCAATATTCCAACCTTTTGGGATAAATCTTCGCTACCTAGGTGTAAACCCTTGCGGCGAACTTAATTATATCAAGAAATTCATTTTATTTTTTTTAAATTGATTTTATGAAAATAACACAGGTCAACAAATATCAATGGCGCAATCGTGAATTATATTAAAACATAAAAGAATTTATCCCCATGATGTCTTTATCTCATATATATTTCGTTTTTCTTAGTTTCTTCCGGCCTTGGCTCCTTGTAGCCGTTCATATAAAAAATGGCCTTTTTTGACCATATTGACAGATCGAGAATATCCTAAAAATAAAAAATTTAAGAATCTTTTTTTATAAAAATCCCTTGTAACTTTTATTTATCTTATCAAATAATGAGAAATAAATTTTTTTAGTATATCAAGCTCTTACATCAGCATTTTGATATTACAAAATATTTCGTGTCCAAACTTAAATGCGACACGATATATTATCAGTTTTTAAAAAAGTTTTATTTGAAGTTTAAATTTAACAGTTTAGCTGTTGTAAATATGCAAAACAAACTCAATTTATTTTTGTTTTTAATTCTTTTTTGTATTTTTGTTTTTAATTCTTATTTTTTTTTGGCATTTTTTATAAAAACTTCAATTTTTATAGCTGATAAACCAAGTTTGATTACAAAATACGGTAAACGGATTTGAAAATCCCTAAGATGGCAGGTTTGATCCAGGGCTGGGAAAAATAAATAAATAGGCTTTTTTTAACAAGTTTTTGAGTTTTTTTTTCCTTGCCCACAATCTCGTGGGCATAGCAAAAGAAAAGCCCTTTTTCTTGCTTTAAGAAAGGGGGCATATTAAAAAAAAGTCCCTTTTCTTCAAAAAAATCTACTAGGAGCTTTAAGAAAAAATAACCCACCCATCATTATTATAAAGAAAAAATCCGAAATTATTATAAAGAAAACAAAAAATGGGCTTTTGGGGGCTCTTTTTAAGAGCCATTTTTGGGGGGCTTTTTTTTGCCCCTTGAGTTATTATTTTGGCCCTTTATTTGTAGCCCCTTTCTTTCTTTAAGTTTTGGGGGGAAAAAGCCAAAGTTTTTTGGCTCATTGTTTTCCCAGCACTGACTTGATCTCCGTAGTTAGCTCTTAACTCTCAAAAATTTGTTGACCTGTAATTAATAATATGGGAATATCAAAATTTTTACTTACACAGGACAACAAACATAAACGATTTTTACATGGTTTGTAATAGTATGTAACCATTTTGAGCTGCTGAGTGGCCTGCTTAGGCAGTAGGCCTTAAACGATATGCCTAAAGTAAGGGCCTAGGCTAAAAACCTAGGTCGCCGGCGTGCGAGCAAATCTTACTATTTAATTCGTGGGCAATATTAATTGCTTTGCTCGGGTTAAAAGAGTCAAAGCCCTAACGGGTATGGCGCCCCCTAAATAGAAAGGTATGAGGGAAACCTCAAAACCAATTGTTTATGTTTATACATGGTTTAGAATTTTTTGCGATAAAGATTACGGGTTTTCCCAATGCCTCCAATTTTTTTTTACCTCGTCTAAAGTTCAGAAACAAATCTATTGGAATATTTAAGTGCTTTATGGAAAACATATAAAAAAAGGTTATATCTTAAAAATTATTAGCAATTTACTTTTAATTTATTTAGGGTCAAAAAATGGATTTTATGACGAAAACCATTAATTTTAAAATAAAAAAATTATTATTGTTAAAAAATTCAAACGCCTTACGTTAATAATGAACGTTTCTTTAATCAAAATATATTTGTAAACTTTTGTTTCTACCCATAGGTTTTAAGGTATAAAAACTTAGAATACCCCAAAAAAGATAAATCTTTTTAGACATCAAATATCTCATACAATGGTTAAAATTCTGGCTTCTTCTTATTCGTAATCAGCACCAAACAAAAACGATAGTTTCCATAAATAAAATTTAAGGTCGTCCAAATTTGTCCAGTGTTATTTATAGCTTAAAAGATTGGTCGGCCTTCCTATGCTATAAAACTTTTTTACGACTTTGAAAAATTCAATAAAACAGCTGAACATATTTTTGAGAGTTATATGCTAATTTTGAGACCAGACGTGCGTAGGCATTTTTAAATCTATTTTTCGTTTTTAAATTTTGTAAGACAGCTATAAACATTGAAAATTTTTAAACAAAAGATTAAAAATTCAAAATATTAAAGAGCTAAACTGTTAAATTCAAACTTCATATTTTTTAGGTTGAGGTACCAAATATTCTGTATAACCTAAATTGAAGTATATACTTAATAAACTTAAAAATTTTATATTATTTGAGATAGGTAGAAGCTTCAAACTGACTGTATTTTCGAGATCGCGAAATTAGACAATTTGGCCATTATTTCGATTTTTATCTATCAAATTAGCCGAGTTCTGAGCAATTTGGAAAACGGAAAATTGTTAGAAACGTGATTATTATGAAAACATAAAAGAATGCATCCTCATAATGGCCTAATCTCATATATGTTTTTCGTTCTTCTTAGTTTCTTCCGTCTTTGGCTCCTTAGATCCGTCTATAACGAAAAATGGCCTCTTTTGACCAACAGATCTAAATATACTCTAAAAAGAGAAAATTTAAAAATCTTTTTTGCATATAAAAATCCCTTGTAACATATATTTATCATCTCAAATAATTGAGAAATAAAATTTTTTAGTATATCAAGCTCTTACATCAGCATTTAGATAAGACAAAATATTTTGCGTAAATACGATATATTATCGTAATAAAAATATTATATGTGAATTTAACAGTTTAGCTGTTGTGAATATGCAAAAAAAATTTCAATTTATTTTTGTTTTTGTATCTTTTTTGTTTTTTTGACATTTTTTCTAAAATTTTTAATGTTTATAGCTGACTAACTAAGTTTGATTAAAAAAACGGTGAACGGATTTGAACCCTAAGTTGGCAGGTTTGATTTTTGTAAGCTCATAACTTTCAATTACAAATATAAAAGAAATTAAAAGCAAATTATAGAAAAACAGTAGCGATAAAAAAAAAATATTTTATTGATATGGGAAATTTAAGGTGTGATCTAGGGCCATTCTTATATATGTTTTGTTTGAGGGTTTTGATAGATTTTTTTTATTTTAAAAAGTGGGCAAGCCTTTGTATTTTGAAACGTGGGAAATTAATGAGGTGGGGTACGTTGTCACATGAGTCTCATTTTTATTCCATTTTTTAACGTTTCACATGAATGATCATTTAGCCATAAGTGCGCCTGGTTCACCCCACTCTAGGCGACAGTGCATACGAAAGTAATTATAGGAACGAAGTGACATTCGTGTAATAAACAACATTTTCAATGTAAATGGTGTTTATTATTTTTTAGCAGGTCTGCACTATGCAAGCAGTCGTGTGAATCATTTTAAGGAGCCGTGTGATGATACAAAAGACATCAAGGCCTGGTAAAAAAGTCGTTTTTTTTGTCAGGTTTCTTTTTTTTTCGGCATGCTTCTATGATGTTAGGAATGACCTTTACTAGAAAAAAACCTATGGTAAAGGAGTTTTCTAGACCTTTTTCTCTATTACGGAACGGCATAGCCGTTAGGGCTTTGCCTTACAACAGGTGCTGCAGCGTTTAATGAAATTTCACGCACCCGTGACCTGAGTTTTTAGGCCTAAGCTTTTAGAAAAATAATCAATTAAAAAAAAAAAAAAATTTTTTTTTTTGTTTTTTTTTTTTTTTTTCTCCCTACCAACACCATCCAAAACCCACAAACAAAATAAAAAATTTTTTTAATATTTTTTTTAAAAAAAAAATAAATAAAAATTTATATTCTCATAAAAAAAAAAAAAAAAAAAATAAAAAAATTATATATAATTTTTTTTTTATATTTTTTTTTAATATTAAAGAAAAAAAAAAAGGTTTTTAAAAAAAACACCTAATAAAAAAAAAAAATAAAAAAAAAAAAAAAATTAAAAAAAAAAAAAAAAAACACCCACCTCACTAATAAAATAAGTATTTTTTTTATATAAATATATTTTTATATTTTTACAAATACGATAAGTTATATAAAAAAAAAAAAAACACACCCAAAATAAAAAAATCTCAACTTTAAAACCGAAAAACTAAAAATCTGAAGCCTTGGGCAAAATTTTGATTTCATATTTGTGATCAGCGCCAAAAACTTGACCAAAAACCATAGTTGCCATAAATGTTGCTTAGGGTCGCCCAAAATTTGTTGTCCAGTGTATTTGTTAACCGTCACCCACCCAACTACTAACTAGGCCTCACGTTGCTAAATTGAGTGTAGAACACAATCAAGTTTACATGCGCTCAAGGTCGCCCGACCTTACCTTTACTAGAAAAACGAGATTACAGGGTTAATCTAAGTAAGCCGGATTTTGAAAATATATTTTATGTATAGGATGCCTTTCTTAAATATCTACTATAGTTTTGCATTTTCTGCAAGGATAGGAGTTTGGAATTTAATAATCAAAAATAGATAACATATCTATTATCTTCGTTTTTAAGATACTTTTTTGGTTTATCGAGGCTGGAGAAAACTTCAAGCCATTCGTGACCAAAAAAAATTAAAAATTATTGCCTATAGTGGGGACTTAAAATCGTCGCCCCTGGTTTGTCATAGAGTCACACCAAGCCTTTTTCCAAAATTGAATGGATGATTTGGGGATGGGGATTTTTGAAAGACCGATATTTTGCCAACATTGGCGTGCCTGTTCTAAAAAAGGGTTTTGGTGTATTGTAGTTTGTTTATTAATGACACAGGTCAACAATTTTTTGAGAGTTACAAGTTAAATACAGAGATCAAACCTGCCATCTTAGGGAATATCAAATCCGCGTACCGTTTTTCCTAATCAAACTTAGTTAGTTATAAACATTGAAAATTTTATAAAAAAAAAGGTTAAAAAACCAAATAAGATTCAAAAACAAAAATAAATATAAAATTTATTTTTGCATATTAAATAGTTAAACTGTTAAATTTAAACATCAAATAATATTTTCATTAAAAACCGATAATATATCGTGTCGTATTTAAGTTTGGACGCGAAATATTTTGTATTATCTAAATGCCGATGTAAGAGCTTGATATGTTTATAATTTTTTTTCCATTATTTGTGATTAAAAATATAAGTTACTAGGGAATGCAAAAAAGATTTTTAAATTTTTTTTTAGGGTATATATAGATCTGTCAATATGGTCAAAAAAGGCCATTTTTTGTTATAGACGGATCTAAGGAGCCAAAGACGGAAGAAACTAAGAAAAAAACATATATGTGATTAGGCCATCATGGGGATGCATTCTTTTATGTTTTCATAATAATCACGTTTCTGACATAAATATTTGTTGACCTGTGTGATATAACCGAGATGTTGCATGAAATAAATAGAATAAGGGCTCTAAATAGGAGAGAATCCAATAGCCTGATTTGCAAGGTAGGCTTAAGAAGCTAGGTAGAGGAATTGAATTTGATATTAAACATTTCTTGTAAAATGATTAAGACCTTACGTTCAATATTCATCTGTGTAGCGAATGTTAAAGCGCGTGATGTCTTGAGACTTAAAATTGGAAAGCGTTTAATTTATTTTAAAGTTGTTAATAATCTACAGTCGTCTACAGACATTAAGCTAAAGTTTTGTGCTAACGGTGTTGAAATAGATATAATTTTGGAGTGCCCAAATTAGAGAGCAAAATTATTTTTACATTTTCATTTTCCTGTATGTCTAGGCATTTAATATTTAAGGAGTTTCTTGATAGGAATCAACATCAATGCAATATCACATAATTTTTAGGTTCATCTTTTTATTTTTTTAATAAATAAAATTTAAATAGCTTAAGTAAAATTTCATCATTTTTTATAATTTATTATTCATTTATTACGGCAATTTAGTATGGAGGGGCCGAGCAAAAAAATTTATTCAAATTTAGCTTAAATATCTAAAATATAAATTGCATAATCTAAATTTCTTGGGGTTCGGGTCCCCGTATGCCCGTCCCTCTCACCCTCCTCCGGCAGGTTATTGTTAGAACCATTGTACTAAAATAATAGGAATAACAGAAATTTGCCGTTTATTTGAAACTTAAAAGGGGCAATTTTAAGGATGTGTTAACTGACAATAATTAGAATGAAAAAAGGAGGCTGGGTAGCGCCAGGTTTGGCGCCTGCCGTCGCCCTCCGCTAGCTACGGCGTAGTTTTGTTTACTTTTTACTATGGAATTAAAATTGCAACCAGCCTTAAACAAATATTGATAAATCGTGTGTTAAGTTATTTCAAATTGTTTTGTTATTATATAATCACCCACGCCAAGGTTTTTTAGATCGTAAATAGCCTCTCTATTTGCTACATATTATAATTTTTTATTCTTAAAAACAACGTGGTTTTTTGTTAAAATATCGAATATTAATTTACATTCATTTTCTCAACCAGTCCAACTTTATTCGATTGCAACGATTTCATCGATAAATTATAAATAAAATGCCTCCAAGCATGTCGTATCCCGTCATACGCTACAAAAAATGGGGAAGCTAAAATTGACCATCCACAAATTTTTTTTCCACAAATTCTACAATTTCTTTAATTGTTTCCGACATTTATTCCTATAAAAAAACTAAAGGCAAGGTAAAGAAAATTCAGAATAATAGCGACAAAAATGAAAATTTTGTTGGGTGTAAACCGTTTCTCACTATATTTTGCCATCCTATGCGTGGTCCTCATCTACAATTACGTACTTTTCATCATTTTCCAGCGCTATACAAGTATTACGATCCTTTTTTAATTGGGGCAACCATTGCGACATGCACCAATATAATATGCCGAATATATGTGCGCATGTCAAAACGTTTGGGTTATCTCCTTTATATATCATAGTGTGCCTATAAATTTCCTTGCCCACATTAAAAGCTTAATTTTTAAATAATTTAGAATCAAACCATAATTTACAAATGTAAATATTACCCTTTAACCGACCGTTACAACCACTTGTAAATAGCGAGAGTGCATTACCAAAAAGGGTTGCGGAAATGTTAACACAGGTCAACAAATATCAATGTTAAAAAAACAAGTTTGAAAACATAAAAGCTTACATCCCCATGATGGCCGTATTTCATATATATTATCTGTTTTTCGTAGTTTCTTCCGCCTTCGGCTCTTTAGATTTGTTTACAAAACTGGCCTTTTTTGACCAAAAAGACAGATTTTGCGACAGAATACCCTAAAAAGAATGAATTTAATAATTTTTAATTTAGGGCACGTGCAAAGTGAGTTTTTATTTTTGTGAAATTTTCAAAATTTTGAAAAATTTTATTTTGTAATAAAACGCAAATTTTCAAAAAGCTGCCAAATTTAATATATGCACATAAAATGCTTTTTCTGAAATAAGAAATTTTTGAAAAAAATTTTGAAAAAAATAAATTTTTAAAATTTTCAGAATTTTCAAATTTTTACGAGAATAAAAACTCACTTTGCACGTGTCCTAATATAAAAATTTCTTCTAAATTATATTTATCATCTCAAATAATGAGAAATAAAAATTTTTATTATATCAAGCAAGCTCTTACGTCAGCATTTAGATAATACAGAATATTTCGCATCCAAACTTAAATACGACACGATATATTATCGGTTTTTATAAAAATATTATTTGAGATTTGAATCTAACAGTTTAGCTGTTGTGAATATGCAAAAAAATTTCAATTTCCTTTGTTTTTTTGACATTTTTTTAAAAATTTCTAATGTTTATAGCTGACTTAATAAGTATAATTTGAAAAAAAGGTAAACGGACTTTAGATGAAAGGTTTGATCTCTGTAGTTAGTTCATAAATCTCAAAAATTTGTTGACCTGTATAATACATTGAAATCTTACCGTGATTTTTAATTTTTCAAGAAAATCAATTTTTTACCTTGGTGTGTTAAAAAAATTTTCAATATTAATAAACAATCTTATAAATCAGTAAAACCTATTACTTAAATTAACAAAAATTGATTTGTTAGGACGACTCGCCAGGAGACTAATTATAATCAAGCTAAAGTAATTAGCCTTTGATAAATTATATTTTGTTAATTCATTGCGTTAGATAACACAGATCAATAAATATCAATGGCAGAACCGTGAATTTTATAAAAACATAAAAGAACATATCCCCTAGATGGCCTTATCTCATATAAATATTTCGTTTATCTTAGTTTCTTCCCGCCTTGGTTCCTTACATCCGTCCATATAAATGGCATTTTTTGACCAAATTGACAGATCGAGAATACCCTATAAAGAAAAAATTTAAGAATCTTCCTTAAAAATCCCTTGTTATATTTATCATATAAAATAATGAGAAATACATTTTTTGGTATAACAAGTATTATCATCAGCATTATACATATAATCGGTTTTTAATAAAAGTTTTATTTGACGTTTGAATTTAACAGTTTAGCTGTTGTAAATAGGCAAAAAAAATTCAATTTATTTTTATTATTGAAAGTTTTTTGTTTTTTTTACATTATTTCTACAATTTTCAATGTTTATAGCTGACTAACTAGTTTGATTAGAAAAAACGGTAAACGGATTTGAAAATCCCTAAGATGGCAGGTTTGATCTTCGTAGTTAGCTCATAAAATTTGTTGACCTGTTTAATACCCTTTAAAAACCTTTTCCTGGACCATTTCATTTTTTTTTAATTTTGATTTTAAATTAATTCTAATATGTGAAAAAAGGTTAATTTTTTTAAATATAAATTTCAAGGGCAAAGTAATTAACAGGTAGCTATTATGGCAAAAAATAAATTTAACACATTTGATTTCTTCTTTTCCGTCTAGGCTCAAAAGTACGCAACCTTTTCTCATATTGAGTTGTCGTTATACAAAAGGCACTCAATTCCAGGCGTCTTTAATGTAGCCTTCTCTAATATTTTTTCCGTTTTTAACATCATTGAGACGCGACCCTTCAAATCCCCAAAAATCAAATAAATGGCCAAATATAGCAAAATTGACAGTTTTTGCGACCTCGAAAATCCTTTCGTAAATAAGATCAATACAACTTTAATTTTTATAAAAATATTTAACTTCTAAATATATCATGCTCAATCATCCTAATTAATTTATACAAAATATTTTATATCCCAATTTACTGCGCGCGTATAGGTCTGCGCGCTTTTGGAAAATCACTCCTCTCGTCTGGCTTTAAAGAGGCATTATGGCCATTTGCACATCAGTATGTTATTCCGATTAAACTTAACATAAAGACAACCGGCCCATTCGTTAAAGTTTTTGTAAAAAAACTAGATTATTTGATTATATTTTTATTGTATACCTTTATTGATTAATACTAAACAATTTTTCCTACTTCATTGAGAAAAGAAGCTTTTGATATTTAATTAAGGTGAGAAAAAACCACGGCACAAAGTATTATGTTTTACTAATATTAAAAATGTTTGAGCGCACGTCCATAATAAAAAAATAATTTTTTTTTTTAATTTCCCCAAAAATTTATAATTGTGAAGGGTTGAGTGATAATCAATGAATTTGTCTCCGCCGACCATTGGTATTGCACTAAATGTCACATCTTTAATGACTCCTACCGGCGATTTTAAAAATAATTTTGCTAGGCTTTTTGTTTTTGCATTAAAGGATTTATTTGGCTGACGTATAATAATAAGGTGTCACTGCTCAATACAGCCCTTGTTACATTTGAGATAATCGAACACAACGCATTTATATAGAATTGTTTATTTGCATAGTTAGAGGAACATTTAATACAACCAGGCCTGGGAAAACAATGAGCCAAAAAACTTTGGCTCAATTTTTCCCCTAAAACATAAAAAAAGAAAGGGGGGCAAATTTAAAGGGCCAAAATAAGAATTCAAAAAAAGCCCTTATTAAGAAAAGGGGCAAAAAAAAACCCACTAAAAGTGGCTCTTAAAAAGAGCCCCAAAAAACGCACTTTATGTTTTCTATAATAATTTTAAAAATTTTTATGTGGTTATTTTTTCTTAGCTCCTAGGAGTTTTTTTTAAGAAAAGGGGCTTTTTTTAAACATGCCCCTTTTCTTTAAGCAAGAAAAGGGGCTTTTCTTTTGCCATGCCCACGAGTTTGTGGGCATTTGAAAAAAACTCAAAAACTTGTTAAAAAAAAGCCCATTTAGTTTTTTTTCCCAGCCCTGAATACAACAATCAATGGTGAAAATTTTTGAAATGGTAAAACTACATTTTATATTTGTTAAAAGGTTATATATATAGTTAGAATAATTAGTTCATTTTGAGAACATTGAGTAGACTTTTTGGTATTTAAATGTTCACTTACAATACCATACCCTTTAATAACGATCGGGAGTGGCTTGTGTCTGTGTGCAATAAGCGTCGCCCATCTTTACTATAAAATGACTAAGAAACTAGGGCGAAACTGTTTCGGGATGTTTTTCTAATGTATTTTGGTCGACATACGAACTGTTTTCTCCTCGTCATAGACTCGTTAACAGTAGAGACCGGTTTTTTCCTCTATTCCCTCTTTGCCATCTTTTTGACGTTTAGTTCTTTATTCGAACTAGGTTTGAGGCTAGCTGTGCCAGGGGGCGGGTTATGAAATCTGGATAGCGTCGGGTAATTTTGTGCTATGCATCGGGAAATTTAGAGCCTTTATATTTTGAGCAGTAAATTTATGGAAATTTCAATTTAATAAAAATAACATTGAATTGTATATTCTTAATTACATTTATAGCATACAAACAAAGGGCACACGATGCATGTGCCCGAAAATGACATTTACGACATCATAAATTTTAATTATCTGATGTCCTTAAGTTTTCTTTCTCCCAATATTCCCTTTTCTATTTGGGCGTAATCTGTATTTTCACTTTTTTATTTTGTCTCATTTCAACGATTTTCAAGAGCAAAAATATTTATGTAATTATAAACCTTCTACGCATGCGCAATCTCACAACTCGAAGGGGAAGGTATCCTTATTAACCATCGACAAAATTTTTTTTTATGTATTTTTCTTTTGATTTGTTAATGAGGCCATGATAACTACAAAAAAAACTTCTTATGAGAAGTGAAATGCATTGTTATTAATGAGGATAATTATAAACATTCATAACAATTTAAAAAGAGTAGAATATATTGAAAGCAAAAGTTTAGGATGAAAGACGGTTCGATTTCACCTTAATATTCTTAATGAGGAATTTAGCATATAAAAGGAAATCTTGGGCACCCTTAGTTTATTATAAAAGAAGACCTCTGTGCCAAAACTTAGAAAATTAATGTTAATGTTAATTAGATCTTATTGTGTTTTGATGATATTTGTTGATAGTGTATGGTTACTATATATTGATAATGATTGAGTACTCAGAGATAACCATAACATAATATGTTTTTTATATTTTATCTATCCCTCAAATAAAAATTTTTCTACAGTTATATAGATCGTTAAAACTATAACTTAGCATAGATAGTTTTTTGGGTAAACTTGCCCTAGCAAGATGGTTGTCGTGAATTACTCACGAAAAAAGATAATACTAAAAAGGAAAGTTAATTTAGAAAATAATATTTAAAAGGAAAAAGAAAATATTGATTTTTTTAGTTTTTTAAATTCTTATGTAAAAGTTAGAAATTTGCAATTAAAGAATAATATATATTTTAACCCCAGCAAAATAGTAAAGTTAGTGGCGCCTCAATCGGCGCCACACAAATACAAATTATGAATTGATATATAAATGTTTTATAATATGTTTTATAATAATGAAAGTTAAATGTTTTATAATAAATAAAATTTATAATTTACGATAAAATTGGCGCTGCGATATGACCTATTCTAAAGCGGATTCAAAATTCCCATTGGATTATTCGAAAATAAGGTTATAAGTTAAAAATTTTATTGAAACTTGTCGAAAAATTTCTATTGAGAATTGTACAATTTTTTTTGCAAAAACAAGAAAAATTGTTAAAATATTTCGATACGCGTGAAGGAATTCTAAAAATATTCGACATTTGCGAGTAAATTCAAAAAAAAATGATGATGGCCAACATTAAAGAACAGTTACAAAATATTCCGGCATTCGCAAGGAAATTCTAAAAAAAAAGTTTTTCGACATCAGCAATTCTAAAAAAAAATATGGCCAACTTGTAAGAAAAGCTACCGAATATTTTGGCATCACAGGAAATTTTATAACAAAAGTTTTGCGACAATTGCAAGGTTCTAAAAAGAAAAATATTGGCCAAAAGATCAAAGGATATAAATAATAGTTGTAGACATGCTCATCCGATTGGATTTTTCGCAATTGGACAATTACCAAAGGGGAAATTCAATATAAAGTTAGCACTGTAATCCCCAAGGTCCCTTATTCGAATGAATTTATTCTCCCCATAAAATAACCTTAAATATCAAGAAAAACTAATTGAGAAGAATAGCAAGCTGAGCAAGAAAATAAAACGTCGACAGATGGTGTGATAATAGTAATAATACAGTGAACAACAACACGATTCTCACATGGAAAGCACCTAACAACAAGAATTAGCAACTTTGATGGTGAAAATAGAGCAGCTCTTTTCCTTTTCTCTTCCCATATGTATGCATTGGATAATCGAGTTAACCATTTTTAAAATCAGCAGCTGTTAGTTTCTTTTACTTTTCTTTGACTATATGCATGAAGTAGAAAGCAAAATTGCTAGTTTAAAAGCCAGTTGGTAAAAAAAAATCTAACCTAGATAGGATTCTAACAAGAAAATTTTTAGCAAAAAAAAAAATAAATAAAACTATTAGAAAAATCACAGATAAAAATAGTTATTTACCTAAAAAAAATATTCTTATGGAAGCGGATAAAAAAAACGAAGCGACGAGATATGATAAATTGGACACAAAATTCTCAGCGACCTTACATAATGCAATGTGAGCCTAAAGGACTGCCCTTCGACGCTAAAACTGTCAATATCGATCTCATGGAATATCAGGATCTCAATGGACAAATGGTACCCAAATACTATTCCATTGCTCATAATGTTTCAAACGACGGTTATTTTCAAATCGCACCGTGAATGGTGACAAATAGACCACACGATACCAAGGTCGGGGCTATGAGAGTTACCCCGATACGCAAGAGAGACGATAAAATTGAAGTTCGTAATATATTTGCCCTGTGGTCCGATATACACTCATCAGGCTCGTTCTCCAAAAACGAAAAGATGACTGCCAAGTTTGAACGCGAAACGAGTGGGATGTGCCAACAAGCGTTAGCCGACGAGAACAAAAAACCCGGGATGCTTAATCGACTTGCCCACATTAAAGAAAAAAATTTATTTACAGATATGCACGGTACTCCTATATTGGCTTCCATTCCATAAAATTTTTTTTGGAAAGCTTGGAAAGATAAAAGTAAATTAGATTATATTTTTGATAAAGTTTAAAAAGAAAATCAAGATAAAAATAAATGAAATTATTAATTTGTGAGAATTAAGTTAAAAAGAAAATTAAGCTAAAGGGTGGTGGTTAAGTCTCAAATAAAGATATTTAAATTGACAGATTGGGTTATTAATTGGTAGTCTAAAAAGTTAAAAAAAAATTAAGGGTAGGCTGGATGAATTGGGTTAAAATTTGTATGGCCTCAGCCATCATTTTGCCATTAAAAACATCCATAGTCTCAAATTAAAGATATTTAAATGGACAGATTGGATTATTAATTGGTAGGTAGGTCTAAAAAGTTAAAAAAAAATAAAGGGCAGTTAGGCTGGATGAATTGGGTTAAAATTTGTATGGCCTAAGCCGTCATTTTACTCATTAAAAACATCCATAAAAAAAATAAGAAATAAGTTAGAGGCGTATATTTTGTCCAAATTAAAATGAAATGTTTAATTTAGGATGGCTGCCAAATTAAAATAAAATTTTTAATTTAGGATAGCTGAAAGGAAAATGCTCAAAGCATAAATAAATAACCACTCATATAAATAGAAATAAAAAGATGGAAATTTTAGGTAAACTAAAATTATTTGGATGAACTTTTAGGCTGGGTTGAAAAATTAGATAAAAGTGTAACCCAAAAATTAAAATTTAAAAAGAAAGAGACCGCCAATAGGATAAATCAACAAAAATGAAAGTAAAAAAAGGTCCAAAATAGTTGTGAGTAACTAAAAATAAAATAAAAGTTAAAATCTAAAAAATAGGTGCCAATAAAGAAAAAGAGACTTGAATAAAAAAAAAGGTTAAAGGTATTAGGGTTGAATAAAAAAAAAGTTAGGGCTATCTAAAAAAAATTTCTTTTTTTAGGAAGCCAATGGAGGTGTCGTGAATAACTCACGAAAAAAGATAATATTAAAAAGGAAAGTTAATTTAGAAAATAGTATTTAAAAGAAAAAAGAAATTGATTTTTTTAGTTTTTCAAATTCTTATGTAAAAGTTAGAAATTTGCAATTAAAGAATAATATATATTTTAACCCCAGCAAAATAGTAAAGTTAGTGGCGCCTTAATCGGCGCCACACAAATACAAATTATGAATTGATATATAAATGTTTTATAATAATTAAAGATAAATGTTTTATAATAATGAAAGTTAAATGTTTTATAATAAATAAAAATTATCATTTACGATAATGGTAACCTTTAAGTCCGTCAACTTACTTCCTAGATTTTACTCCGGTCGGTTAATTTTTAAAATTGGATAAGGTATGAAATTTATAGAATTGAATTTTAAATAAAGACAATACGCTAATAAAAGTTATGATAAGAGGGAAAGTGAGCACAAATTTATCATAAACAAATAACATTTCCAGGCATAACGTTCAAATTTTTATGGGCTGACCCATCAAGCCTGTTTTTATGCTATTAACTGGCTGGGTATATTTAGGATCTAGTAGAAAATTCTATTATAAAACAAATCTTAGTCACCACTTTAATGTTACCGCAGTAACTTCTAAGCATTTACCCAGATATTAATATTAAGATTGCTGTCCCCACATTAAAATAGCACAACGAAAAGTGAGACAAAAACGATTGGTGTAAAAATGATAGAAAAATGAGAAATAAATAAAATATTTGATTATTTAATATTTATGAAAACTATTTACGTATAATTAACCTAAACTGTGTTCAGCAATATAAAAAAAATTCAAAATTTTAGATTTTATAAAATACGCATTTAAAAACGTCAAAAAATGAACCCTTTTAATTTCGCATTAAACCAAAATTGCATATTTTTAAGCCATAAAAAAACTTCTTTTCGCCCTACTTGATACCTCCTCTTTTTCCGGCGAAAAATCATCCGTTCCTAACAAAATTTATTTATTTACCCATAGATAACAAGACGGTAGCATCCATCTCTCACGATGGCCATGACGCTGCCGACACCTCCCATTTTTTTGAGGCCATGGCCCCAGGCAAATTACCAGGGAGTGACCACCCAACAAATAATTGGCCCGTCCCGAATTTTCCCATTTTGTATGTCATAACACCGACGGCGAGCGTGTATTCCCAACGCGCTCACCTGACCCGCCTAGCACAAACCCTGGCCCTCGTGCCAAACGTGCGATGGATCGTGATCGAGGACTCACCTGTTGCCACGCGAAAGGTTGCGGCCGTGCTATCCAACTCAAGACACCCTTACCTTCACCTTTGGCTCCAAAAAAATTATGTAAGTTTGCTACCTTTTATTAAGGTATTTATTGCCGATTTCGCCAACGCAAATTTATATAAGTAATAACTAATTTTTATTTGAAATTCAAATTTCCATGTTAAAATAAATTATTAACATATTCTTTTTATCTTTCTTAATTAATATTTAGAGTTTTACGTAAATAAAAACAATGAAGCATAAATTTTATTTGATGCATAAGTCAAAATTGGATAAAATTGCCCTCATTAATTTTAAGAGCACCAAGGTTACAAATTAATTGGTTCATATATATATATATTTATTTTTCCTTATTTAACTTCAATATAATAGAAAAGCTTAATAATTAAGAAAGCAACCCTGTTATCATGTCTAAAAGCATTTCAAATGCTCAAGGTAAATTTTTGGACTCAATACCCGAAGTCATTCGCTTTTTTAAGCAGCTATATAACATGTCATTTTTCATAAATAACTATAAAATATGACTATATATTTTTTTACATTTAAAAATGCTAACAGACAGGCAACCATTATAAGGGCTGCGCTCAACGAAATCTTGCCCTAGCCTGGCTCCGTAATATGATTGTAGAAAAATCCATGTCATACCTCCCCATCGATTCACCGCCCACACTTTTTAACGCCTCAGTTACAATTCAAACAACCGTGGTTGGTGGTGGCCCTAATTACAAGTTTTACACGCAGATGGCACAATCTTTCCCACAATCTTACAGAAAACCGGTGAATCCTTTTAACCTAGCTCGTAATCTCGATTACAAGACAGGAGACACCCAGGACCTGGACCGTACCTCTGCAGGCAATATTTTCACGATTCAAAACTCAGCTAATAAAAATTTCTCCGCAACGCTGACCGGATCAAATAACCTAAAATCGGAGAGGAGTCCACCTTCAGATACAACCAAAAGGTATATAGGATTTTCAGAGGATCAACTGCCTCAAACATTGGTGTGGAATGATGACTTCGAAGCCGCCCGTAATGGAGTGGTCTATTTCGCTGATGATGATAACACTTACGACATTGACATCTTTCATCAAGTAAAAATGTTACATATACTTTTTACCCATGCTTTAAATCACAAATATTTATTAGTTATAATGGGCTTTTTAAACTAGCAATTTAAATATAAACGAGATGGAACGTTGGCCATTACATCAACTACACCTTTTTTTATAGGGAACAACAGTGCCTAATACTAACCAGGCTAAAAATAGTCAGGACCTATCTAAATAAATGCTGTAATTGTTAAATTATATTATTGTTTGCATTTGTCTCCTCGTTTGTTTAAATATGCATTGTATTGTATCTAAAACAAACACAGCTCTAACGTTTTAAGAACGATTGAACATAAAACGAAATCAAAAATACTATAGTTCCACCAAACTTATGCCGGTCTCTGAAAATGACATTATTAACAGGTGTATATGTAACTTATAGCAGGACTTTGAAGTTTGGTAGGACGAAATTTTATAGTCATAGTAGACGGTTTTACAAATAACCTGAAAATTACATCGATCTAATATGTTTGGCCATTTTATAAACGTCAAGACGCGTCTTTGGACAAATTCAACTTAAACTTCGTATAAAACAGGTTAAGATTTTTTTGAAAGTTATTAGCTAACTACAGAGATCAAACCTGCCATCTTTGGGATTTTCATATCCATTTACCGTTTTTTCTAATCAAACTTAGTAAGTCAGCTATAACATTGAAAATTTAAAAAAATGTCTAAAAACAAAAAGGATTCAAAAACAAAAATAGATTGATTTTTTTTTGCATATTAACAACTAATCTGTTAAATTCAAACTTCAAAATAAATTACCGATAATTGTGTCGTTAAAATAACTCTGTATTATCTAAATGCTGATGTAAGAGCTTGATATACTAAAAAAATCTCATTATTTTAGATGATATAAGTTACAAGATTTTTATATGAAAGGAAGATCGTTGAATTTTTTTTTAGGGTACGAGGTCGTAAAATATGTCAATTCGGTCGAAAAAAGCCATTTTTTCAATTTGGACGGATCTAAGGAGCCGAAGCGGAAGAAGCTACGAAAAAACGGAAAATATATATGAGATAAGGCCACCATGGGGATGTATGCTTTTATATTTTCAAAAACTTATTTTTGTGATATTGATTTTAAAAGTCTATGTGATCTTACAAAGTTTGGCGAATTAAGTATTTTAGCTTGTTAACACAAAAAGTTATATATGTGACCCATAGTGTTTTTTGAAACTACCAGCTAAACAAAAGTTTATGACTGATCAACAAAAAATATATTTTAAAGTGATGTTCAGTCGTTAGTGTCCCAGGTAATGTGATTTATTAACCAACTATGGATCAATAAATATAACTTTTTAAACATTGTCGTACCAAATGGTAGGTGGAGACGTTTTTATAATAATAATATTTTAATTTTGCCTCATTTTAAAAATATATACAATTAGACAAAAAGCAGCTAAAACCCCTGTGTGAAAGCTTGACTATTAAAAGGTGGTTAATTAGGCACCATAAAAAACGCCTGTTTATGAAAGGCCCGTGAAAACACACGGCTACGTTTTATTCAAAATTCTTTAATTCATAAATTATAGAACCCTAAAGGACGCGTTCAAAGTTCATTTTTTTTTACAATTGAAAAAAACTTTTTTTTTATAAACCACATTTTTACAAAAAGTCTCCAATCCTAATTATTAGCATTAAAAATACTTTATGAAACTTTTATAAAATTTTTATATAAAAATTTGTAAAATTTTTTGAAAAAATAAAAGAATAAATATGCACCAAGCTAATTTTTTGAATAAAACGCCAAAAAAAACTTAGTAAAAGGAGGGTAAAAATAAGAACGAAGACTGCTTTTAAAGGAAAATAATAGTTCTACAAGCCAAAACCGACCGTAATATACCGGCTCGATTCCGGCAAGTTTTTTATATGTCCGGCCCGGTCTAACTATGTCCGTCTGGCCCAAAACATTATTTTTTAATTTGGTCAGGCCCCACTGTCCATAATCTTTATATTACAAGCTATAAATATTTTGTTCAAACTTATATATATTGTGATTTTTTTGGCGAGCTTTTTCAATTTTAAATGTTTTTTTGTGAAAGTCAATACTTATATTAAAATAACACAGGTCAACAATTTTTTCAGAGTTATGAGTTAACTACAGAGATCAAACCTACCATCTTAGGGAATATCAAATCCGTTCACCGTTTTTCCTAAGCAAACTTATTTAGTCAGATTTAAATTGAAAATTTTAGAAAAAAGGTCAAAAAAAAGATTCAAAAACAAAAATAAATTTAAATTTTATTTTTGCATATTCACAAGAGTTAAGCTGTTAAATTTAAACTTCAAATAATATTTTTATTAAAAACCGATAATTCACCGTGTTTTAATGGACGTGAAATATTTTGTATCAACTAAATGCCGATGTAAGAGCTTGATATATTAATAAAATTTATTTTTCATTATTTGAGGGATTTTTATAAGCAAAAAAGGTTTTTAAATTTTTTATTTTTAAGGTATATTTAGTTAGATCTGTCAATTTGGTCGAAAAAGGCCGTATTTCGTTATAGACGGATCTAAAGAGCCAAAGACGGAAGAAACTAAGAAATGAAAAATATATAAGAGGATATGCCATCATGGGGATGCATTCTTTTATGTTTTCATAAAATTCACGTTTCTGACATTGATATTTGTTGACCTGTTTAATTAGACTTTATTTGGAAAATTTAAGTTATATTCTTAACATTATATATTGTTCATTTTCAATTTTAAAAAAATTGTGAACCCATCAGTTTCCAATACAATTTTAAGGTGACTAAGCCCACAAACCAATTTTTCTTTTTAATGAAAGCCCTCGTAGTATTTTTTGTTTAAATTGTTTAATATAAATTTAGAAATAATAATTAATAAACATTTTAGGCTAATTATTAATTAGGCTTGAATTTTTAAAGATTTTTACATTGCACTAAACTGGAATATTAACTATTTATAAAACTTGCAATTTTTAGTAATTTGCCTGTAAGTAAAAAAGAATTAATCTTAACAATTACAAATATGTGTTGAACCCAATTAAAAAAAGCAATTCATTTGTCATTTACAGTGTTCGAAATTATCGTCTTCAAACTGATTTATAAAGGGCGAGAGATAGGGCGGAGATATTTTTTTTAATATTAAATACATTTTTTTTTCTAAAAAAAGATTTTTAGGTAACATTAGCCGATGTCGCATATTTATCCGCCTTTTATAAAAATTTATTCACTTACAAAAATAATTAAATGGTTATATATATTTTAGGAATGATATGAAAAGATTTGCAACAAAATAAATTATTGGAATATATGTTAATCAAATTTTTTTTTTTTTATTTTTTTTTTTTTTAAATAAAAAATTTTTTTAAAATACGACAATCCAAAACAAAAAACAAAATAAAAAATCAAATTTAAGATAAAGAACATTAATACAATATTCAAAGAGGGTATTCATATTAAACGGAACGTTAACAAAATAAAGTTAAAAGTAACAACAGTTAGACAGTTAGGGTAATTTTTTTGATCAAAAAGTATTAAAATAAAACTTATTTTGTCCGTTTAATAGATTTGTAAAAAATCATGACCCATTACATTACCTATATTAAATTATTAGATTAAGCGTTTAACAAATAAAACATATTATTACACAGGTCAACAAATTTTTGAGAGTTATGAGCTAACTACGGAGATAAAACCTGCCATCTTAGGAATTTTCAAATCCGTTGACTGTTTTTTCTAATCAAACTTAGTTAGTTAGCTATTAATATTGAAAATTTTAGAAAAAATGCCAAAAAAAAGATTCAAAAACAAAAATAAATTGAATTTTTTTTGCATATTTACAACAGTTAAACTGTTAAATTCAAACTTCAAACAAAACTTTTATTAAAAACGGATAATATATTGTGTCGTATTTAAGTTTGGACGCAATATTTTGTATTAGCTAAATGCTGATGTAAAAGCTTAATATAATAAAAAATTTTAATTTTTTATTTGATATGATAAATATAAGTTACAAGGGTTTTTTCTATGAAATAAAGATTCTAAAATTTTTTCTTTTTAGGGTCTTCTCGATCTGTCAATTTGGTTAAAAAAGGCCATTTTTTGATATGGACGGATGTAAGGACCCAAGGCCGGAAGAAACTAAGAAAAATACATATATGAGATAAGGTCATCATGAGGATATATTCTTTTATGTTTTTATAAAATTCACGGTTGTGTCATTAATATTTGACTTGTGTTATATGAACAAAAGAATTATCATATTTATATAATTAATAAATCAATATTATTGAATAAATTAAACATCTTTAAAGGATAAAACTATTGTTTTTCGTTTTATTACAAAACACAGATCTACAAAAATATGTGAATGTTTTTCGAAGTTTATGAAATTATAAAAAAAAAATTTGAATAACAAATTTACATTAAGGCTTTATCTTTATAAGTTTTTCCTTTTTTTATAAATTATCGCAAAATTTGGCGACCTTGACTGATGCAACCCTTGAGATAAAAATAAAAATTTTTTTATCTAAATCCTTCTGTAATAATGTATTACATTTTGTATCCAGGCTCCAACATCTACATATAAGACAAACAAAATAATTTGCCCCTATAATGACGGATTAAAATTTTATCTTAAGTTTTAATTTAACAATTTCACTTATAAAAATTTTTTAATAGTTTTTAAATATAATTTGTTTTAAAATTTTTTTATACAATTTAATAATTTATAGCTAGCTTACAAAGTTTGACCAAACGGGACACGGATTTGAAGTTGATAAAAAGCTTGATCTTAAAAATTAGCTTATATATCGACAACCTATGTATATAATTGAAAACCAATTTACTAAAATAAAAAAAACATTAAAATATAATTAAATTTTCCAGTCTACAAAATTAATATATCATAAAATATAAAAAAATTGACTAAGTTATTTATTTAAAAAAGAAAATTGTTTCCATTTAAAAACACCGTACAAAGCTACTTTGAAAAATCAATATGGTAAAATTATATTTATTAACATGCAATTGAATAATCCGGCCCGACGGGTGGGCCATACCGCAGGGCCTCGGGTTCAATTTGATAAATTGTCATTTAACGAATCTGTGTAAACACATTTGAAATTACGCTAAAGCTGAGATTCTGTAAATGCCAACAAGATTTGTAGTATTTATACAATTCACGTCAAAAAAATCAAAAAAAAAGAGGGGAAATCCGATGACAGAGTTTTTGCAAAAAATTTTTGTAATTAAACATCTTTCCAATTTGTTGGTATTTTAAGCATCAATACACATATTGACAATTAAATCGGCCTGGTTTAACCTTCACGATAGGATAAAATTTGTGCCTTAATTACGAATCTAGAATTATAAATTTTAGCCAATATTCTACTAAATTGTTTTTTCAATTTTAGCTTCTACATTCTCCTCTGTGACGTTAAAAAATATTTGGTGGGCCAAACTTATATATAAGTTTTTTTACAATGTAACTGTTTTCTTTTATTTTCATCATAATTTATCGAACAAAATTATAAATTTATAAAACTGCGTCTTAAAATTTAAAATTATTTGTGCATGTACAGAAGTTCTATAAACTACACTTAGTGTCCGCTATAGAGAAAAAAGACAAACGAACCTGATAACACAGGTCAACAAATATCAATGTCAGAAACGTGAATATTATGAAAACATAAAAGAATGCATTCCCATGATGGCCTAATCTCATATATATTTTTCGTTTTTCTTAGTTTCTTACGTCTTTGGCTCCTTAGATCCTTCTATAACGAAAAATGGGCTTTTTTGACCAATTTGACAGATATAAATATACCCTAAAAAAAATCTAAAAATCTTTTATGCATATAAAAATCTCTTGTAATTGTTATTTGAAGCTTGAAGTTAACAGTTTAACTATTGTTAATATGTAAAAATAAAATTTCAATTTATTTTTGTTTTTGAATCTTTTTTGTTTTTTTTTTGACCTTTTTTCTAAATTTTTCATTTTTTATACCTATGATTTACTAAGTTTGATTAGGAAAAACGGTAAACGAATTTGATATTCCCTAAGATGGCAGGTTTGATCTCTGTAGTTAACTCATAACTCTCAAAAATTGTTGACCTGTGTAATAGGACATAAAATACTGAATCAGGTGTTACCTTGTTTTTTTCTCAATATGTAGAATATATAAACGAATAAATTTGCTTAATAGATGAGGCAAATCAAAGAAGTAGGTGTATGGCCCGTCGCTTTTTGCGGTGGCTTGTGGGTCGAGAAACCTCATGTTGAGAATGGGAAAGTAACGAGCTGGGACGTAGCATACCAAAAGCAAAGACCGATGGCCACTGATATGGCCGGTTTCGCTGTTAATCTTAAACGCCTTATTGAATACCGGAGCATCTTTTTTGACGAATTACCTAATCCCGGTAACACATATCAATTATACAGAGCTGTATACAAGGGGCGCAAGAAGGGCAAGCTGGCACTCTCTTAAAAATTATGTTATATTTCGTTTAGATTTAAAAATGTAAATAAGCGAGTTTAAATATAAATTACAGTTTCAATTAAAAAAAAAATTTTATCTTTTTATTCTGACACTTTTAAGAATAAATATAAATGTTTTTTAATAGTCTTAATGAATGAGTGGAGCTAGATATAACGCCGATAGAATCGATAAAAAATGGTAAAAAAAAGTTGGGTAGCCAATTAATTTTTTTTAACTCAGTCATTCAGGCAGCTTTATTACTTATAAATTTCTAAAGGAGGCTATGTATATTAGAAAACGAAAAATAAGATCGAAAGGCAGACTTTTAATCCTTTTTTATAACCTCCGGTCTCTACAACTAAATAAAGCTGTAAATTCATTCATTGCTTACATATTTTATCTAAAATTATGTATCTAAAATTAATTTTCAAATTTGATAATTTGTACACAATATAAAGCATACTAATGTAAATGGTTCATAACACAGGTCAATAGATATTTGAGATCTATGAGCTAACTACAGAGATCAAACCTGCCACAAAAAAATATATTAAAAAATTATTTTTGTATTTAAAACAGTTAAACTGTTAAATTCAAACCTTAAATAATATTTGCATTTAAAACCGTTAATAAATTGGGTTTTATTTAGTTTGGGCTGTTAAATATAATTCCTGAATCTCAATGTTAATGTAAAAGCTTGATATACTTAGAAATTTTATTTTTCATTATTTATGATAAATATAAATTACAAGGGATTGTTTGAAAAAAAAATTCGTAAATTGTTACTTTTTAAGGTGTTCTCGAGGTCGCAAAATCTGTAAATTCGGTCAAGGCCATTTTATTGAAATGAACGGATCCAAAGGCGGAAGAATTTACGAAAAACGGAAAAATATATGAGATAAGGCCATTATGGGGATGAATTCATTTATATTTTTATAAATCTTTTTTCCTGATTAATATTCGTCGATCTGTGAATAAGATGGGTTAAAAGATGTATTATCCACCAAAATATTTACCTTAAGGTTTCCTATAGTTGTCTTTAAACAAAAATTGTATAGATAGGATCGAATATAAATTTACTGATTAAAAATTCGGTAAGTTTGAAATCATTAATAGCTAACCAATTTGCAATTTTATCCATATTTATTTTAATATATACACATTTTATAATGAAAGTATTATTACAAATATTTAATGAAGAAAACTTATACGAAGCTATAACATTTACTGATTAAATTATGTTTGTTTACTAGTTTCTTAAAAAAAGAAGGGCTGGCCAGTTAAATCTTAACAGAATAGAAAAGGGTAGTCTGAATATTTTAGCCGCGAAAAATAAAAGGTATGCTCGAACATGGGAATTTTGGGGGCCTATTGCGAATACTTCTCAAGTTAGCCTCTCGGTTAAAGCTATATTATACTCCACATACGCTGTTTAAAAATCCCAACAAAGATGTCAACCCTTTATTATTATCGTCAAAGATTTTTATTTGAAGACTAATAAAAATTTATATGTCATTGACATATTTAAATAGAAAAATCCATCTGACTGATAATAATAAAGGGTCGAAGCCTAATTGTGAATCAAACAGGCAAATGGTTGCCACAGCATATTTTAAGTTGACGAAAAAACAAAATTTCATTTTAAAACCTGCGTTTTTAGCTTCACCACGTCTGGTGAATTATTTAAGCCACAGATTTTAATCATTAAAAATATATATAATTTAATTCAAATCCCTTTATTATTTTTATATATTTTGTAATGACTCTACTATAGATGGCCTCGAATCCAATTTTTTGCGTAAAATGGTAGGGCTGGTCGACCTCGAACCTCTAGCTGACAATTGCACGAAGGTATGTTTAAGCATTGTTTACCCTCTGGGTATTGCTATATTTATTAAACGGTTTGAATTGGAAAAAAAAATGTTAAATGTCAGTGCCGCATAGTAAACTAATAAAGTTTGAATAAAGAATATATCATTTTACGACAGTATAGGTAGTCAAACAATATTTTTATTTAACTTAAGATATTGGTTTGGCACACTAAGACAACACACCCAAACATACAACTTGAAGCATATTACAATTCGACATACGGTCACCCATCGGATCAAGGGATAGAATTATAAGCAGAGCTGGGAAAATGCCCATTTTTGGGTTAAACTCATTTTTTTATTTTTCGAAATTTAGAAAAAATAAAGGGTTTAGCTTTAATCAAGAAAATATTTATAAATAATTAATTTTTTTAATCTGTCATAAAATTTTTAAAAAACAAAAATTTGAGTTTAGTCAAAAAATGGGTTTTTTCCCAGCTCTGATTATAAGCTCTTTTTATGTACCTGGCAAAAGGTTATTGTTATATAAAAACTAGTACAATTTAGAATAATTATAATATTAGACACTAAAATGCATTTTCTCTTATTTTTAATATACATCAAAGGTACCTGAAAAAATAAATTGATAAGTAATTTTCACTCCTTTAGTTTACATAATTATTTTATCAAAAAAATTGAAGTTTAATATAATTTCACATTTATCTAGAGGTACAAATGTTTCATTTACCTCAATAAAATTGTCTAATATAATAATTACTCCTTTATAAAATATGATAGTGATAGTAAAAAACTCAAAAATGTTAATTGTTAATTACTAAAAATAGAGGTATATTCGTTAAAAGATTATGCGAAATTTACGAAGTAAGTATTTTAATTATGAATACTGGTAATATCAACAAAAATATTTTAAAAATTTGACACTCATTTGCTCCGTTAAGCTTTATAATGTAATTTTAGTGCACACAAGATTATCCATTTAAATCTAAATTAGTACTAAATCTGGCCATATATTAAAAACATTTATACCTGATTATATTCCTTCACCCAGTTTTTCTAGATAATCTTAATTATTAAAACGGCGGCTATAAATTGATTATTTATTTTATATAAATTTATTTATTTTAATTTTCGTTGTTATAAATATTTCCGATATTGTTATAAAGATATATTATAATCAAATATTAAATCGTATATTATCATGTATTATATACAAAATAATCCACCTTAAGATTATAACAAAAATGATTTAATTTTAAAATGTAGTTGATAAGCAAAAAATAATAATCAAAATATGATGTAAAAACAAATAATGTGTAAAAAATAAACCTTCCATAAGTTGTGCCAGAATCTTAAAATACCTAACCTTGGTTGCTTGAATCGAGGTCGATATATCTTTTAAGAAAAAGTAAATTAACCGATCATATATCAAGATTACTATTTTTCTAATATTTATTATCTTCCATTTTTTCGACTAAAATTTTGTAAGTCATAAAAATATAAAAAACATATATAAGAATCTAATATAAAATGTTAAAGAAAAAATTCCAATTTTTTTATTATAAAAAAAATTGTTAATAAGTACTTTTAATCATTTTTAAGCTTAGACGAAATAAAATCCTAAATATAACATAAAAAATTTAAACGCTTATTTATAAAATATTGTCATTCCTACACAAGTAACGAAAAAAAACTCAAATTCTCCTGGGTTTATAAGCATAATTTATACTAATTACCGTGCCTATTTATTACTCTTTTTTTCCCTTTTCCATTACACAAACTTTCCTCTACACACCGGAATATATCTAAATGTTAAAAAAAACTTTAGCGACTCCGAGACTCAAATAGTAAACGCGCCTCGGGTGTTCTCGCCTCTAGCGCGCTTGGCGCGCCTTCGGCTCGGCCGCGGACTGCTTCGCGGCCCGCGGTTTGCGCCGCTGCGCGGCGCGTTGGCTCTATTCGGCGCGCTCAGCGCGCCTTGACTCGCTCGTCCAGCCGCAATTCGTGCGGAGGTGCTTCGCGCCCCGAATTGTATATAAACCCGGGAATGTGTCTAGGGTGGGCACATTATAGTCGGGGGGCGCTTCGCGCCCCCGGTAGGCTTGGTTAAAGCCTAGGATGTGGGAGCCGAACATTTAAAACCCTAAATTGTGCCTAAGGCGGACTAATTTAGACGCGGGCGCGCCCAGGGAGTAGGCCTCACAGATGCTGAAGCAGCTTATACCGCTGAGAACTATAATGACCAGTTGCACCCTGTATCTATGCTTATGTTATATAGTATTGACCGTGGGAAATCAAAAGAGCCTGAAATTTAAGTATATGTAAAACATTGATAGAGGGGCAGAGGTTTTTAAGCATGAGTACGCCGGTACTCAAAACATAACATTGAAAATGTTCCCCCATACCAATTTATCCTAGATTAGTATTAGCGGGTCTAACTGCAAAGCTATAGAGGAGAGAAAAAAGAGGTCGATGTGTTGGTAAAATGGGGTAAATGTCCCAGGGGGAAAGGGGCGAGCGAACTCATATTGTGATTTGGGTAGAAATATAAGGGCAAATTAAAGCGAAATGTAGAACTTGACCGAGCAAATTTGTCATTAGTTATAACACTTAAAGTAACAATGGGGCATCAATAAAATTAGTATAAAAATATGCCCGTTGATCATTATGAAATTTCATTAGCAAGGGCTTTTTTAATTTTTTTACAACTGTAAACAATATTAAAAAGTGAATTTTTCATGGCATAAGAGACCTCTCTTATGTTTCAAAAACTGAAAAAGGAGATTTTATTGACATAAAAACTAGTACACGATTTTTTAATTAACGGCCGAACACGCACAACGGGTAAAAAATAGGTAATATACATTTTATACCGGACCTGCCGTCGGAAAACCAACCGATAATGACAACCTTTTATTGTCAATAAATATAAAAACAATGTTCAGCAATAGGGGTACTAGATTCTTAATTTACCATTAACTAACAATGAATTATTATTTTTAACATTGTATTACCATTACGGAGACAAGTAAATGCGTTGGAGACTAAGATTAGGGTTACAAGGGAAGGCAGTATGAAATAGGACCAAAAAATCGATAATAATGGGGATTTGTTATTTTTTCGGCCCAATATTATTTTTTTAATTTTTTTTATTTATCAAAAAATGACGTCATCGGCCAAACTCACTTTTGTATGGTAAAAAGCGCAAATTTTTTGTTTGGGGTTAATAAAAGGGGAAGAAAAAAGTAAAATCAATTTCCTTATAGGATTCCGCATAAGCTAGTATAAAAAAATTTAAAAAAAACAGGTAAAAAAAAATTACCTGGTAGTTAAAAGAACGGATACCAAAAAAACAAAAACGTTGACCCCCTTTTTTTACACCGAAATTTTTATTGGATTATACGAATGTATTAACTGCCGAAAGTGCAAAAGAAAAATATGGTAAAAAAAAAGTTTTTTGTCCTTATATGGATATGAGTTTGTATGGCCCTATCACCTTAATAATAGAGGGGAATTTATGTAAGATAAGTACAATGACAGGGCTACCTCTATAAACCCCGAAAAGAGAGAATATGAAAGCGAAATTTTCCTAAATTCCTTAAAAATGCACTTTTCTAGCAGGACACCTGTCAAACATAAAGGTATCATTAAAAATTTACATCAAATTGGAGACCAAGGTGACCATAATTTATCAGATAAACATCAAACCCCTATAACAGTTTTTTACCCAAAAATTTAAAAGACTTCCATGAAAAGCGGCAAAATTTTCCATATCTGGGCATGTTAAAGAAGTGACCGGATATTGAATTTTAGTAAGGTTAATATATATGTAGTGGCCCGTTAAGATAGCTGGTTAATTTTCTAAGAAATAGAACAAAAGTTAGAATTTTGAACTTAAAGTAAAATTGTCCTTATATGGTATATTATATAAAAAAAAATTATTTTAAAAATTAATTGTCCTTTGTTTCTCCAATCTCACGAGCATGTTGTGATTTTGTAAAAACACTTCAAAAAGAGAGCAAATTTTTTTGGGCATTGATTTAAGACACCTGTTACATTTTTCAACTCCCAAGAAGAGCTTATCAAAAAAAGCATAAAAATCTAGCCTTAAAATTGGGGTTCTTAAACGTAGGCGTTAGACTAAGTAGCCCTTAACAAGCTTGGGAAACTTATTTTTCGAGTTTTTTGTCATTTTTCGGCTACCGTCCTTAACAACATTTTCAATGTTTAATAATACTTTAAAAAAATTTACAAGCTAACCTATATAAAAACATATGGTTTTTAAATCAAAAAAATTTTTTGTCTTTTTTATTTATATTAGTGAGAAGATTTTATACACAACCAGCTTTAATTATTGCTTTTTGAGATAATTTTTAATTTTTTTAATTTTACAATTAACTCAAATTTTTATAACTACAAAATACACCTTTGGTATTTTTTACTAACTGAAAGTAATAAAAAATAGTACAAACTATGTAACTAATAAAAGTAATCCTTTTTCAAATTTTGGTAGGCCAGTGTTATAATAAGGACAGATTTCCAATTGTTTAAAAAAAATTTTGATTCTGAAATTTTGCATATTTGTCTATAACACAGCTCAAAATTTTGATATAAACTAACTTTAAAGACCGGTTGCCATCTAATGAGTTTTTAACGTTTTTTTTAATCAAATTTAAGCCAGATAAAAACATTAAATCTTTGAAAACAAAATGTAAAAAACCAAAAAAGATTTAAAAACCAAAAAATATTAAAAATTTTTTTTTATACAAACAGCACTGTTGAATTAAAATATTTTTTATTTCATAACCCAAAAAATTTCGTGTATAATTTAGGTTGGGGTGCCATAAATTCTGCATTTAAATGTTGATGTGAGCTTAAATATTATTTCTCATTATTTGAGATGAAAAATGAAGGTTACAAGTGATTTCAAATTTTTTTTTTTTACTTTTCATAAGTATTTTCGAGGTCGCAGAATCAATCAATTTGCTCATTTTTCGATTCATATTATGAAATTAGCCGAGTCCGAAAAAAAATTTCGAAAATCAAAAACTATTTCAGATATATGAGGATTATTGCTCTGGAAGTTTCATAATTTTCGTCAATCACCGATTGATTTTTGTCGACTTGAATGAATTAGCTAAATTTAATAAACTGGAATGCGAGAATTTGGAATGAGGATGTAATATTGTTCCTGCTTGTTTGCATACCGATGATACCTTATTTATATTTTGTCGATCACTGTTTAGTTTTTTTATTAGCCAAATTTTTTGAATCACATTTAACATGGCGAGCGCACTCGAGGCTTAAAAACTATAACAAAAAAGTTGTGAGAAAATTTATAAGCTTAAAAATTTTAGTTAAGTGTAGCATTTTAAACAAATTTAAAAAATAATTTAAAGCTTACCGCAAATCTTATATTAAAACCGAAAGTGACCAATAGCAATTAAAAACTTAACAAAATAATACCAAACTCCGTTGAGAAGCTTAACCCATTTTTTAAAAGATTAATAGATAATTAAATTTACCTCAAAATAATTAAATATAATTTCATTCATAAATAACAACAATTGGCAGTTTATTTAAATTTTAAATGTGGGTTCTTGTTTCAAAAATATGTAAAAATTGCGTTATTGTAAATCCCAACAATCTAATGAAAATAAAGATCGAATAATTTATAATAATTAAATTAATAAATTAAAACAATTACAATTAAACAAAAAATTTCAAATGTTTTTTAGTTTGCACATAAGATCTTCTATAGAGGCATCGCTTGTAACGTAGTTAGATTGGTCGTTTGAACCCTTAACAAATAAACAAAAAAAATTGACGATGAACTAAACAGACGCAATGTAATAAAGAACATAATAATTCTAAAATACATATATTTTATATAAAACATATATTAATCATAGATTTAAAAAAAATAAAAAACAAGTTACTTGTGAACGTTTGCTGGTTGCATAGCCATGTTCATATTGATATTTGAGACCGCTGTGGCCCAAATCTATGTTTTCTTGATTTTTATCGAGGTCCAATGTATGATTATTGCCAGAAGATTCAGTGGATTCGTCGATTATTGTAATACCTATAGGTAATACATATATGAAAACTTAGAAAAATGCGATTTACGGTTTTTTCCATAACTTTGCCAGCCATACCCGTTTAGGGCTTTGAGCCCTTTATCAGCCGGGTTAATTAGTAAAATTTGTTACGTCGGCGACATATGTGGCCTATGCATTCACTATGGTCAAATTGTTTAGGACCTACAGTTAGGCCACTAAGCAGCTTTAAAGTGGTTGTTCATGTGTATTTTTTCTGAAGCCGTCAATGGAATCGATTAAACCTCCATAGCTTATAAGACAAGCTATTTTTCTCTAAGCTAACTGAGCTGACTAAATAAATAAAAGCATTAATATAACAATTTAAAAACGTAATAATCAAAGTTTAATTAATATGCAGCTTATAGCTAAACATCTAGCCGCATTTTGCGGTGAGAATAGTCCCGTTTTGGGTGATATTTTTCTCGTGCAAAATAATAAAATAGATTCTTCTTTTTTGGCTTTGTAAAAATTTAGATATCGAAAGAACGATAATATTTTCAAAGCACGAAACGGACCGGAGTCTATCCATAGGATCTCCCCTTAGAAAAATGGATAGAAAACTCAGGTCGAAAAAAATGAATGTTAGAGGAGGTTTAAGAAACTACAGCAAAATATGAGCCTTTTCTTTAATCTTTTCGTTTTTTATATTAAGAGTGATGAATTGGTAGAGTAACTTTGATTTTAGAATCAAATTTAACTTCAATTTTTTTATCGAAAAATGAGATACTAAATTATTAAAATTAAGCTCCAACATCCACATTCAAATAATAACAATTTTCTAAACTCTAAACTATATAAGACACGATATATAGGTTTCATATAATGTTTTATATTTTATATTGAATCTCGTTTGTCTTTTTTCATACATATTTGTTTATCTGGCTTACATAATGTAAACAGATTTAAAATTCTCTATGATGGTGGGTTTGATCTCAGCTTATTCTCAAAAATAACTTTGTAATAATTACATGTAACATACCTTTCACACCAGACAATTATAAAATCAATTATTCCACCTTACAATATTTAATGGTTCCGAACGGAAATAGCAATAACAAGAAGACATAAAGCATCAAAATGGCGTATGAAGAGGAATAAAAAATGATCTTAAACTTATCACGAAAAACGCCATACTTAAAAAATTTAAATAAAAAGGCCCTTATACCGCAAAGTATTCTAAAGTTCACCCTTGCGGGGTTCTGGAAAAAATACTTTATTCAGCATTTAATCTGGGATATAAAAACAAATCATTACCTTTCAAATTATTTAAGTGATTCAAATAAACAAAACTAATCCAAAACAATTTTATCATTACCCCATTCATTATTATCCAATTTAAGGCGTTTTTCATCATCTTCTTTTTGTTGGTTTTGATGATTAGTGGGCTTGTGCGTAAATTGGGATAATAGTTGCGCCGCTTCATGTTTTTTAATTTCCTGCCATTTTTGGCAAGAATGGTCGGTGCAATCAGGACTGGGCCTTAATGTTATGGTAGGAAAATAATCCAATAAAGCATTATAGCCTAGGTAGGGGCTTACCTGCCCAAATTGCAGCAATTTTCTATTAATTGTAGAAATATAGTTAATAGATAAAGTAATTAATTCTATAATATAATGTTTATTTATAAAATAGAGAGGTTAAATTGTTTTATAAACATAATAGGGCAGAAATAATGGCTACACTTAATTAACAAACCCTTTTGCCTGCTTTGCATGAAAAAATATTGCAAAAATAAATTCAAATGACATGCAAAAATTATAATTATATAATACATAAAATATTTGATAAATCATTGGTCAAAACTTTATTGTCGTAAATTGTGACACTTATAACGCAAAAAATCCCAAGATGTATCTCAAATATTATTGCCGTTTTCCTATATTTTTTTTGAACTCGGTTGCGACCTCGAGAATACCTAAAGGCTCTCAAAGTCGCAAATCTTCATCATTAGCATTAAAAATTCTTTTTCTGAAATACAAGTTTCTATAAAATTTAAAAAATCAAAATACTCTTAGAATTTTCAAAATTTTTCATGAAAAATAAATTATGTAGGTAATGTTATATAAACAATTAAATTGGCACCCCAATAGGACACGATATTTTATTGGTTTTGTAATAAAAATATTTTAAAGTTAATTTAACAGTTAAACTGTTTTTTATAAATATAAATACCATTTAAAATATTTTTTGTTTTTAAATTTTTTGTTCAATTTATCCTTTTTTAAAAATTAAGGCTGGTTTACTAAATTGAAAAAAACGAAAAACGTATTGAAAACCCCTAGGATGGCAGGTCTGGTCTTTAAAGTTAGCTAAATCTTAATTATTGAGCGGTAAACCTATTTCATCCATAGAATTTAAATATAAAAGCAAACAATTACTTAAGGCGATTTTTTAAATGCCACTCTATTGGCATAAGCAGAATTTTACAGTGGGTAGTTAATATGCCAAAAATCATAAAATTTTTTATTAAATTGGAGAAGGCATATATAAAAGGGATAATCAGTTTTACCTCTAGTCTGCTAAGGCCTATAACCCTACAACATATACAAAAAATTAAACAAGCAACCTATAATACATCAATAAATTTTCCAGTCACAGTTTTAACTTGAACTTTAAAATTTTAATATATTTGAGAAATTCAATTAAAAATTTAACAATATCAAATTTCAATAAGCTTGCAAATAATATTAAAACTCTATTAGAGTTGGAAAAAAAGTAAAATTACTTTAAGCAATTTTGCACAAGAAGTCCGGCTATAATAGCCATTGTTGTAGGCAGGCTAGCTGCACAAACCCCTTCTTTTTTAATTGATTTTTCATCTATGTTTTCGGCAACTATTAAGGGTGGGACACACTAATAAGAAAAAATAATATTACATATATTCCTACTTAAAGAAAATTTTAAATTATATAATATAGAATTAAAACATTTTACAGCAAAGCAGGCTGTGATCCCAGGTATCATGTATTGGATATGACCTGAAACTGCATTTTCACTAACACCAGATTCCATCCATTCCATACCATATTCATTACATGCCTTTAAATTATATAATATTATTCAAAACAATATTATTTAAGTAAAAAAAAGAACCTATCCTTATTTTAGTTTAATATATACAAGTTGAATTTTATTTGTTGTTATTAATATTAAAGGAACATACAGAGTTAATTGTGATCCTAGCTTCATAATTGTCTACACAGCTTAAAATCAAGTCAACTGGTTTTGTAGTACTGTTATTAAGATTATTTTCATTCAATGATTGAGCATTTACTGTTGGCAGACCAGATGTTTGAATAATTGTGCAAAACTTTTCATAATTTGCCAATGTTGTTATATTAAAAGTGTGAATTTCAATTTCAACATCAGGATTAATATGCCTTGAAAATAAACTTTATCAAATATTGTATAAAATGTTTATTTAATTTCTAATATAAATAATTTTGTAAATAAAAATCATCAGCAAAGACTTTTTTAGTCTTTTAAAAACATAAATATTTTATATATATTTGCATATAAACTCATAAGTAAAATTTATGTTTAATTTATATATAAATATACTCTAAAGTCTTTTTGGCAGCACTCACCTTTGTCAAACCAGCATGTGATGGCTGGTAAAAAAGCCTATTCATATTAGCAAGCTCAACCTTATCATAATCAAATAGTATAAGCTAAAAAATTAATTACATCAGTATAAATGTTATTTAGAAGTTAAAAGAAATTCTAACCTTTCCTATCCCACATCTTGTAAGCATTTCTGCGGCAACACTACCTACACCACCAACACCAACTATTGCAACAGTAAACTCTCTAATAGTCTAACACATTTATTATTTAAAAAAAACTTCATAATTTTGAACAACTCCCATTCTTTTAAGCGCCATAAGTCGACTAGAAAATAAGGTTGGTTTTTATTACCTATAAGGATTACTATCTTTTACCTCATCGCTGATTAATGATTTGATTTTGGCCATGTGTTAAGAATGAATGATTATTAAGGCGTGTGTTGTGCAGAATCCACGATTTTAAAATATTGTGGCTAAAAAAAAATAAACTAAATTAAAATTAAAGTATATAATGTAAAAAAATTTTGTTAAGGCGCATTGAGACATCATACAATTTTACGAAAAATGTAATTTTAATATTTTTAATCTTTGACATTAATCGCATTCAAAAAGTTGTTATTCTTTATTATTTGCATTTAAATTATTTTTTAAAAAAATTTTTTTGCAGAGATATTATTAGTTTTTTTAACCCAATGGGTGATAAATTTGTAAAGCGAATGCTACAGTGGGGTTGATAACTCCAACTATAAACCTCTATAACTTCAAGGGTTTGAAGGCTATATTTATTTTTTTATTATTCTAACCCACAAATAGTAGGATAATAAATTTTGTCACGCGAATGCTATAGTGGTTACGGACCCCAATTTTAAACCTTTATAACTTCAAGAGTTTAAAAGCTATGAACTTTATTTTTATTAGTTAAAATAAAAATACGTGTTCTTTAATTACAAACTAAAATAGGTAATTATTACCGTAAATCGTAAATTTTATTTAACCCACGAAAGGGTAGGGTTAATTTGTAACGCGAATGCTATGGTGGGGTCTATATGGACCCCAATTTTAAACCTCTATAACTTCATGAGTTTTAAAGCTAAGATCTTTATTTGTTTATTAGATTAAAGAGAAATACGTGCTCTTTAATTATAAACTAATATAAGTTTTTATTAAGAAATAATGCAAATTTTATTTGACTCAAAGTAGAAAAAAATCTAAAAAATTGGAATTTTTTTATTTTTCCATATTACATTTAATAAATCATGTTAATAAATTAAATATATCAATATTATTAATCAAATCGTGTTTTATCTATTAGTATTTAGAAAGTTTTATGAAAAAAAAATTATTTTGATATAACACAGGTCAACAAATATCAATGTCAGAAACGTGAAATATATGAAAACATAAAAGAATGCATCCCCATAATAGCCTAACATATATTTTTTTTGTTTTTCTTAGTTACTTCCGTCTTTGGCTCCTTAGATCCGTCTATATTAGCCCTATTTATTTGACTAAATTGATAGAACTAAATATACCCTAAATAGAAAAAATTTAAAAATCTTTTTTGCATATAAAAATCTATTGTAACTTATATTTTTAATCACAAATAAGAAAAATAAATTTTATTAATATATCAAGTTATTACATCGGCATTTAGATAATAAAAAATATTTCGCGTCCAAACTTAAAACGACACGAAATATTATCGGTTTTTAATATTATTTGAAGTTTGAATTTAATAGTTTAACTATATTGAATATGCAAAAATAAATTTTAATTTATTTTTGTTTGTTTTTGAATCTTTTTTT
The DNA here is from genome assembly GCA_030555515.1 of Acutogordius australiensis. NCBI lineage: Eukaryota > Metazoa > Nematomorpha > Gordioida > Gordea > Gordiidae > Acutogordius > Acutogordius australiensis. The sequence continues at coordinate 31,412,704 of CM060244.1, read as the reverse complement.
GTTTTTTGACCTTTTTTTTAAAATTTTCAATGTTTATAACCGACTAACTAAGTTTGATTAAGAAAACGGTAAACGGATTTGATATTCCCTAAGATGGCAGGTTTAATCTCTGTATTTATCTCATAACTCTCAAAATATTGTTGACCTGTGTAATATATTATTTTTGGCTATTATTTACTATAAATACTAGATATTTCAAAGAGAAGAAAAAAATAATTCATATTTCTATTATTATCATTGGCGTAGGAGAGGGGGGGGGGGGGTTTGGGGATGAAACCCGCCCCAAGCATGCCATATCCCCACCCAAATTGAAAATTTTTAGTGCATATCCCCCCCCAAACTAAAATACCAATTAAATATAAAATTAAATTACATTTAAAATATTTTTAAATATTTAACTTTAAAATCTCCCTTCCCCTCAAATTAAAATAGTTAAATATTTTTATTATATAAATTCATTACATAATTGTATCATTAATATAAAAATTTATTGCATATAATATATCAATATTATAATTATCTTAATACAGTCAGCGTCCAAACGCAATATTCCGCCGGCGGAATATTGTCTGGACTTGACTTCAGCGTCCAAAGCTTATATTCCGCCGGCGGAATATAAATTGGCGTATAGTCAACGACCAAAACGCATTTTCGCCGGCGGAATATTGTATGGACTTGAGCTCAACGTCCAAAGCTTATGTTCCGCCGGAAATTATTTGCAAAATTTAAGGGACAAACAGTGAACTTTATGTGATTAATTTTGAAATATTGATTATTAGACGTTTTTGATTTTTTATGCTTAGAATATGAAATGTTTAATGAATAGAGGTCATGTTGAATTTAAAATTACGGTTAAGGGCTAGAATAGTGCTAAAAACTTTAAGATTTAAAGATTCATATTTGGACCGGTGTATTTAGAAGAGCTTTAACTGCACATTTGAAAGCGCTTAGATTTTTTAGATACCCTCAAAAGTGCGCTAATGTTATAAAAACCGCGCAATAATTAAGCGAAAGACTCTATAAAACGCCGAGGTATTTCTGTAATTTACCTGTGACTTTAAATGCACCAAGAATCTTAACTCGCAATAAAGATTCAAATGTAAGCAGGAAAAAACATATTAAGGTGCCTTAAAACGCGTAGGTGATATTGAGAGCACGCAAAAGACTCCTAAAATAGTGCAAAAAATGAATTAGGACTGCGCACAGGTATCGAACTTTTAGGAGCACCAAATTAATAGAAAATTTACAACTTGATTTATACAAGCCTTAATTAACCCTTTGTTAATATTAGGGCATTCCCTGCCTAGCTGGCCCTTAAAAATGTGATATAGGAATTAATGGAAGGTTTATATTTTTAGGCCGCAAATCTGCTTATATTGTGATGATTTAGTGCTTTTACCGAAATGGTAGCCTTGACTAATAAAAAAAAAGTTATTATGTGAATACTAAGTTAATTTACTAGAATCAAAAAAATGAGCTTTTATCATTTTATAAAATTTTATTTACCCCAAAGGATCAAATTTCCACACAAATGTATAATTTTAAATAGAGAAATTCAATAATAATCATAACCCTGCTCCGCTTAAAAGCCCTCTTCACTTCACGATTTATTTTTTCTTAAAAGATTTGCCTACAATCACATTAGAGATTAAAGTCGAGAACCGAGTCCTGCCCCCGGCCCGCCAGGAAATAAGGGCCAGGACGGTTTAAAATTTATAACGGGCCAAAAGCACTGGGCTTAAATTTAAAAATAGAAATTACGGGCCGAGATGGGCTAAAGTTTTGAATTTTATATGCTCTATTTGTTTATTAACAAGAACTAAAAACGATAAATTTATTTTCACGCGATAAATAGTTTAACTTTTACTCTCTATTTTTACTGTATTTTTAAAAACACTTTTTTAGCTTGTATTTAAAAATTTTCGGGCCTTATTTTTGAATTGGAGCAGGCCTTAAATTTGAATAAACAAATTTTGGTTCTAAATGCGCGCCTTTATAAATACTCAGCGTCAAATTAATATCGTTAGGCTTTAATTTTAATGTAATTTATATTTTGCACGTTAGAGGTTTCGCTCAAGTTTAAGATACCTCAATTCTTTACAAAACAATTGGGGCGATCTAAAATTCAGGATTCGTGCTTTTGAGCCTTCATTGGTTCCCTTTAATAACCAAAAGTTTTTAGTTATGTGAGTATGCGACTTTCAAATATTGGCTGGGAATCCAAAAAGATTGTCAAAATATACATATTAGATAAACTTTGAACTTGAAATTATATTGAGCCTACAATAATCCAACCGTTATTCTTAATTTTTAAAATGTTTTAATTCTTAATTGGTACAAAATAGGAATATTGAAATTAAAAAAATTTTAAGGAAGGTCTAAAGCCGGTTCGTTAACTGGACTAAAATTGGAAATATTTAAAATATAAACCTTCCATTAATTCCAATATCGCATTTTTAAGGGCCAGCTAGGCAGGGAATGCCCTAATATTAACAAAGGGTTAAAAAAGGCTTATATAAATCTTAAAAGTTGTAAATTTTCTATTATTGGTGCTTTTAAAAGTTTGACACATGTGCGCAGACCTAATTCATTTTTTTCCACTATTTTAGGAGTCTTTTGCGTGCTCTCAATATCACCTACGCGTTTTAAGGCACCTTAGTATGTTTTTTCCTGCTTAGAGTTGATTATTGCGAGTTAGCATTCTTGGTGCTAAAGTCACAGGTACATTAAAAAATACCTCGGCGTTTTTTAGAGTCTTTTGCTTAATTTTAAAAACAAAAAAATTGAGCGGTTTTTATCGCACTTCTGAGGGTATCTAAAAAATCTAAGCGCTTTTAAATGTGCAGTTGAAGCGCTTCTAAATATACCGGTCCAAATATGAATCTTTAAATCTTTAAGTTTTTAGCACTATTTTAGCCCTTAACCCTAATTTTAAATGCAACATGACCTTTATTCATTAAACATTTCATATTCTAAGCATAAAAAATCAAAAACGTTTATTAATCAATATTTCAAAATTAATCACATACAGTTCACTGTTTGTCCCTTAAATTTTGCAAAAAATTTCCGGCGGAATATAAGCTTTGGACGTTGAGCTCAAGTCCAGACAATATTCCGCCGGCGAAAATGCGTTTTGGTCGTTGACTATACGCCAATTTATATTCCGCCGGCGGAATATAATCTTTAGACGCTGAGGTCAAGTCCAGACAATATTCCGCCGGCGGAATATTGCGTTTGGATGCTGACAATACCATATATGTTTGTTTATATAAACATTATTTATAAAAGTCCTTAATGATTACTCAAATTTTAGAAAGCAAAATTAAGTAACAATCATTAGATTTCAAATTAAAACACTATGGCACGACCGAAGGTCGTGCCCGCACTATGCCGCCGAAGGCGGCAAAATTTTTTTTTTGAAATCCCCCCCAGGCTTTACAACTTGCTACGCCCTTGATTATTATACATAACAAATATTTTGTATACTTAATAATTAAATTATCTAAAAAAATAACTAGAATTAAGGTTGGAAATATTTAAGTAAGTTTAAATAGATGCGAAAACATGGTTTTCAACATTGAAATTGAGAGGGTGGGGTCCACATGGACCCCAATTCAATAAATTCTAAACAAATTTTGTTATTAGACTTAGACCAGATTTAAATAACTAGTTTTATTTATTATATATTAAAGAAAAAGTCACAAAATTTTGTCCAATAATATATAATATTTTAAGAGTTCAAAATTTAAAAAGTGCTGGGGTCCGTATGGACCCCATAGTGCTAATGGCGGGTTAACACAGAGTATAAAAAAATAAGAATTTCTTAATTTTGTATATTTCATCAGATAAATCTTAAATGAACTAAATTCATCATTATTGATCAAATAGTGTTCTTAGGTCTAGTAGAACATTTTTAGAAAAATTATGAAAAAAAAATTTTTAAAAAAAAATTATTTTTGGCTATTATCCTTAAAAATTAATATTTGATAAAGAAAAAAAATAATTCTTATCATTATTATATAATACAAACATTTAATATACTTAATATGTAAAACTATTTAAATAAATACCTACAAAATAAGCAATTTTTTTAGTTAAATTTTACATTAAGGCAATATCATGGTTTTCAACATTGAAATGGAGAGTTACGGACCCCATTAGAAATTCTAATTTTTAAACGGATTTTTTTATTAGACTTAGGCCAAATTTTAATTACTAGTTTTGTTTATTATATATTTAAGAAAAAAGTCACAAAAATTTGACCCATAATATATATTATTTTTGAAGATAATTTAAAATATGCTGGGGTCCGTTTAGATCCCACAGTGCTAATCTCGGGTTAAAAAATACGTGTTTTTTAATATATAAACAAATATAAATTATCATTAATATATAAAGAAAATATTATTTGACACAAAGTAGAAAAAAAAATTAAAAACAATAATTTTTATTTATCTATACATTAACTTGCGATTAGCACTGTAGGGTCCATATGGACCCCAATAGAATTTGTAATTTCTAAACGAACTTTCTTACTAGACTTAGACCAAAATTTATTTACTAGTTTTGTGATTTAAGAAAAAAGTCACAAAAATTTGACCCATAATATATAATGTTTTTGAAGATATTTATGGAACCCACAGTGCTAATCGAGGGTTAAAATAAAATAAAAATGTTTAATAAATTGTTTTTAATGCTGTATGTAAACTTTTTAATGGCAAATATGATTGGAATACCTCATTGATTCGCAAGCTACCATAATTTTTAAGTTGTTAATACAAGCGCCATTTTCTATTCTCGCCTCCGGCGTGCTGTGCGTCTCCAGCTTCTGCGGTCGCTGCGGTACGTGCCTCGACTTGTTTGTCAAGATCCGGACATACCCCTTGTTAGCATTTATTTGAGGTTGACAACGGCTAACATATTGTTATTAATTTTTTTCGTATTTTACAAAATGTAGTACGTTCGTGCAACATCATTGAAAATTTTGCCAAGCAAATACTATACCCATAATAATTAGTTAACAAAAAGACGGGTTAGGTAAATTAAAACCATGTTAACAACCCTAGTTATTAACATTTTTTCTTTTCAATATAAAATAAAAAAACTACTCGTTTAACATTTATGTTTCAACATTTGTTTTATTTTTGCACAAAAAAAAGAAATCAGTCACCCGCAACATCCCCGTTAAAGCTTGCGACATTCAGTGCGAAACATGTAAGTTGCAGCAATTTAATGATATTTTTTTCAACCTTTACAGTTGTCATTTTTTCCTTCATTATGTGCGTCTGCAAAAACATTTCCTATTGATAACTAGCACAAAATGGTATAAAATTTAGAAAACAAATTTTTATACAACAATGCCCATTATGACACCTGAGCTGCCCTTTCATTGTTAACCTCTCTACGGCTGTGATTTATTGTAATTATTTTACATTTTTCATACCCTTGGGTAGGTGATAAAAAGTGCATGGAAGTGCGTACCACAACTTTTAACCTTTTATATCTAAGGAAGTAAAAAAGTTAAAAAGTTGTTTCAATAAAAATTTAAACAAGATTTATATGTTCTTTAATTGAATTATAAATGCAATTTTTCAATTTTTCTTTTTTTTGTATATAAAAATAAGATTTTTAATTTTATTTTAACCCGCTAGCAGCACTGTGCGGTTCATATGGACCCCAGCGCATTTTAAATTAAAAATATCATCAAAAATATTATATATTATTGGTCAAATTTTTGTGTTTTTTTTATATAATAAACAAAACTAGTAATTAAAGTTGGGTCTAAGTCTAATAACATAATTTGTTTAGAAATTAGAATTTCTATTAGGGTTCGCATGGAGCCCACATGGTCAATTATGTTGAAACCCATTATATTGCCTCAATGTAAATTTAAACTAAATTAATTGCAACCAGTGCTGGGAAAACAATGAGCCAAAAAACTTTTGGCTCATATTTTCCCCCAAAACATAAAAAAAGAAAGGGGGTTACAAATAAAGGGCCAAAATAAGAATTCAAAAAAAGCCCTTACTAAGAAAAGGGGCAAAAAAAGCCCCACAAAAAGTGGCTCTTAAAGAGAGCGTCAAAAAGCCCATTTTATGTTTTCCTTATAATAATTTCGAAAAATTTTGATTTTTACTTTATAATAATGATGAGTGGGTTATTTTTTCTTAAAGCTCCTAGGAGTTTTTTTTTTGAAGAAAAGGGGCTATTTTTTAATGTGCTCCTTTTCTTTAAGCAAGAAAAGGGGCTTTTCTTTTGCCATGCCCACGAGTTTGTGGGCATTTGGGAAAAAAAACTCAAAAGCTTGTTAAAAAAAGCCCATTTAGTTTTTTTTCCCAGCCCTGATTGCAACTATTTTCTCGGTATTCCAACATAATAGTTTTACATGTTAGGGCACGTGCAAAGTGAGTTTTTATTTTCGTGAAATTTAATTCTGAAAATTTTAAAAATTTATTATTTTTCAAAACTTTTACAAAAATTTTTTATTTCAGAAAAAGCATTTTATGTGCATACATTAAATTTGGCAACATTTTAAAATTTTGCGTTTTATTATAAAAAAAAATTTTTCAAAATTTTGAAAATTTCACGAAAATAAATACTCACTTTGCACGTGCCTTGTCTATAAAATGTTTGTATGACAACGATGTGAATTAATTTTTTTTATTATAAAATATCTAGTGTGAATATTAGAAAATAATTTTTTTTTATAATATTATTTTTTTAATTTTTCTTAATTGTTACTTATATTTATCATCTTAAATAATGAGAAATAAAAATTTTTAGTATATTAAGCTATTACATCAACATTTGGATAATACATTATATTTCGCATCCAAACTTAAATACGACACGATATATCTTTAGTTTTTAATAAATATAATATTTGAAGTTTGAATTTAACAGTTATTGTTGATATCCAGTAAAATTTATTTTTTTTTTGTTTTTAAATCTTTTTTAGTTTTTTGACATTTTTTACACAAATTTTCAATGTTTATAGCTGACTTACTAAGTTTGATTAAAAAAAACAGTCGGATTTGAAAATCTATATAATGGCAGGTTTGATCTCTGTAGTTAGCTTATAACTCTCAAATGTTTGTTGACGGTGTAATTAAAGAGCACGTAATTTTTAAAAAAAAAAATATAAAAAAATTAAATTCATACCCTTAAAACTCTTGAAGTTATAGAGGTATATTATTGGGGTTCATGAGTACGGACTTCACTGCAGCTTCGCGTTACAAATTTCTCTAGCAAAATTCTAAAAATCAACATAGAAGTTGCAAGCTGAATATTTTTACAAAATTAAAAAATAAAATTTATAGAAATACAAAATTTTTTATTTAACCCGCAAACGCTAGGATGCAGAATAACGCGAGTGCTACAATGGGATTCGTACAGACCCCTATTTTAAACCTCCATTTTTAGGTGTATATTACCATTTTTTTATTATTTTAAAGAATAATACATGCACTTTCATTATAAAAATATAAGTTTTCTTTCATATATACTCTAAATTTAAATAGAAAAAAAAAATCTGAATTAAATTTTTTTTTATTTTTTAATACATAATATAAATCTTCTCAACAATCAATATAATTGATTAAGTTTGATAACAATTTAAGAAAGAGTCATGGAAAATATTATTATGAAATAAAAATAAAAATTAGATATTTTATAAAGAAAAATAATTAATTTATTATATTTTTGCACAATAACTTTTTATATACTTATTCTAAAAGACTATTATAGAAGAACATTAAAAAAATAAGGTTGTAATTTTTCCAGTTCATTAAGGGTACATCATGGTTTTTAACATTAAAATTAACCACATGGGGTTTATCCGGACCCCGATAGAACTTTTAATTTTTTAATAAATATTGTTATTAGACAATTACTAGTTTTATTTATTATATATTTAAGAAAAGTTACAAATTTACCTAAAACAACAAAAATCATTCAAATAAACTTCTAAAGATTTGATATTAAGTGTCTATTTTCAAACTTTGATAATTACTATTTTCTTTGTAAATTACTTATTTCAAAAAAATATTTTTATAATATACCTGCATAAAATTCCATATAAACTTTTATTTAACAACCTGTTAAAATTTGGATGCATATTATATAAGGCAGCTAGATAAAAGACATATTTTCCATAAAAATATAGAATAGTACCCCCCTACATCTCCCCCCCCCCCCCCACTCTATAAAATTTAGTTTAAAAACTAATGCCGAAAACTACATTGATTCAATTAAATTTTTGTTTAATTTTTGATTCAAAAACATTAGATTTAAATAGTAATAAAGTTACATTTTTGTTCGGAATTACCCATGTTATTCAAATGGAAAATTGACAAACGCCGGTATAAAACTAAAAGATAGACAACAAAATTATCATAAATGAATAATTATTTTAACTCTAAAGGGCGCATTCAGAGTTCATTAATGGTCCGATGTTGAATTTAATTTAACCCGCGATTAGTATTGCAGTATCTATGGACCTCAGCACAACCCAAATAAATCTTAAATAATATGATATATTGTTAGCCAAATATTGTGACTTTTTTCTTAAATTTTGGTATAAGTCTAATAACAAAATTTGTTTAGAATAAATTATGGGGCCCATATGGACCGCACATGATCAATTTTAATGTTGAAAATGATATTGACTCAAAATAAAATTAAGCTGCAAAAATTGCATTCTTATTTTTAAGTTCTATCGCAATAGTTTTATATATTAAGCATATACTTTGTTTTTTGTATTATAATGAACTTATTTTTTTATCTCTACAAAAATAATTTTTTAATTCATAATATTGTTCATGAATTTTTTTTAAAATGTTCCTAGACCTTTCTATAATTTAAATTTCTAAATCTTTATTGTTGTAATGCTTTTTTAATTATTATATGATTTTCTAATTGTCGTCTGCTTTTTTATATATTGTCTGCTAATATCTTCTGATTTTTAATTATTGTCTGCTTTTTTTAGTTATCACTGCTTTTGATTGCCGTCTGTTTTTAATTATCGTCTGCTTTTTTGATTATCTTCTGCTTAATATCTGCGAATTTTATTTATAGTCTGCTTTTTTTATTATCGTCTGCTTTTTTTAATTATAGTCTGCTTTTTGAGTTATCGTCTGCTTCTTTATCGCCTCTTTTTTGATTACCGTCTGCTTCTTAAATTATCGTCTGCTTTTTTTCTCGTCTGCCTTTTTAATTATCGTCTGCTTTTTTTTTATTATAGACTGCTTTTTTAATTATGGTTGCTTATTAAATAATCGTCTGCTTTTTTAATTATCGTCTGCCTTTTTAATTATAGTCTGCTTTTTTATCATCTTCTGCTTATCATCTGCGAATTTTATTTATAGTTTGCTTTTTTTGATATCGTCTGCTTTTTTAATTATAGTCTTCTTTTTTAATTATCGTCTGCTTAATATCTGCGAATTTTATTTATAGTCTGCTTTTTTTGATATCGTCTGTATTTTAATTACAATCGTCTGCTTCTTTAATTATCGTCTGATTTTTTAATTATCGTCTGCTTTTTTGATTATCGTCTGCTTCTTTAATTATGGTCTGTTTTTATCGTCTGCTTATCGTCTGCATTTTTAATTATCTTCATCTGCAAATTTTATTATAGTCTGCTTTTTAAATTATCATCTGTTTTTTTATATATAGAGTGCTTTTTTAATTATGGTCTGCTTATTAAATTATCTGCTTTTTTGATTATCGTCTGCTTTTTTATCTATTTTCTGCGTAATATCTGCGATTTATTATAGTCTGCCTTTTTTAGTCTGCTTTTTTAATTATCGTCTGCTTTTTTAATTATCGTCTGCTTTTTTAATTATCGTCTGCTTTTTTAATTATCGTCTGCTTTTAATTATCGTCTGCTATTTTAATTATCTTGTGCTAAATATCTGCGAATTTTATTATAGTCTGCTGTTTTAATTAAAGTGTGATATTTTATTTATCGCCTGTTTCTATATTGTCCGCTTACACAGCTCGACAAAATTTTTGAGAATTAAGAGATAATTTTAAAGACCAGACCTGCCATCTTAGAAATTTAAATCCGTTTACAATTTTCATACCAAAGTTTGTAAGCCAGCTAGCTAAAACATTAAAAATTTTAAAAAATGTTTTGAAAAACAAAAAAAAGTTTAAAAACACTAAAATATTCATATTTATTTTAATCAGCTAAACTTTCATAATTTTTTTTTAAATTTGATAATTTTCGTCTCCTATTTAGATTGGGGTGCCAAATATTCTCTATAAATTAATATAAAAAAATATTACATCTCATTTTATGAGGTAAAAAATGTAGGCTGCAAATGATTTTCATATAAAAAAAAGTTTTTTCTCTTTAGATATTGAAAAATTACAAAATAGTCGATTTCTGGAACTTTGGAAAACCAAAAAATGTATGAGATAAGGCCATTATGTATATTATTTTCCCCCTGTCAAATTTTTTTTACTCATTGATTTTTGTCACCCTGTGTTATTTAATTATCATCTGCTTTTTGTTATCGTCTGCTAATTTAATTATCGGATATAATTATTATCTTAAGCCTGATTTAATTACCATTTGCTCTTTTGGTTTAGAAAAGGCTAGTTAGAGTTGTAGGGTTTGACAATTGCGCCATTTTGGGCCATTTTTGATGATTAATAGGCCTTAACTAACTAAAGAAATGTTATTTTGTCGTATTACACAGGTCAACAAATTTTTGAGAGTTATGAGCTAACTACAGAGATCAAACCTGCCATTTTATGCATTTTCAAATCCGTTTACCATTTTTTCCTAATCAAATTTAGTAAGTTACCTTTAAACATTGAAAATTTTAGAAATAATGTTAAAAAAACAAAAAAAAATCAAAAACAAAAATTAATTTTTTTGCATATAACAGCTAAAATGTTAAATTCAAACTTAAAATAACACAGGTCAACAAATATTTATGTCAGAAACGATATTATTATGAAAACATAAAAGAATGCATTCCCATGATGGCCTAATCTCATATATGTTTTTCGTTTAATTTATTTTTTTCGTCTTTGGCTCCTTAGATCCGTCTATAAAGAAAAATGGCCTTTTTTGACCATATTGACAGATCTAAATATACCCTATAAAGAAAAAATTTAAAAATCTTTTTCGCATATTAAAATCCCTTGTAACTTATATATTTAATCACAAACAATGAAAATTTTTTTTTATTAATATATTAAGCTCTTACATCGGCATTTAGATAATACAAAATATTTCGCGTCCAAACTTAAATACGACACGATATATTATCGGTTTTAAATGAAAATATTTTTTTAAGTTTAAATTTAACAGTTTAACTATTGTAAATTTGCAAAAATAAAATTTCGATTTATTTCTATTTTTGAATCTTTTTGGTTTTTTAACCTTTTTTCTAAAATATTCAATGTTTATAACTGACTAACTAAGTTTGATTAGGAAAAACGGTAAACGGATTTGATATTCCCTAAGATGGCAGGTTTGATCTCTGTAGTTAACTCATAACTCTCAAAAAATTGTTGACCTGCGTAATATTTGTATTAAAACCCGATAATATATCGCGTTGTATTTAAGCTTGACAAAATATTCTGTATTACTAAATGCTGATAAAAGAGCTTGATATACTAAAAAAGTATGTTTCTCATTATTTGAGATGATATATTTAAGTTACAAGAGATTTTAATATGAAAAAAAGAGTCCTGAATTTTTTCTTTTTAGGGTACTATCGAGTTCGCAAAATTTGTCAAAAAAGGTCATTTTTTTGTTATGGAGCCGAAAGCGGAAGAAACTTCGAAAGGAAAATATATATGAGATGAGGCCATCATGGGGAAGCATGCTTTTATGTATAAATTTTTCTGACATTGATATTTGTTGACCTTGTAATAATATATAATAAAAATCACGTCTTTCTTCTATAAACCTGACATATCTAATCTGTAATAATATTGTTTTATATTATTAAAAAAATATATCTTGCAAAATATAATAATTGACTTTGATATTACGTGCTGCATATAATTTACATATTAAAAAATATTTAACTTTTTTTACGAAAAGAAAAAATATTCAAGATTGCTACCGCCATATTAAATAACATTACAAAAAGGAAGCAAAAACAATTGATGGACAAATTTACATAAAAACTGCAATGAATTAACGTTAGGGCGCTGCTTTGTAAATAGCCACTCTCATTTTTTAATAGATTCATTTTATTTTTTTTTTCAAATTTTTAATACAGGCTACAGCCATTTTTGAATGCCGAAATTTTAAAGACAAGAAAATATTGTTTTTTAAATACCGATAATTTTTTTATACCATTTGTTGCCACAATCTCTGGATCATTTGGTCCTGAAGCCTTGAAAATTTTCAAACAAATTGGTAAAATAATTAAAAATATTTTTATTTCACCGAGTTTTAGCACGAGGCAAAAAATTTCCATAGAAATTTTGAAAAATAATTATTTTCTTTTTAATAAAACATGGCCGGAAGACTCTAAAATTTAATAATTATAATATTTTTATTATTTTTTTTATTTATTTTAATTACTTCTTTCATATATTACAATAAATATACTACCTATTTATAATTTATTAATTATATTTAACATAGTTAATTTGATATTATAATATATTAATGCTGGAAATCTTATAAATAGAATCTTTTTAATATTAGAATTAGCCTAAACAGTAAACCTCCAACGAATTAAAAAATAGCAGGCCTAACCTGCACTAGTAGATTTAATTTTACACGTATTTTACATCGAATAAAGTTTTACACAAGTTCATTTTACACCGAATGGTATAACGACAGTGTAGGGCCTTTTTAGATTAGGGTTTTTTTATGTAACTTTTAATGAAAAGTTCAAACATTTTGAAATTTTTCTAAATTGTTTTGTTTTTTCGCGGGCCCCCTTTTCTGAAAAACCTTTTATTTTTACTAGATATTTTCATAACCTGGTGTGCCCCCCCCCCACTTCATTGGGCCATGTATGCCAGCCATGTTAGCCGCCTAGTCCAAAAATTGTTGAATTCAAAATGTGCGCATGCATTTTAAATAACATTTTTTAAGCTGACCTTTTGAATTATTCTAAATTGTAAGGCCGGTATGGGGCATGGCTAACAGCGCCTAAAATAGAACTTTTTCAATATTTAGGTTATAAACCCTAGCATTTATCGAAAATGGGCGCTCCCGAGCATTGCATGGATTTGGACCGGGCTAAATTGATACCTAAAAATAAAATTCGGGAGCTTTTTAAATTATAATGGTATTTTAACCATTAACAACGGCTTAAATAGACGAAATAATTATCACATTGAGGTTTATACTTCGATACATATAGATTCTGGTTGATCCCTACCTTAATTATATGTTAAATAACTTTAGGATACATTAAATAAAACTATAGTTAACTTCAACAAAATAACATCGATTTCATTAAAACCGCTTATTATACCCATGTCGGCGTACTAAATCGCCATTGAAAAAATGCAGAAAAAATTTTCACAAAGTATTAACTAGGCAGTGAATTTGTGTGAGAGTGTCTACACCTTCAACTAAACCAAAAACTTCGCGCATACAATTATATAGAGCTCTGATTGTCAAAACCTTTTACCAATTTTCACTTTAATGAGTATTTAGACAAGGTAATATCCGCGTTAATCTTAGAATTTGGTAGGTACAAATAGGGTTATTAATTTTATAAATTTGTCCTAAATTTTTATTGGGGTTATTCTAAAGTATTTATCCACTTATTTCAATGTCTAAATTTTAAGTTATAATTTATGAGATGAAAATTATTAATAAATTTCTTAAATCCTGTAAATATATAATCTTTAATAGCAAATCTTCTTAATAAAAGAATAAAATTCTTTTTTAATTCGCACTACTTTAATTAAAATATAAGTTAACGATAATCAAACGTATTCATACCTCTACAGTTAACAATACTATAGCTAACTATCCGCTCAACATAGTTCTAAATGGACGACCCCCTCTCGTATACCCTTTAGAAAACACTTTACCCCCGAACATGTTCCCACCTGGTTCAACTCCGGTCTGGACACTGCCATCTACTTGCAAACTTCAGAGTACGTCTGGACCCATCTTTAAAGAATGTCTGCTACGACTACAAATCAGCATCTGACAATATACAAAACTGGCTCATATGCCCCAACCGCGGGCCTCCTATCTCTCCTATAGATCTTTGGATCAATCTAGCTGCCCTCAAGCTCAATCTTACTACCAATTTCCAACGAATGGGGCAATAAACAACAACAAAATATAAGTTATTAACACAAATACACCAAACAAATAAATAACTAGTGCAAAATGGTTTAATTTAGAAAACAAAAGTGTATTATTCTATATTTATATATAAACAAAACTCAATTTTTTGAGGCCGAAGGTGGCAAATTTTATTTTGGCTTCCCCCTTTCTAAAATCCTCGCTACTAGATGCAGTACAACTGTTTAACCCGCGATTAACCCTGTGGGATCCACATGGACCCCAATACATCTTATATTTTGAATATCCTTAAAAATATTGATCAAATTTTTGTGACTTTTCCTATATAATAGTAAATAAAACTAGTAATTAGAATTTGGTTTAAGTGTTATAAAAAAAATCTGTTAGGTTCTATCGGGATCCGTTTAACCTCACTTGGTTCAATGTTAAAAACTAAAAATAATGCCTAAATGTGAACACTAAAAAAATGCAACCCTCTTTTTAAAATTTTCTTTGATTATGTTTTATTTAATTAGCATATAAAATGTTTGTATTGTATAATAAAGTTTAAAATTTTAATTCCCAATAAAATATCTAGTTTTTAAGGTAAGTATTAGCCCAAAATAATTTTTTACTACATAATATTTTTTATAAATCATTCTTAAAAAATTCTACAAGACCTCATATTATTTAATAACGTTTAAACATTTAGATTATCAATCTCGTTCAGATATTTTTCTACGTTTTTTTATAAAAAATTTACAGTATAAATAATAACTTATATTAGATAATAATAAATGCACGTACTATTCTTCAAAACAATAAAATAGTCCGTAGCTTTAAAACTCTTAAAGTTGTAGAGGTTTGAAATTGAAGTCCGTACTTATATGGTTTTTATTAGCATTCGTGTTATAAACATCCTAGCATTCGCGGGTTTAAGTTCATTTTTTATAATACTAAAAATATAAAGTAAATGATTAAATACAAAAATTTAAAAAAGTTTGAAGATGAAAATGTAATTGTATAACTATAACCTACAATGTGGCCTTATCTCAAATATTTCTGTTCCAATAAAACCCGAGATTTGATTTTCGGGGAAAGTTAAAATATGGCCAAATAACAAAAGCGATTTTGCGATGTCGTCCTTTCGAAATATTATATTATAATAATTCACCAATTTATTTTTTCTGACAAAAATGAATATTAAACTTTTAAAATTGAGTTCCTACATTGATTTTTATATACAAATTTTGAACCCTTATTTATAAATGATCTCATTTTTTACCAGGTTGACATAAAAATAATTTATTAAGTTTAATTTTTCTCTGTGTTAAAAAATATTTTTCCAATATTTCTAGTTTTTAATCTTTTTTTTAATAAAACATGTTTTTTTATTATTTTTTATAAAGGCTTGCAAACTTTAACAAGAATGGTATACGGCATAAAATATTTAAATGATAATAACCTTTGTCTTATTAATTTGTTTATATCAAATATTTGTCCTCTTGCCAATAATTTTTTTAGGTCCCAAAGGCAAAATCTTTCATTAATTCTGCTATTTTAAAAGTAGGTTATTTTTGTATAAGAATTATATAAACATAGCTGGGGCACACAAGTAATTTTTGATGCAAATCCTATATCTTGTGCTTATAGTTTGTTAGTTTTTGAGGAGCTAATTTTGATAAAAGACAACATGAACTTGTATAACTCTAATGGCCTATTTTTTGAAAGCTTATTTTATTTTTGATTGATATACATATATTTTTTAAAATACATTGACATATATAGGATTTTCCGCGTCACCGTAAATTGCAAAAAAGACTGTTCGTAATTTTTTGTAGAAAGCTATATTAAAATATTTTGGTTTAAATCTAATAATAATCTTATACAAATGTCATAGAGAGGATCTATGTATTGATAATAACAGGACGAACTGGTTTACATCCATAGTTTGTTTCATATTATCAAACTTACAAAAATCTTTTGTCCATTTAAATTAATAGCTTTATTTAAGAAAACCAGCTGGAAGGTTGAAGGCACCTAAAATTTGAATTGCCCATTTTTCAATTTAACATCAAAGAATAAGAATTTTATTTTTAACTGTCTTAATAATTTAGAGAACCTTAGGCACATGGATGTAAGCGTTAATGTGTTCTACACTCAGTTAGTTTATATATATTTTTTTGAGCACTGAAGTTAAGCCTTCATACCCCTAGAAGTTGGATCTAGGGTTACGCCCCCCCCCCCCCCCCCCGGGGCCCCTTTTACCCCCCCCCCCCCCCCCCCCCCCCCCCCCGGCCGCCCCATCCCAGCCGTCCAACTTTTTGACAGCCTAGGTCTTAAAACAGGTTTCCGCGTTGTTAAATCTAAATTACTTTATGGGGATACCCGTTGGAGTTAAAAGAGGCAAAGCCTGACGAGTAAGCCGTCCATATGTTTTTTGTCTTTATAATGTCCTAACCTGCATATCCTTATGGCTAGAAATCGACTATTACGTAAATTTTATATTTATTTAATAACGTGCAAAAATAACATTAATAACAAGGTACTTTAAAAATTGACATAGTATTTAACTACCGAGCCTAATAAAATTAAATTTACTATAATCAATTATAATAATAAGGTTGGTAGATTAATCAAGAAGATCTGATCGCCAGTTAACATCAAAAAGACTTGAATGAATGCTCCCACCAGTGGTGCCTAAAATCGTGTGAGAACCTTTTAAGCCCCCTCCCAGGCCAAAATTAATCTCGTAACTTTGTTCATCCCATTCCAATCCTTCAGATGATGCTTCAATGTCCTCACTATTTTCCTTCGTCTGAGCAAAGCTTGACGTGGATTGTGATAAAATTTCAGATGCCTGTGAGGTCAGAATATCCGCTGACCGTTTTAGAAAATTTGTGACATTTATTTCCCTCTTTAAACAACTAGTAGGCAGCAAAGTTTTAATTTTAACGGGTTTTATCTCACCTTTCGAACAGGTTTCGTCAATTTTATGGAATGTTTTGTAAATAGAAGCTTTTTGAAGAAGTGTTTTATTATAATTAGTATTTGATGTCGTTTGTGCTACAGCTTCAAAGATTTCTAAATTATTTTCTTTAGGGTGCCGAGTATCTGATGATTGCGAATTCGTATCTGCTGATTTACCGTTATGCAAGAGGTTGCATTCACTGCTTTCGGGATACGTGGCTAAGCTTTTATTGTAGATTCAAAATTTTTATAAAGGAAATACAAATTATAATAAATAAAAGTTGTGAAAATTTTGATCCGAAATTTACGGCTCGAAAATAAACGCTAAAATAAATCAAAATTTACTTTTGAGTTGTTGTGCTGACATGATCAATAGATTCATTCTAATATGAAATATTATTTTATAAATAATTACAGTGTAGAATGGCTCTATATATTGCATGAAGGTTGAAACTAACCTTTAGAGAGAAATTAGTGATATAAATAAATAGAATTAACAAATAACCTCGTCGTTTTTCTCTATAAGGCATTCGGATAATTGAGATTTAATCATAAGCGAATCTCGGAAGCATCCATCTTGTATACCTTTAAATCCAAAAAATGTATTTAACTAAACGAATCTAATTATTAATAAGAGTTTAATATACCATACTAGCTCATATATGATTTTTGTCTCAAAGGCAATTAACTTATAAATTTAGTAAAAAATCATTTTTAGCGAAAGTGAATATTTTAGCAAAACAGGTATAAAATTCATATTATATTTATATTTAATTGTATTATTTATTATGAAATAAAAAATAGGTCATAAATGAGCAATTGTGTCTCTAAAACAACTAATAACCAATGTTTTGCGCACTAAATTCTGATTTCGACATAGCATCATTTTTAAACACGACTAATTGTTCAATATTGTGACTTGATCTTCTGTCAGAATCCTGCTGAGAATTATGGCCCAAAGTTTCCAATTTCCAATCAGCTCGATCAACGCCATATTCCATAATTAATTTATATGACACTGGGAAATCCTAGATTAAGTAAAAATTAGGTTTTTATTGATTCATTTTAAATTTTGCATGTGATTTAGTTTTAAATGAGTACAAAACATTATAATTGTTCGGCGAGGTATATGGAGCTGCAAATATAATCTACATGATGGCCTTATCTCTAGTGTTTTTATTTCAATCATCATTAAGACCGGGTCCTATACACGACCATGTTAAAATTAGCCAAATTTGGTAAAATTGGCTGTTTTGCGATTTCAAGATTTTTTAAGGGACAAAAATAAAAATAATTTATCTGAAAGAGATCTTATATTTTTCAAGCTTTATCTACATTTAGGTTGTACAGGATATTTTGCACCCAAACCTCTATAGGATACGAATTTTTAGCGCTTTGCGATAAAAATATCATTTCAAGTTCAAATTATTGGTTCACATACCATGCAATTTTTTTCCAAGTTAGCTAAATATTTCGGAAGACACTCTTCGTCATTTTAGCACGGTAGATAGGATTATATGGGAATGACTCTAAAAGATTTAACTGCCTTTGTTAGGCAAAAAATTACAGTTCGCCACTTTAATAAGGCTGTTATCTTAACCCCACGCCACATGCAAGAAGTTTAAAACGTAAGAAATGATGACGTTAAGTTAAAATTAAAATACATTACTTCTATAAACTTAAAAGAATTATTTATATTAATTTTTTATCCTTTAGTTTAAGTAAAGCGATTCAATACAAAATGACTTTGAACTGTTTTTCTCCTTTTAAATTTCGCGTTTTTTCGCGAAAAAACAAAAACTCCCTGACGTGACCGTATGAAATAAAATCAATGTGGTATATGTATAACAAACCTGCACAATTTTCTGTCTTTTCTTGTAGCACACGATAGTATTCGTAAGTATTGCAAGACAAAACAAGGATTCGGATAGGATTAGGAAGGTATTTAGTGCAATCCATTTTAGGTGACACTTTTTCAATTTATATCGCTGTGGTTGTATACGTTTTTTAGCCATTTCAAAATGTTCATTCCTATTGGTTTCTCTCAGGTTATTTAACCGAAGGGAAATCGGCATACCTTAATATTTAACAAATTATTTAATATAAAGAATAATAAAAGTCAAAGAGAAAAATTACTAATGAACTACCTGAAGATCCATTCACATTGAGCCATTTTAATACAAATGCACGATTTATTTTTAGCCGATCTAAACATAATTTTATTAATAATACTAACCATTATAGTAAATTTTATAATTATTGCTACAAATAGCGATAAATTTATTTGGCCCGAACTAGGACCTCTCCCCTTTCTTTTCCATTTTAGGGGGCAAAAAACTCGTGGGGCGAAATTAGTACTTCGGTCACGGCAAAAAACATATGTACAACAATAGAATCCATGTTCAAAATTTTTTAACAAATTAATAGTAATTTATTATATTCATAAAATAAAAAAAATGATTGCGTTTATAATTTGGATATGTGAGCTAAATTTAATTGTTTTCACTAATATCGATTGCTTAAAAGATATGAGATTTGGAAATTAATTTTAATATAATTTTATCATTTGATCTATCCATGAAAATTAAAAATATGATAAATATGAATGATAAAAATGAATTACATAAAACTTTGGATTTTAGAAAATGAATAGTAAAATAAGATTGATTATCATGAAAACAAATTGTATAAGTATGCTAATCTGGAAGAATATAAATGAAAAAACACTGGTTATATATATCTAGTAATTAATATTAGGGTAAAAAATTAAATAAAAAGTGAACATAAACGTTAAATGCGCATAAAAAATTCAACCATGTCTTAAAATAGTAAATAATTACGATTATAATTTTTTATTAATCTAAACAATTTTATCAAAAGTTTTTTGATTAAATTATAAAATTCATCAAAATTCAACGCCCCAGTGTATGATTTTTCTGTCCTAGAAGAACCAAATCACCTTTACGCAGGACTACTTAACAGCTAGAAGTTATCATCCTTCTTAGAGAAGAAAATGTGGCTACATCGACGTTGAAGAGCCGATTAACAAACTTATAGGAAAATTGTTAAATAGATTAGAAAACGCATCTTTGTAATCATATAAAAATTTAACAAAATCATTAGTAATACATTCTTTGTAATTATTAACTTACTTATTAAAAAGTTTTTGTCTACGTTAATTTCTTTAGATAATGAATTTTAATCAATATTACTTATTTTTAAAAGAGGCTCTAATTTATTTATATCTAAAATAAAGGTTAATCAAATTTATAAAGGGAATCTAAAGATTTTAAACAATTAAAAAGATTTTATTTATGAGATTTCCAGCATTAATATATTATAATATCAAATTAACAATGTTAAATATAATTAATAAATTATAAACAGGTGGTATATTAAATGTAATATATGAAAGAAGTAATTAAAATAAATTTAAAAAAAAAATAATAAAAATATTATATTTACTAAATTTTAGAGTCTTCCGGCCACGTATTTTTAAATAGAAAATAATTATTTTTCAAAATTTCTATGGAAATTTTTTGCCTTATGCTAAAACTTGGTGAAATAAAATTATTTTTAATTAGTTTACCAATTTGTTTGAAAATTTTCAAGGCTTCAGGACCAAATGATCCAGAAGTTGTGGCAACAATTAGTATAAAAATATTATCGGAATATAACAATATTTTCTTGTCTTTAAAATTTCGGCATTCAAAATTGGATCAAAATTATAATTTGAAGGGGCCAGAGGATCAACACAGGTGATTTCCCAAAATAAAGGTTTCCCCTCAGAGAAGGGAACAAGAGTTTTTCCATCGGTCTTTTAGAATTAAAAGATAGACCAGTTCTAAAACACACGTATATTAGCCTTTTTAAAAAAAGTGGCGATAATGATATTAACCTTATTTGTCCCTTATCTTTGAATTCGACAAACAATGTAAGCGATGCCCAAAACTATCGGTGAGAGTCTTGCATTTGCTGCAAATGTAAGGAGTTGAAAAAGGAATTCCTAAACGCAAATACAAACATATTGAAACGCTTCGTTAGGAAGTAATTGATTATTTAACTTACTGGGGAACGCCTCTAACCATTCATGACCTGAATTGTATGAAGAGAGTAATCTAAGAAGGGATTTGTGGTTTTTTTTCACTCTGTAAAAGGTAAGCAAGAGAGTTTAACGCTTAACACATATCCCATTCTTTTTGATCACCCGTTTCAGGGTATGGCCTGGTAGGGCCGGCCTCAAAAGCCCAGGTAGTTAAGGCTTGAAAAAAAATCGGGTCCGAGTTAAAATTTGTGATTTTAAAGATTGTATCCTTGAAGGATGAAAAGGAAGCAAGGAAAGCGACAAGCGCTATATTACTGACTATTATCGGTAAATAATCTATTATCAAAAGAATCAATATATAAATCAGTAATATTAAAACAAATACTTTTTACTTCATCATTAATATTTTTAATATTTCCAAATGAGTAGAAAATAAATAAAAATCAGAAAAATCTTTAGGTTTAGTTTTTCTTTTATCCGTAGATAAATTATTGTCATTTAAAAAAGTATTAATATCAAAACAATATTTGAATAAATCTTCAGATGTATTTTTATTTCTTAATTGTTTATTTCTAACAAACAATGGTGTATTAAATCAGAAGTTTTAGAAACATAAATCGTTCTGCATTGAAATTGATCTATAATTATTTTTAATAAATAAAATAATTTAATTAAATACATAAAAATAAATAGATGATTATAAATATGGTCAAAAAACCCCAATTCGGCCCTGTGACCTGAAGATATAAGAGTTTTTTTATATTTAATTTTTAAAAGAATATTAAATATTTTTGTGTAATTTAAAAAAAAAAAATGACACCACCGATGGGGCAACAGCATGGGTTTGGTTACGCATTCCCTAACTTCCTTGATTGCATCATGTTGAAAAAATTTATGAAGGGAAATAAAATCAAAAAAATTTTTTTCCTCCACTTAAAATTTTAAGAAAATCTTTTACAACAAGATGCAATCGGTGGTTTAAGCAGTGAATATATGGGACATGGTGTCCAGCTATTTTGCTTAGAAATACTTGAACACCACCTTTTCCCCCGGGCATTACGTTCGCCCCATCGTAGCATTGTGCGATCAGGTTCTTGGTTCTAGATTATATTCTAACAAAAGATAGATGACAAGTGAGAAATTTCTTAGGCATCATATTTATGGATTGCTTTAACAAATATAAAGCTTTTTGTAAAATCAAATTTTTCTATATATTTATGTGTTAGTTTGATCTCTCTTGCGGATGAGAAGTATTAATGAATAAAAACACTTTTAAAAAAAGTAAATATTTTTAAGATAATATTTTTTAGATATTTTTGACGGAGCAAATCTAATTATATTATGTGGAAGAAATAAAATTAATATGTATTTTGGGGGGGGGGGGGGGCAAATTCAATTTTTTTTGGGGGGGGGGGGCAAACAAAAAATTACTATGTATTTTTTGGGGGGGGGGGGCAAATTCAATTATTTGGGGGGGGAACAAAAACTTGGGGGCAAACGCGGACCTGTAGGATGCTAAATCTTATTTGCCTTCTTCCAAACCAGTTTTTCGTTTTTCTCAGTCTCGTCGAACCCATTATTAATTTTAGCGAAATTAAAAAATTTTCTATGAATTTGCTAAAAAAAATGTGTTGAGTTATCTTCTACACTTTTAAATCGTACCACCTTAAGTTAAAATTATATCTAACAAAATACAAAATGGATAAAAAAACTAAAATGTATTGTGCATTTTTTACAAAAACAAAATCGCATTGCACAGGTCAACAATTTTTTAAGAGTTATGAGTTAACTACAGAGATCAAATGCCTTTAAGGGAAATCAAATCCGTTTATTGTTTTTCCTAATCAAACTTAGTTAGTCAGTTATAAACATTGAAAATTTTAGAAAAAAGGTCAAAAAACCAAAAAAGATTTAAAAACAAAAATAAATTGAAATTTTATTTTTGCATATTCACAATATTTAAACTGTTAAATTCAAACTTCAAATAATATTTTCATTAAAAACCGATAATATATCGTGTCGTATTTAAGTTTGGACGCGAAATATTTTGTATTATCTAAATGCCGATGTAAGAGCTTGATATATTGATAAAATATATTTTTCATAAAATATAAGTTACAAGGGATTTTTATACGCAAAAAAGATTTTTGAATTTTTTCTTTTTAGGGTATATTTAGATCTGTCAATTTGGTCAAAAGAGGAATATTTATGAGATTAGGCCATCATGGGGATGCATTCTTTTATGTTTTCATAAAATTTACGTTTCGGACATTGATATTTGTTGACCTGTGTTATAAATGAGAGTTTATTGAATCGTAAAAAATATATTTTTTGTCCTTTCAAAAGTTGATAGCGGGTTTGACCATATGGTGAATAAAGACAAACAAATTTAATAAGAGGATATTAAACTCTGGTATTGTAAAATTTTGTCGATGTGTTATTATAGTTTAATTAGGCGAAACATATTTTAGAGAATCTGCCCCAACTTGTATCTTTGAGTTTCGATATATTTTTTGGATTCAATTTTAGGATATTAACATTTATAAATAAAATTTAAATAGTTACTATTAATTACCTCTAATTGCTTTCCAATCAGTGGAAAAATTAAGGTTTGATACCTCGGTTAACGTGAAAGCTTCCTTGTCCTTGTACAAGGGTACGCATCTTTCATTATTTTTAGTATATGACCGCTTTAAGTTAGTTTTGAAATAAGTGAAACATACAAGTGCTATGTTGTTTTGTATTTCTATTGATGCCGGTGTCAAATTGAAGATGGCAATTATTGGTAGCTTTACGTTCTTTTGACAGTCGATCTCAACTACTTTTGTCATTTCATTCTCAGGGATCCACATTTGCGAGAGGTAGAACTTATTTCGCAGAAGTGCATTTGGAAGTTCTAGATTTGTAGCATAAATTTTGCGCAATTTCAAATAAATTCGCAATATATTAAAATTTTTGACCGAATGAGCATACGAGCAACTGGCACCACTAGAACTATCGAGGTTGTAGACTGTAAATTTATTTAAAGGGCAAGGAAGCAAACCATTCTCGGTAATCAATTTGAATTCTGGCTGGTTGTTTTGTAGAAAATAAAAATCTTGTTTCCCATAATCAATTTCAGAGAAATATATAGGATCTGAGAATGAATTAACAAGATGTTCTTGCCGCAATAGGTAAACATTGATTGTGATGCTAAATAATATAGGATTTTGGCGAATAAATGTAATTGCTTCGGTTGAAGGAGTAATTTGGGATTTATGAAAATTAGCGAACATGTAATTGTTGTGGCCGTTGTAAAAATGTCGTCGTGATTTTTCAAGTTTCAAGACGGCAATATACATGCCGCCCTCCTGCATATGACGCAACATATTGCAAGACACCTCCATAGTTTCACTTTTGGTATAATACCATTCAACAGAGCCTATTTCAATCGCAAAAATCGGATCTATTTGGACGTATTGAATTTTGGGCAGATAAAATCCTGGAAATATTGATATGGAATTTCCAATCAAACTTATATGCCACATTTCTAAAAACAATTTTGCCGGTGATCGCTGCTGAGATTCATATGATTTAAAGAAACGCTGCCGATTCAAATTTAATGACTGTGAGTTTGGTTCTTTACTTTGACAAAGTTTTGTTAAAGGATAAAAGTCCCATTTTAGGCTTAAAACAAAACTTTTGATTTTCTGTTTGGCATTGGACCAAAGTTGCAAATGATGTCTTATATGTGAATTTGTATGATGATGGGAAGATAAAATTGACCTCTCATGTCCTATTTTGAGCATAGGAGTGGGCAATTTGATTGAGATACATGGTGAAACCCAGGGCATAAAAATCGTCGAAACATTTCTCCGTTGAGGTGGAAAGCATATTACTATTGGGATTCTGTTTTGTAGAGGTGGAAATTGTTTATTGGTTATAGGTGCAATATCAATGTGATATAGACCTAAACACAATATATAATATTTTTTAGTAATATACGAATTTCAAGTACCTTAGACATACAAAAGATAACTGTTGTAGTGTAACCCGACGATAGCGTCAAGATAAATTATTAAAAAAATGTTTTATTATAATTCTAAAACTCGTTGTAATATAATGAATATAAATCATATTGGGGTCTAGACAAAATTTATTTTCGGCCTAACTTTTTGGGGGAAATGGTACACAACAAATATGTTTAAAATTTCCGACATTTTACCTTATATTACATAAAATAAACCAAGCCGAGAGTGGACCAAATCGTGTCGTATTTAAGAGTGGACGCGATATATTTTGTATTTTCTAAATGCTGATGTAAAACCTTGATATACTAAAAATTATTTCTCATTATTTGATATAATAAATATAATTTATAAGGGATTTTTATATGAAAAAAAGATTCTTAAATTTTTTCTTTTTAGGGTATTCTCAATCTGTCAATTTGCTTAAAAAAGGCCCTTTTTTTAAATGAACGGACGTAAGGAGCCAAGGCGGGAGGAAACTAAGAAAAACAAAATATATATAAGAGATAAGGCCATCATGGGGATGAATTCTTTTATGTTTTCATAAAATTCACGGTTGTGCCATTGATATTTGTACGTGTTATCAGTGATAGGCGTCTAAATCACCAAAGTTAAAACAAAAATTGTCAATGTTTAAAAAAATTGGCATATATTTAAAATTAATAAAAAAATAAAATTTTTTGCGCTTTTGAGAGTCCTGGGCTGCACGTTTTTGAAAGTAGAGGTCAAGGTGCAATTTATGCTAAAAAATATAAATTTTTTCAGCGCGCTCTTAAGAGTCCTAGGCTGCGCACTATATAGGCGCGCTTTTCAGTGGCGCAATTTTTTAATAAAAATAAAAATTTTGTTTGGCGCCCTTTTAAAAGTGTAAGAGCGCACTTTTGAATGTTATGTGCGCGTTTTTATCCATACCTCCTTTTTTAAAAACCTTATAACTTGAATATTTATTGTTGCGCGTTTTTGACACTAGTTGGCGCGCAGTATTTCGCGCGCTTGTGAGTCTTCAGCACGGTTATTAGCATGAAGAAAAAGCACGCCTATAAATCGCTCGCGCGCTTTTGATAAAATTCAAAAAAGGATGTGCGATTTTGAGACACCCGCGTGCTGCCTTTGCGCGCTTTTAGGACCCTATATTTCATGGTAAAAAAATTTATATAACGTATCTTTTATAGAGCTAATTAAAACTCCTAATTAAAAATACATTTATATAAATGAATATTTCAACACACAGGGCGATTTCTTTTTAGACCTGTTTCATATTCAGGCCCCAAACCAAATAAGTAAATATTTATGCACCTACACGCTACCTGGAACATCTGGGACTGCTGGCCTTAATCAAAAAAAGTGATATATCAGTCAGATAAGGCGTTATAATGGTTCCTATGTTTAAAAAAGAAAGGGACTACTGCCAATTTCTACCTTTTTTTTTTCAAACTGATTATAAACTCTTCCACATTTAAATTTATATCAGCCTAAATTTTGAATAAGCTTTATACGGTAAAAAAGGACATATCTTCTAAATTTTTATAAGCAGTTACATAAGGCGTTAACAAAGCTTTACTAAAAAGATCTTACAAACATTTTTATGTTAGATTGGGTTGCTGTTACCGAAGTTTTGTAACATATATTCTTCTTAAAATCTTTCATGGATCTGCCGATTTTTATTAAAATTGCTAAAGCGATCTTCAATTCGGACAAATTAATGCACGACGGTTAGCAGTGAGGTTTTGCAAGCGAAGGCGTAAAATGTTAGGCCTAGGATTTAAAGTTAGCATTTTATTTAGGGCCCAAGTTTTTAACAGCTTGTTAACTTATCAATGTGCGATTTTATCTCTAAAAACAATAAATTTATTTTTCACCTGGTTCGACAATAATTTCACATGGTATCGAAATAAACCCTTGTTGACTTGATATTGTGTTTATGCTTTGATTAGATATGTTGATATCAAAGTTTTTAATAAATAAGTATCTATTCCTGCCAGGAATATTACGATTTTTAGCTGGATTCTTGTCAATTGAAAAAAAAATTAATCTAAATATAATTTTGTTTTGCAGAATTGGTCCATAAATTTCTTCACAATAAAAAGTCTGTCTCAAATGTTGACAGGTTTTTAGGCTCTTTGAGGTGTTGTCAGACAGGTGTAATATTTGTTCCGATGATTGATCATAAGAATAATAATTGAATCGTATTACAAAGTTATTAGTTAATATTGTGTGCTCTAATGGGTAAGAAAATGTCAAAATAATTTTGTTTTGGCAATCACATATTTTCTTGTTAAAATGATTGTTTGAACGGTCCTTTTGAAATATACTCCTCATGGAATAATTATCGTCATAGCGTGAACTGACCACGATATTAGTTATTATTGCAGTTATAAAAATAGGCAGCTTATAAAAATATATGGTATCAAATTTATTAAAGAAAATTTTCATTTTACGATTTCAACAATATAGAATCAAATGGGATTTTATACTAAAAATTGTTTATTTATATAAGCATATTGAAACATTAGGCGGCAGGTAAAGGGGCACTTTTATAACTACGTTGGTGCGATTTCCATTGATAAATTTTTTTGCTGCTATTCCTTGCTGTCTTTTGACTTAAAAAAAAATTACCCGTTTTTTTTGTTATTATTTACATTATTTTTAATCGCCCTTTCATTTTCATCTCTAATATATTTATGCCATTGAAAGACATAAAACTGTTTCCATCTTCTATACCTGTTCATTTTTTAAGTATGGTTATTGACCTCACCTAAAAAACGCACCCAAATAGAATTTTTGTTAAGTTCACCCGCCCATAATTATCGATTTTTTTTGCACGGTGAAATATCCTAAAAGGTGCTCTTTTATTTTATTTATACCATATGTACATTTAAGGCTAATTTTAATTAATGGTTTGAACCGCAAAAATTGTTTTATATTAATTTCTAAAAATTTAAAACTTTTAAAGCCAGCAACGTAAATGAAAAAGTCAAAAGAGGTCTTAGAAAATGGTGTCTGAATTTCAGCGACCTCTAGTAGCTTCCCCACTATTTTTTCTGCCATTTGCAAAATGTTTTGAAATATCCTTTTACCCCTTTATAATCCCATTCTTTACTCGAGCACAACAGTTTCATCCTTTTTTAGATAATTTGAAAATATTAGGCGTAAAACACCCCATTCCTGCTTGTCCTGCCTTTCGATGACACTAATCCCTGGGTGCCAAGTAGTCTTTTTTGCCTATTAATAACACGTGGGAAATATATTTTGATGTCCGTATTTATACATCTATCTCACCAAGTACATCTCGTTCATTTAGAGCCTTTTTCTCTTCAACAAATTCCACATAACAGAGTTTGGTTCCCAAAATTAGTGTTCTATTTCTGCAGTTCCGCCTAAACTACAATACTGGCCACAATAAACCAATGTCAAAAAAAAATGGTCAATGTCTATATAAAATGTGGCCATACCCCACTAAATTTTTGATCGTGAACACAAAAAATTGTTCACGATCGCAAAAAATAGATCGTGGAAAAAGGATAAAATTAAAATTTTTGGTATTTATTATATAAAAATAACTTGTAAAATTTATAAAATTTGGTCTAATAAAATGGCTATTAAAAATACTGTAAATAAGTTTCATAAGGTGTAAAGACATCAATAAAAAAAAATAAGAATCGGCTATAAACCGCAAATAATTTTCAATAGGATTGAATTTGAGGGAATACGGTGTAAGGGATATATGGTGATAAATTTTATAAAAAAAAATTAAATTAGAGTTTAAACCGGGCAGTGATATTTCGGTCCGGCCTGCCCGACATATTTTGCAACCTTAGGCCGGTCCGGAATCTAGGTTTTCATAAGCCAATAGAATAGGCCCAAAATTATTATATTGCAAGCTATAAATTGTTTGCTTAAAAATAAGGTAAAATAATTTTTTATACTAATTAATGTTAATAAAATCGACGTTAATTAGATTAAGGTGAATATATTTTCAATAACATTTTAATGAGAATATATTTTAAAACTGTTAAAAACAAAAAACTGTAATATATAAAAACACTCACTTTTTCTTGATCATCATAATCCATTAATAGTAATCATGATCAAGTTTTTCCAATCATGATCCATTTTTTGTGATCACGATTAAAAATGTACTGGTCGATGGACACTTAATAATTTCAAAGCCCATATCTCTTAGGTATTCGAAAACAGGCAATGTTTTTGTTACTCCACCGATTTTTTATTTGTGAACAATTAGTTTTATAGTTAATTTTAAAACAGTGTTTTCAACGTCCGGCCCGTTTTTTTAATACTTTGTAATTTTAATTACATTTTAATTAAAATCATATTATATTAATAAATTATCTTTATTTAATTATTGAAGGTATCAGACCGTGGGCTAGAAATTTTAAATTCGGCATAGAATTGTCAAAAATTTTAATTAGGCTAACATTCCGGGCCCACCAATTTTTGAGTTTGGTTAAGGCAATTTTTAGAAGGCGATTTAAATTTGTCTAGGGCGCAAAAGCCTGGACCCGCTTGAGAAAATATTGCTAAGAGACCCCAAGATCTCACAGACAGTTTCCGCTGAGTTTCATCCTAAACAAAAAAATTTTTTTTTATTAATAACGTTATTATAATTAATAAAAATCAATAGTAATAAGCAGGCACGATTCTAGACCCCTTTTGGGGGGGCAGTGCCCCCCCAAAAGTTTTTGTTTGCCCCCCCCCAAAATAATTGAATTTGCCCCCCCCCCAAAAATACATAGTAATTTTATGTTTGCCCCCCCAGAAAAAATTGAATTTGCCCCCCCCCCAAAAATATATAGTAATTTTATTTCTTCCATATAATATAATTAAATTTGCTCCGTCAGAAATATCTAAAAAATATTATCTTAAAAATATTTACTTTTTTTATAAGTGTTTTTATTCTTTAATACTTCTCATCCGCAAGAGAGATCAAACTAACACAGAAATATAGAAAAATTTGATTTTACAGACAGCTTTATATTTGTGAAAGCAATTTATAACTCTAATGCCTAAGAAATTCTCACTTGTCATCAATCTATTGTTAGTATTTAATCTAGAACCAAAGAACCTGATCTCACAATGCTACGATGGGGCGAACTAATGCCCTGGGAAAAAGGTGGTGTTCAAGTATTTCTAGGCAAAATAGCTGGACACCATGTCCCGTATATTCACTGCTTTAACCACCGATTGCATCTTGGTGTAAAAGATTGTCTTGAAATTTTAAGTGAAGGGAAAGATTTTTTTGATAATTTTTCTTCCCTTCATAAATTTTTTCAACATGATGCAATCAAGGTAAAATTAAAAATAAAAAAACTTTTATATCTTCAGGTCACAGGGCCGAATCGGGGTTGACCATATTTATAATCATCTAATTATTTTTTTGTATTTAATTGAAAAATTATTTTATTTATTAAAAATAATTATAGACCAATTTCAATGCAGAACGATTTATATTTCTAAAACTTCTGATTTGATACACCATTGTTTGTTAGAAATTAAACAATTAAGAAATTAAAATACATTTGAAGATTTATTCAAAAATTATTTTGATATTAATACTTTTTTAAATGACAATAATTTATCTTTGGATAAAAGAAAAACTAAACCTAAAGATTTTTCTGATTTTTATTTATTTTCTACCCATAAGTTTGGAAATATTTTAAATAATAAGGATAAAGTAAAAAGTATTTATTTTAATATTATTGATTTATTTATATTTTGATAATAGATTTTACCGATAATAGTTATTTAAAACCTTTAGATTCCCTTTATAAATTTGATTAATATTTTAGATAAAAATAAATTAGAGCCTATTTTAAAAATAAGTAATATAGATGAAAATTCATTATCTAAAAATATTGACGTAGCCAATAATTTTTTAATAAGAAACTTAATAATTACAAAGAATG
Organism: Acutogordius australiensis; assembly: GCA_030555515.1. Classification (NCBI taxonomy): domain Eukaryota; kingdom Metazoa; phylum Nematomorpha; class Gordioida; order Gordea; family Gordiidae; genus Acutogordius; species Acutogordius australiensis. The sequence continues at coordinate 31,381,528 of CM060244.1, read as the reverse complement.
TGTTACTATTGATTTTGTTAAATTTTTATATGATTACAAAGATGCGTTTTCTAATCTATTTAACATTTTTCTATAAGTTTGTTAATTGGCTCTTTAACGTCGATAACTTCTTGCTGTTAAGTAGTGACCTGCGTAAAGGTGATTTGGTTTTTCAAGGACACGAAAAATCATTAACTGGGGCGTTAAATTTTGATGAATTTTATAATTTAATCAAAACAATTCTAGGATAAAATTGTTAGATTAATTAAAAACACTGCTCATAATCAGCTAATTATTTACTATTTTGAAACATGGTTGCAATTTTTTTTATGCGCATTTAACGTTGTTCAGGTTTTATTTAATTTTTTACCCTAATATTAATTACTAGTTATATATAAGCAGTGTTTTTTCATATATATTCTACCAAGCATACTTATACAATTTGTTTTCATAAAAATCAATCTTATCTTACTATTCATTAAAATCCAAATTTTATATAATTAATTTTTATCATTTATATATATATATCATATTTCTAATTTCCATGCGCATTGATACAAAATGATAAAATACTTAAATTAAATTTCCAAATCTCATATCTTTTTAATCAATTGATATTAGTGAAAACAATTAATTTTAATTCATATATCCAAATTATAAACGCAAATATTATTTTTATTTAGAATATAATAAATTACCATCAATTTCTTAAAAAATTTTGAACATGAATTCTATTGTTGTACATGTATATTTTTTGCCGTGACCGAAGGTCACGGCCATTTTTGCCGCCGAAGGCGGCAAAAAATTTTTTTCTGCCCCCCACGAGTTTTTTTTGCCCCCCTAAAATGGAAAAGCTAGAATCGGGCCTGGTAATAAGTAAACAATTTCGTAATTAGTATATTTCAATTTGTAATTAACAAACGCCTAATTGTTAATAAACACTTATTTCGAGATTTTATAACATCTAAATTGTAATAAATGAATTGTAATTAATAAAGGCCTGTTTTATGAATTATAATTAATAAAGGCCTGTTTTGCTCTTCGCACATTCATTAATAAAATAAATATTTTTTATAAATATAGCTATTACGTATTTGTACATATGTATTTAATAAAATTACACTGGACAACAAAAAAAAACAACTTAAACGATTTTTCGAGGGTTTTGTAGAGAATCTTCTTGCGATAACGATCCCGGGTTTAGTTTTTTTTCTAAGGCCTCCAATTTTTTTTAAACCGCGTCCAAAGTTCAAAAAAAATTTAAAAAATATTTTATTATTAATTCTACAAAAAATCTATTGGCATATTCAGATTCCTTATAAAAAAACATATCTAAAAAAGGTTATTACATAAATTTTTAGCAATTTACTTTCAAGTTATTTAGGATCAAAAAACGGAGTTTATGACAAAAACCACTAATTTTACAAAAATGAAAAAATAAAAAAAAATTAAATATTAAAAAAAAATTTAAACCCCTTCCGTTAATAATGAATGTTTTTGTTACCTAAATATATTTTTAAACTTTTGTTACTACCCATAGGTTTTATGATATAGAAGCCCAAACCCCAAAAATTGAAAAATCTTAACTTTGACACCGAATAACTAAAAATCTGAGGCCTTGGCTAAAATTCTGATTTCATATTCGTGATCAGCGCCAAAAACTTGACCAAAAACTATAGTTGCCATAAAAGTTGCTTAGGGTCGTCCAAAATTTGTTGTCCAGTGTTATTTAAGTTATTTATAGCTATTTTTAATTTTTCTAAGAGGAATTCAGGTTTTGAGGCTAGCTTAATTATTTAGAGTTAAATAAGTGTAAATTGCAGAATTAAAAGAATATTTAAGGGGCAAATGACCAATTTTTCCAAATTGTATTTAATGGAATTAATTACTCAAATTAATTTAACTCCACTATAATTTAATATAAATTTTAACGGCATTGTTTTTAGAAATTTAAATTAATGTTTTCAAATTATCTAATATTCCTGTAAAAAACAGCCGAGTTTAAATGCCTAATTTTTTATATTTGTAAAATAACTTTATTGAAATTGCCTGTTTCATGGTAATGTTTAGGTTTGCCCGATTGTGATGAATTCAAGCAATTTTTAAAGATTTAATATTAAACAGACAGAGAATTAGATTGTCTTAATGCCACTTTTCCATCATCTATTAGGTTTGACCTAAAACTTTAATAGATCGGGGTGATCTATTTGGGAAAATATTCCATTTCAGTTATAAATGATCCTTTACGACTTAAAAAATATTAAATACATTTTTTTTAAATCTTATTTACCAACAAACTCTTCGGCTTATGGAAGGGCTTGTCAACGATGTTTAAAAATTATAACAGGGTTATTAAAATTACAATCATGTGATTTATTTTACGTTTAATGAATATGCCTAATAATTTTATTAAATTTAAATTTGTTGATTTCGTTGAAATGTACCCAACAATTCGATATAAATTGCCGTAACCAGGATTTATGAAAAAGGGGTAAACCCACATATTGCCATAAAACAAGCATGCTAAGAATTCTATAAAGTTTAAGGTATTTTGAAAATAAAAAATTTGCCATTTACTCGGCTATCTTTTTAAGATTAGATCAAATTTAAGTTTATAACATTAATATAAAATTTAAAAATCTTAACTGCAATACCGTTTAATTTTATATAATGGTATGGTTAGTCAAATTAATTTGGGGCCCAATATCGATTAACAAATTAAAAAAAAAAGTTTTTAGTAACCTACCAAAATTTCTTTAATTTCTTTAACTCTAATATAACTTGACTATTGATGCTAACCTTAAAACATAACTTTCTCGTAGAAATCATAAACTAAAAATACGATTAAACCTTATAAAATACGGAAATGTATAAATTACAAAGCTTCATTAATAATGAAATAGGTTTTATTAATTACGAAAGTCCTTAAAAAACGAAATATGCCTTTATTTACGAAATAGACGTTTATTAATAACAAAAGTCCGTTAAAAACGAAAAATACTTCTAATTACAAAATAGGTGTTTATTATTTACAAAATAAGGGTTTATAAATTATGAAAGAGGGGTTTATTAATATCGAAATAGGCGTTCTATTACGAAAGAGGTGTTTATTTATCTACGAAACTCCAAAATTTTATTTACGTGTTTGTATTTTATTAATTACTAATTTACGAAATTGATTGTTATTAATTACGAATATTAACTTTACTAAAAAGGGAAATTGTTTTGATAATGACTATAAACGACTGTATTATACAATTATTTATTAATTAATTTAACATTATAACTTCTTATTATAAATTTTGATGTTATTATTACTTTTTTAAAAAAACATCTTTTAATCACTTGATTTTAATGTATTTTTATGCGTGAATCCGTTTTAAATCTTTTTTTAAATTATTGCAAGATTTCATTAAGTAGTAAAACTTTTCGCAGGAACAATGAGTCCACTGGTAGAGAAAGCTTTCTGAATAAACGTTCAAAAAATAAGCAATATATTTTTGAATCTTTCGAGAGCAATTTATAGCTATCAAATACTAAAAATATATGCTGATGTTTAGTGCCAAATTAATTATTTATTAAACTGTGAAAGGACAAACAATCCACGGAATTGAAATTAATAAGGTAGTAAAATATAATTATGCCATTTTGGCATAATTTTATTTGCGGGTTTTTAAGAGACCTTGGTTGCGCGCTTTTGAAAGCCCTAGGCGTCGTTTTAAGACACCCGGGTACTTTTTTGAATTTCAAATATTTAATTTTTATTGCGCGCTTTTGAGATATCAGAAAGTGTTTTGAAATTTTTTTGCGCGGCTTTAGTCCTTAACGCGCTTTTAAACATAAAGAAAAAAAATGCGGTCATTCGAGCGCTTTTATCAAAATGGGGTGCACGTTTTTGGCAGTCATCCCACAGGTCAACATATATATTAATGACACAATAATTTATTTCCATGTTGGCCTTATCTCTTATATATTTCGTTTTTCTTAGTTTCTTCCTGCCTTGGCTCCTTCCATCCGTCCATATCAAAAAAATGGCCTTTTTGACGAAATTGACAGATTGAGAATACCCTAATAAGAAAAAATCTAAGAATCTTTTTTTCATATAAAAGTACCCTTGTAACTTATATTTATCATATCTAATGGGAAATAAAATTTTTTAGTTTATCAAGCTCTTACATCAGCATTTAGATAAAACAAAATATTTCGCGTCCAAACTTAAATTTGACACGATATATGATCGGTTTTTAATAAAAGTTTTATTTGAATTTTGAATTTAACAGTTTAGCTGTTGTAAATATGCAAAAAAAATTTCAATTTATTTTTGTTTTTGAATCTTTTTTGTTTTTTTTGAAATTTTTTTTTATAATTTTCAATGTTTATAGCTGACTAACTAAGTTGATTAGAAAAAACGGTAAACGGATTTGAAAATCCCTAAGATGGCAGGTTTGATCTCCGTAGTTAGCTCATAACTCTCAAAAATTTGTTGACCTGTGTCATTAGAGAGAAAATTTGGGACTTAAAAGCCCGCCTAAAAAACGGGTCGGCCCGAAATATATAACAGGCCGGGCGGGGACTGAATTTGAAAAGAGGAATTTTCGGCCGGGTTGGGCAGAAGTTTCAAACTCATATAGTCCTACTATTACACAGGTCAACGAATTTTTGTGATTTTATGAACTAACTACAAAGATTAAACCTGCTATTTGGGGATTTTCCAATCCGTTTACCGTTTTTTTAAATCAAACTTAGTAAGTCAGCTTTATACATTGTAAATTTTGGAAAAATGTCAAAAAAAACAAAAATTCAAAAACAAAAAAAAAATTAAAATTTTTTTGTCATATTCACAATAGCTAAACTGTTAAAATGAAACTTCAAATAATATTTTTATTTAAACCGATAAATATCGTGCCGTATCTAGGCTTGGATGCGTTATGTATTATCTAAATGCTGATTTAAGAGCTTGACATACTAAAAAATTTTATTTCGTATTATTTGAGATGATGAATGTAAGTTACAAGGGTTTTAAAAAAAAAATTCTTGATTTTTTTGGTATTCTCGAGGTCGCAAAATCTTATTTGGTCAAATAAGCCATTTTTTTGATATGGACGGATTTAATGAGCCGAGGGCGAAAACTACGAAAAACAGATAAACATTTTAGATAAGGCCATCATGGGGATGTATGCTTCTATGTTTTCATGCACTTATTTTTCCCGACTTTGATATCTGTTAACCTGTGTTATAAATAACTAACATGATAAATATATTACCACAAAATGAAGGCATATTTTTTTGATAATTTAAAAACAAAAATTTTTAAACTTGTAATAATAAATTTTTGGGTCGTATTTTTAAATTCGGGCCTGGCCTAAAATTAAAAAACTAAATTCCTTAAGCTAAATTAAAAAAATATGTCGGGCAAGCCAGGCCACAAAATCAGGGCCCGTTTTAAACTTTAATTAATATATGTTGGGAGTTAATATAAATTTGTTTTCTGTTTTGACCCTTGTTATTTCATATAAACTTTTTTGTTTTTCATGAAAGGATTAAAAATTCAGTCTAAATATAAATTTAAGGTAAGCAGTACATCATTATTTAATAGGTTTTAAGTCATAGTCGCGAAAAAACTTTTAGCCTGCTTCCATTTTCATATATTGTAAAGATAGATAGGTAGGCAATACTAGGGATTTTTATAGGGTCAAAATAAAGTTAGCAATTTTTTAAACCCCCTGGCTTAAAAATTAATTATATTATTAATGTATGACAAAAAAAATATGGTAAAATATTGGTTCAAATGATTATAACGCTAAGGATGACCTATTTATAATTCTATAATAGTTAGCGGCCACATATTTACGGACTGAGTTTTATAAGGGCGTAGACACTACATGCAATTCAAAAAAAAAGTCTTAAAATGCCAGTGATCGTTTCAAAAAAATATCTTGCAGACACACGCCCATAAAAAAAAGATTTGTAAATGATTTCTTGAGCCATATTTAGGACAGAGAAATCAATTTTTTTTTGTATTTTCACGAGGAACTACAATATTTTAGATGAACCATAAAGCAATAAAAAATTTCATTATATAAGAGAAATAGCATGAAGTTAAGGGCGACATAAGATATCGAATATAAAAAGAAATAATGAGCGTTAATGCATGAGCGCTTAGGCCATAAATCTTGATTAACGAATGCCACGTTATGTTTTTAGATGCCAAAATCATATTAATTTCCAGCCAAATGTTGCGAACCCAAGCAGCCTAAAGTTATTATCGGTCGGTTAAAAATTAATTTTATATTTTTATACATGTCTAGAGTTTGTCCAAGCCCATATCGTACTTTTTTACACAAAACTTATGAATCTTCATAGGGTTTGACACTCATTAGATTTTTGCCTACCCGTAATTTGTAATTGGTAATTTGGAAATAAAACCAACACTCAATATATAGTATCTAATATTTGTTTTAATTATAACCTAGTAATACTCGAACACTCGACTAAATTTTAGGTTAAAATCCCTGTTCAAAATTTATTCTCTCTGTTTGGGAATAAAATTTGTGGTTTTTCAAATATGCAAATTTGAATATAAAGTAAACATAAATGCTTGACAGGTCCTAAATATAAATGTTATATTGATAAAATTTGAGATTCATCAGGTCATGTCGTTCAACAAATTTTGAGACGGACTTTCATAAAGGATAAAAATGAATTGACAAGAGGCGTTTGACACCCCAGGTAATGGAATGGTTATTATAATTATTGCCAACTCTGAAAAGATTGGATTTTTAATCACAAATATTTTTATTTGCTTTTGCCCTAGACAATTGATCATACTGCATTATTTCCATCACCAAATCTACGATTTTGAGAGATGATATGTTGTCGGATCACAACTGTTTGCTTCTTTTTATAGGCTATTTAGAGCATTTCAACATTTGAAAGTTTCCTCATGGAACATGTTTCCTGTATTTATAGTGTCGTCGTCTTGATTTTTAGGTAACGCTAACGACATTTTTATAAAGTTTTTTGCAGCACGATGTGTCATCCAGATAGGTACATCTTTAATCTAAAAATATTTTACAATTGACAATAACACTATCAAATATTCGATTTTTCTATCCTTCCTTGCATATTAAATGAGTTATGTACCACAGCCAGCAAATTTTTTAGAGTTATGAGTAACTACGGAGATCAAACCTGCCATCTTAGGGATTTTCAAATCCGTTTACCGTTTTTTCTAATCAAACTTAGTTAGTCAGCTATAAACATTAAAAACTTTAGAAAAAATGCCAAAAAAAAGATATAAAAACAAAAAATTGAATTTTTTTTTGCATATTTACAACAGCTAAACTATAAAATTCCAACTTCAAATATTTTATTAAAAACCGATTATATATCGTGTCTTATTTAAGGGCGCGAAATAATTTGTACTATCTAAATGCCGATGAAAGAGCTTGATATATTAATAAAATTTATTTCTCATTATTTGTGATTATAAATGTAAGTTAGAAGGGATTTTTATATACAAAAAAATTTTTTTTTTCTTCTAGGGTATGTTAAGATCTGTCAATTTGGTCAAAAAAGGCCATTTTTCGTTATACACGGATCTAAGGAGCCAAAGACGGAAGAAACTAAGAAAAACAAAAAATAAATATGAGAATAGGTCATCATGGTGATGCATTTTGACGAGCTCGTTGCCGTTGACAAAAACTGGGTCCAAAGGGGGAGGTTATTATTACCTGGGGGCCAAAGGTAGGTATTAATATTAGCGTGCTCCGCGGGGAAAAAGACGGGGATTATTATTATTAGGGCGAGGGCATTAGGACAAAGAATAAATACTTGTAGACCTTTATATTTATTTCAAAAATTCAATTATTCAGACTTTTATATTTAATTTAAACAATTTATTCCGGCACTCAGCCAACGCAAAACAAAATCCTTTTTTTTTACCACAAAAAAACTACCACTAAAAAACTAACTAAAATAATTATATTTTCTAATTCTCTTCAGCTTCGTGTGCATTGGCACGCGCACGACACCTCACCGCTTAAAAAAAAAGGACAAAATGTACCAGCCTTAAACAAAATTAGTTGCAATACCTATACTTATTCCATTAATATTTAAAACAAAACTAAGAAACATGGCGAGTGCCGGTATGAAATCACATTACAAAACATTGGGTGTCATAATATTAAATCAATAATATATACAGTTAATATTGCATGTTGTGTTACATAATAATACATCATACATATTTCAAATTCAAATAATTATTTGAAAATCATATCTTTATTCTTTGATTATCAAAATCTTTCTTTATTAGGGTCTCCTACACAGCCCAAAAAAAAATAAATCAGCCCAAATTTTTTTAATCAGCCCAAATATTTATCCATCAGCCCAAACAAACCAAAAAAAAAACAGGGATCATTTTTTATGTCCCATTCAACATAAACCCGGGCATTTTGCCCAACCAGAGGTCTTTTTTGCCTCTCAAAATAAACCAAAAACAGAAATCAATTATGCGATCATTTGACCCAACCAGAGGTCTTTTAGCCTCCCAAAATAAACAAAAAATAAATAAACACTTATGGGCTTTTTAATTTATATCAAACCTATATCCACTAGAGGGCTGATACAAAACCATATTCTCACGCCTTAATTGACCCCAACTAACTTGGAAATTGGTTGCGTTTGTACTCAAACATGCAATACGCCAACTCCTCCCTTCTTTACAAAGTCTCAAAATAAACCCTTTCTTAACAAAATTTAGATGCAGTGGCCAATTACAAAAAAAAAATAAAATGTTAAAAAAAATTACAATGTTAAAAAAAAAGTAACCCGTTATTAAATCATTCATTTATCACTCTCCATACGCAAAATCAACGTTATGTCCATTAAAATCACAAAAAAAACATTTTCTTTAAATAACCTAATGCATTTATGCATAGTGTATAATTAATGTAGTCCAGTTTCTTTTGCTCGATCTTTCAATTCCCGAAGTTTGTACATATATATGTTATTTATTATTACTCGCACTAAGCATATCCGTGTATGTTCCTGTAGATTAATTATTATTGTTTACATGTCCGCATGATTCCACACAAAGGAACAAAGAATAAAATGGCTGATCATTATCGAACACCAAGGAGCATAGAATAAAATGGCGGATCATAATTAAGCTGGCTGGAACTCGATTACATTAATATCGTCGTTCTCGGCAAATTAAATTTTACACGATAAGCATTTACCTGTAAGCGTAAATTAGAATAATAGCTATTTTTAGAATATTCCATTGAGAAGTTCGCAAGATGAAATATCATTATCATTGACGTGATTTGGGGCCAAATGGGACGGTTGTTATGCTGCGCCATTGAGGTAACTTGGGGTATAAAGGGAAGGTTATTATTAAATATCCTGTCATTGACAAAATGCGCGCCATATGGGAAAGTTATTTATTAGAATCCTGTCGACTGCGCCAATTGACGAGCTCGTGGCTGTTGACAAAAACTGGGTCCAAAGGGGGAGGTTATTATTATTATCCGGGGGCCAAAGGTAGGTATTAATATTGGCGTGCTCCGCGGGGAAAAATATGGGGGATTATTATTATTAGGGCGAGGGCATAAGGATAAAGAATAAATGCTTGTAGACCTTTATATTGATTTCAAACATTCAATTATTCAGACTTTTATATTTATTTTAAACAATTTATCAATTTCATTGCATCAAGACATCGAATTCCTCATGATTACTCCCGGCACTCAGCCAACGCAAAACAAATTCCTTTTTTTTACCACAAAAAAACTACCACTAAAAAACTAACTAAAATAATAATATCTCCTTTCTCTTCAGCTTAGTGTGCGTTGGCAGGGGCACGACACATTTTATGTTTTCATAAAATTCACGTTTCTCATTGATATTTGTTGACCAGTGTTATGATATGATAATTTTTCTAAAAGAAATTTTTATATGAAAAAAAAAATTCTTAAATTTTTTCTTTTTAGGGTGCTCTCGATCTGTCCATTTGGTCAAAAAAGGCCATTTTTTCGATATGGACGGAGGAGCCAAGGCCGGAAGAAACTATGAAAAACGAAATATATATATGTGATAAGGCCATCATGGGGATACATTCTTTTATATTTTTATAAAATTGACGGCTGTGCCATGATTAACCTGTGTAATCAATACAAATGATCTTGAAGCTGTCATATTTGCAAGCTCGAAAGTACCGCGTATCCCAATTCTCGTTATTTAGATACATTTACTATATATGATTCTGATCACAAATTCTGAATTGATTAGCTGTTTTACCATAAACAAATTTGACCATCTAACTTGGTGCAGTACAAATTGGAGATATCCTTTAGAGATGCCATTGTTGGCGATTTTAATTTTTGTGCTAATTTTAAGCTGACTACACAATGTTTTTAAATTTAGGCTGCTTCTTAGAAAAAAAAATCACTAGTTGAAGAACACACCTTATAATTTATAACCAGAATAATGGAGTTTTCATATAATTTATCTTTAAAAATTATTTTCTAGATTTCAACTACATTTATTAGTTATTTGAATCAAACATAATATTAAAATCTTTTTTTATAATTCTTAAAGATATTTAATCCGAATTAATTGTTTGAAAATAAAGGGTGAGCAAAATTTCTAACGTAAATTGAAATTTAACAAAGCTATAAAACAAACTACGATCTCAGCCGTTAGAATAAATCAATTAGGGTCATGTTAATTCAGTATCAGGATATAATCATAATTTACGTTTTTATTCATATACTTACTATTAATTATAAAAGCATAAAAGCTTTGCTGTTAATGAATATGTAAAACACAATACATATAAAATAACGTTATTGAAAATAATTTTTCCGTTTTTCGATTTATCCATGGCCCATCAGATCTTATACCATAATAAATGGTCAAATTAAGCGAAATGACTGTTTTTGTGACCTTGAAGATCCTTTAAAAAGGAAACTGAAAAAAAAAATTATTTATAACACAGGTCAACAATTTTTTGAGAGTTATGAGTTAACTATAGAGATCAAACTAGCCATCTTAGGGAATATCAAATCCGTTTACCGTTTTTCCTAATCAAACTTAGTTAGTCAGTTATAAACATTGAAAATTTTAGAAAAAAAGGTTATAAAACCAAAAAAGATTCAAAAACAAAAATAAAAAATTTTATTTTTGCATATTCACAATAATTAAACTGTTAAATTTAAATTTCAAATAATATTTTCATTAAAAATCGATAATATATCGTGTCGTATTTAAGTTTGGACGCGAAATATTTTGTATATTCTAAATGCCGATGAAGCTTAAAATATTAATAAATTTTTTTTTCATTCTTTGTGATTAAAAATATAAGTTACAAGGGATTTTTATATGCAAAAAAGATTTTTAAATTATTTTTTAGGGTATATTTAGATCTGTCAATTTGGTCAAAAAGGGCCATTTTTCGTTATAAACGGATCTAAGGAGCCAAAGACGGAAGAAACTAAGAAAAAAGAATAACATATATGAGATTAGGCCATCATGGAGACGCATTCTTTTATGTTTTTCATAAATAAAATTCACGTTTCTGATTTACAAATTTGTTGACCTGTAATGAAACCAATTGTTCACCTAAAATAGTAGGAAATGAAATTTTTAAGTATATTAAGCTCTAGCATCGACATTTAGAATAAACAGAATATTTGGCAGCCTAACCTAAATTGACGATAAAATATCCTTGAAATAAAAATATTTAAAGTTTAAATTTAATAATTTAGCTGTTTAATAAATATTTTTCAATATATTTTGTTTTAAAACGTTTTTGTAAAACCTGCTTAAAAAGTTTGATTAGAAAAACGGTTAACGGACTTGATAATTTAAAGATAATTATGTTTTATATAAATATTAGCCGTTAAAAATCAATAAGTGAAAAAAAATTAATTGGAAAAAATACTCCCCATTATGGTCTTATCTCATATCCGTTTTCCAAAGTTTCTTCAAACTTCGACCATTTTTTTAGGTATAATGACCAATTTGACAAAATAAATTTTCCGATCTTGGGAATATCCTAAGGAAAAATTTTTGTTCATAATAAAATTAGTTGTAACTTATTTTTTTTTATCTCAAATAATATGAAATAAAATTTTTAAGTATATTAAGCTCTTACATCAACATTGAAGTTATAAAATTATTGGGCACCCCAACCTTAAGAGGACACGACATGTTTGGTTTTAAATCAAATATTACTTGAGGTTAAAGCTATTTTAAATACAAAAATAAATTCAATATTTTTCTAGGCAGGTCTGGTCGCTGAAATTAGCTCATAACTCTCAAAAATTTGTTGACATGTGTAATAGGTCTAGAATAATGCAGAGTTATAATTGGAAGGAATGGGGCTAACATAACGCCTCTCCTTCCCCTCCCCCGCCATCCCATCTGCAAAAATAAAATGTTTTTTCTCCCCTCTCGCTCCCTTTAATTTTTTTTTAACCAAGAAATTATTTTCCTAGTATACAATAAAAAAGACAAGTTAGAAACACACCACTTTTCACTAAATCTAGTTATCAAAATCGGAACCCGATTGCCCGCCCGGCTTACCTGAAAAACGGGAAGGGTCTGAATTAGAAAAAAAAATATTACGGGCCAGACCAAGCCAACTTTTTAAATCTCAGCATTTTTAACAAGGGCTAACTAAAAATGATAAATATATTAACAAGCGAAGAAGGGTATTACCACTATACCCTGTATAGAGCTCGTAATATAAAATTTTCAGGCCGTACTGCAGGTTCGAGCGGGCCGAAATATCACGGCCAAGTACGAACTCTAAAATCAGTTACGGCTTTAGTATAATAAACATTTATTATTGTCAACCTAATCCATAATTTTTTAACATTCTAAATTAAAAAATTCCACAATTATTTTTATATATCAATTTATCAGTTTATTGAGTGTAAAATAATAAAAAATAAACAAAATAAAAACAAAATAAAACAAGACGTATGAATATTAATTTTTTAATAATTTTATGACTATTTAAAAGAGGTCATTGTTAAAAAATTAGAAAAGACAAAATATATCAAGTAATCATAAAAATGGTGAACTTACAAACTTTATTATTAATTATTTAAGAATAAATTCATAAAAATAATAAGCCGGAATATAGATCATGATTAAAAATATGTTAGACCAGCCAAATTTAAAAATGATTATATATTTAATCAATGTAATTGTGTTTTAATCGCAGGGGGCTATATATTCAACTAAATTTAAAAAGATATAAATATTTTTGGGTAAAAACGCAAAAAACAATTTTTTGACTAAAAAAATTCCTTACTTTTTGGTTGTGAGTTAAATAAAAGCCATATAATCTATGTCAAAAAAATATAAAAACAATATTGAAATTAATTAAATTCTATTATAATCACAATAATTTATGGTTCATATATGCATATGTATCTAGTTATCCTACACATTTTATAATTTGTTGTTATTAATGTAGGCCAACCATAATATGGTAATAAAAGAATACAACAAAACATTGAAACTTCAAAAGTTCTCATACTAATGGATGAATGCATTTTTAATTAAAACGATAGAAAATAAATTTAGCTTATCGGATTTTGCATTCAAGAAAGTTAAATAAGGCCAACACCGTTAAAAAATAGAATATACACGTGATTGTAGGCTATAAAAATAAAGCTTAATTTAAATATAACATTAATTAAAAATCATTACCATATATTTCAAATCTACAAAATTCCAATTTTACATGTAAAAGTGCCTAAACGTCACAAAATTTTGTAAAAAAGGTCAACATCGGCATAAAAAACATAAAAATTTAACGTTAAAAATCTTTAATTTTTGCGCATTGGTAACGATTATTTTTTTCTGATTACTGTGACTGCTTTTTTCATTTTGATGTGGTATGTATATAACAAAATACCCCTATACAAATAAAATTTAAAGAGCCGTCCGTTTCTCATAAATTACAATGCCTTCCCCTAAAACAACCCCCTTTTTTTGGTCAAGCAAAAAATCACTATCTGAACAACTCGAAGTTAATGAGGCTAATCGAGATTTTGGGTAATTTAATTTGTCCAAATGTAAAAATCGACTCCCAGAGTCACCAAAACTTCGGGGAGATGTCGAGAAATCGGTAAATGAATTATGGAATGTATTTAAATATTGAGCGTCTTTTATGCCTAAAGTATAATTATCACTTGTATGATAACTATCATTATTACATTGAGCCAGTTTCAAAATATCAGCTACATGTGTTTCGTCTTTTATATTAACGAGCTCATCTAAAAATAGGTTTTTAGGCCGAGTAAGTTGAGAGTTATTTGATTGTGTACCACAAGCTGTGGTAGGTTCACATAAATGATCACCAGGTTGGTGGTTCGAACAAAAATCCTCTTCGGACGGTAAACCTATCTGTGTAAAATCAGGTGCAGAATTAATAAAGAAATTATCGAAAAGTGTAAAATCGAAAGTGAACACGCTATCGCAATCATGGTATAATCCTGGGTAATCCGAAATTAATTCTGCCCGTTCGTCCATTTTAATGGTTGTTTGGTTGTTAATATCATCGACGTTTGTCGGCCCAAAAAGAAACGAGGCGCGTTGATCGGCCATCATTAACGTCCCAGTTCGAGAAAACAATGGTGGGCTACTGTTAAATGATTCAAAAATATCACGGGATTTTTTGTATAGAGTGCTAGCAATAACCGCGGCGACTTCTTTTCTCATCCGGTTTTTTTGCTTCACCTTATAAGTGTGATATATCTAAAAAATAATAACGCTATAAATAATAATAAATAACATAAAAAAATTTCAGAAAATTTTTATCCTTTTTTATTTTCGTTTTTTAAATCGCACGCCTATTTATTAATAATTCGAAATAATAAACATTGAACCTAAAATAACAAAAAAAAACTTAAGAAAACCCCAAACAAAAATTAGACTTTCTTTAACCTCAATACAAACTAAATGCAAGTTTAAAAATAAAAAACATTTTAAGTTTTAAATTTATAAAATCAAATTTTTAATAATTAAATACAAACCAGCAGATTTGGTTTTCATTAAAAACATATATTGCGTCAAAAGTTCTGAATTTTATGCTAACAAATTAAATTAGTACAAAATAATGATATTGCATTGTTATATTTCATATTTATTATCTTTCAAATATCACTTGTAGTTTTAAGACAATTATTAATAATGCCAGAAACAATTTTAAAATCGAAAAGAAAAATTTTATCAATCAAGCTTGTTTTTAAATGAGGGCGTCTTTAAATATAGTTGGTCGACCTTATCATTATATTCAGGCAATTTTTAAAGTTTAAATTAATAAAATAATAAGGCATTTGACAAAATTTTCATAGTAAATAAACGATTAAAAAACAAATATTTTCCCCGTTTTTCAAATGCCTCTTTAGTCCTGCCAAAAATAAAATATATACGACCTCGAAAGTCAATGATTAAAAAAATAATAACTTTTTTTAAAATTATTTAAAATTTTTCCTTAATCTAAATTACGATAATAGTTTTAAGTCTTTAGAAAATTAAAAAGTGGTGGCCATTTTTCTAAATATTTAATGTTTGTATAAGGATGACGTGATAATCTAAAAACAAAAAAAGGTATTGAATTATTATTTGCCAATTTATACATAATTTAAGAACTTTCCTTTTAAGCTTAATATTGCAATCATTGGCTAACGTCAATTGATAATAAATTAGTGCCAGTTAAATAACATCAAAGCACAAGGAATTCATAAATTTAAGAAACACACTCAAATTTTAATGCGAGGTGTCGGATGGCCTGATCAAATATGCCTAAATTGACCCAAATAAAAAATAAAAAGATTTAAAAAAGCGCATTAACCTCACTATGCCACCCCTTTAATGTCAAAAATCTACACCCAAAACGTCTAAGTGCAAAATGTAGAAATGGAATTCAATTTAAGCCACTAAAATCAAATATTAAAGCCTAAGTTCAAATTTAGAATTCCAAAAAAATTTGGTCGAAATAAACAAGAAGCAAGCACATTACTTTTTAAAGTGTAACGCCAACATTATAATAAACCTTAGAAAGAGGTGTCTCATAATTACGAACATGGTCTGTTTGTTGTGATTGTGCTCGACGACTTTTAGATTTATCATTATTCGTACTTGATAGGCGGTTATTGGCAAAATCTGTATTACTGTTATTGTTGTTGTTATTATTATTAAAAATACCGTATGTTCTCATTTGATTATAGGAAGAGTGGAAAGAGCAAACGGTGGGGATGAGCATTTTATGAGTAATATGTAAGAAGGATTATATTTATATGGCAAAAAGAGGTTTGTTACGTGGAACGTAGGCGGTTTGAGAGACCTTAGCTAAAAAGCTCAGAATCGCTAAAAATTCGGATACTCCTTGACCCAATGAGATTTGGGAAAATGATCGGTTATTAATCGATGAAAAATGATTGCAGCAATTAGTTCTAAATGCACCAAGTTTATATTATAAACTGTGCAGCGCGAATCACTTTTAAATCAGGGTAACCCTAAAATATGTACAATTGAATTTATAATAATCATATTACGATTGTAATGTATTGTCTTTAATATTTCAATGAAAAAAATTATCAAACATAAAAAAACACAAATTATATATAAAATGTCACCATGTTATAAGAGGTTTGGCCCAAGAGCGCCAACAAAAATATATACAAATTAAATTAAACTACTAAATATTACAAAAAAAATAAAAAATAAATTACAATGTTGGCCAATATTAGAATGCATTGCATGTGACCTTATTTTTGAAAACAAACGCACAATATTGACAAGGTTAGGTGTCTTTAAGTGTGTAAAATTATAATAAAAAATTCATAAATGGAGTAGTGCTAATGTTATACTAAAAGGTTTTATTGTAATTGTATCATGGTTCCCTCCCCAGGTTATGCTTACTTGAAAATTATTAAAACCTCCTTCAGGTTATACAAGTGTAAATAAATTCTATGCTAATTAGTGGTAAATGCTATTTGATATAGTGCAAAGCTTAAAAATAAATCAAAATATAACTAAATGAGTTTATATGTTAAATTCATTGCATATATTAATTACACTCAACAAAAAAAATCAACATAAATGATTTTTTGAGATTTTCGTAGAGATTATTCTTGCGATAACAATCCCGGGTCTATTTTTTTCCAATGCCTCCATTTTTTTTAACCGCGTTCAAAGTTCAGAAAAAAAATTTCAAAATTTCTCTATAATTTTCCAAAAAATCTATTGCCATATTCAGATTCCTCATAAAAAACGTATCTAAAAAAAGTTATAACTTAAAATTCTTTGCAATTTACTTTCAAGTTATTTAGGATCAAAAAATGGATTTTATGCCGAAAACCACTAATTTTATAAAAATGAAAAAATAAATAAATATTATATAAAAATTTAAATGCCTTACGTTAATAATGAATTCGTAATCTAAATATAGTTATTAACTTTTGTTAATACCCATAAGTTTTAGGATATAAAGGCCCAGAATACCTTAAAAATAGAAAAATCCCATTGACACCAAATAGCTAAAAATCTGAGGCAATGGCTAAAATTCTGATTTCATATTCGTAATTAGCACCCAAAACTTGACCAAAAACGATAGTTGCCATAAATGATGCTTAAGGTTGTCCAAAATTTGTTGTCCAGTGTTATTAATTATAATAAAAATGTAAAGAACGAAGCAAGCATTATATGATAATGAAATTAACACGGCATCTTTTAAACAAAAAAAAATCTTTTATTGTGAAAAATTATATTTTGCTAATTATATTATTTATTAAAATTCTAGTTATTAGCTTAATCACATTTTTTGTGCTATTAATTTCCTTAGTGTAATCACAATTCATGCAGGAGGGTGTTTAATGCCAGATTTTGTAACTTTTTCTTGAATGTTGTAAAAAAAATATTAGTAGAACCCAAATTTTCATTTTTAATTAACAGTTAAACGTATTGTGAAAAAGGTTACAAAATTAATTCATGACTCCCAAAAAAATTTATAAATAAAAATGTTTGGGTCATAAGAAAAAAAAGTAAACATTTTTAAAAGCTTGCTCTTTAATAATATTGATATAATTTTTTTAGGCATTGATAAACCCCATTGAATTTTTTTTATAATAGGCTAGGGCCTGTTACCTTTAAAAAAAAGTAAATTTTAAAACAACAATAAAATATATCTATACTTGCTACAAACCACCTGGCAAAAACTTATTTTCAAAACATTTGGCAGATAGGCCATGCAAATGTTAATCCTTGAATTTAATAAGATGCCATAGCCAGGCCTATTACAATTAAATTATTGCATTATACTTATCTTGATTATAACATTAATGGCTTCAGGCAAAAAATTTAATTAATTTGCACTCATTTCAGACCATATATTAATCATAATATCAATCCTATGACTCTTTTTAAAAGAGTATGCTACAAAACCAATGCAAAAAAAAATTTCTTTGAAAAAATTTGAGAGCATAAATTTCAAGAATTAATAATAATAATATCAAATAGTTTAGAATATTTATAATTTTTAACCTTGTTTTTATAATTATAAATTTAAGAACAATAATAAGGTGACATTAAATGAATGTTATATATGCTAAAAAAAATAAAAGTTAATATATATATATCATAAAAAATTTCAGTAAACAACATTTAAAAATAAATACATATTATTACCTTGTGAAAGTTATATAAGATTGTAAAAAGTCTCTAAATTATATTTCTAAAAATTTAAAATACTTTGATTTGTATACCTACCAAACTTTAAACTACCAAAAAAGACCATAGTACAATGGTTAAATTTTAATAATAAAAAACTATATAAAGCCAGCAAAAATGATCAGGGTATTAAACAAGCTTTTACATTAATTTTTGTAAATCTATTCCCGACATTTGACTAAAATTATGATTGTAAAAAGCATGCATACATATTTTGGTCCAGCTGTGCCTTGCTTCAATTAAATTTTATTGTAGCTTAAATTAATTAGTTTAGTTTTTGATAGTGGCCTATCATTACCTTCGACGCGTGTCTTCTATGGGCTATATTCTATTTAGATTAAATTTCTGTTACTTTTCTTAACATATATGTGTTATTGGTTTCCTTAATTAACTTATTAATTATATTCCAGTTTTAATAATTTTAAAGACTAACTAAGTTCTTAATACAATTCCCAAATATCAACTCATTCATTTTTTATTTTTATAATTAAACAATTACTAGACAATAAAAAGATATATACACATTCACATATAATTTATTGAATTCACATATAATTTATTAAACTATATAAAATGGAAACATTTATTTATCAAGCTTAAAATTCATTCCAACAAAAAGAATATCATTCAAAATATCATCCTTAAGTCGATTCCTTTGGAATCTAAAATAAACTAAATAAAAATAATCTTCAACACTCACCTCGTCAAGACATACAACAATTAATAATTTCTATACAATCAGCTTGTTAGCTACCCACCACTTCTAATATTTTATCCGCCTTAAACCTCTAAATTTTCGTATTTTAAAATTTCTATATCTAATTCTCATATATTAGAGGGCATTATACTTTATAAAATTCTTCTCTCTGACACCTCTAATAAGAAAATGACGACATATTTCCAGAAGACTAAAATCTTGATTTACGAAATTCAAAAGAAACTTTGATGAATTTTCGAAATTTTTTTTTATATTTAATTAAAAGAACTTATCTAAAAACCACAAGATAGCATACTAAAACTAGACCTTTGTTCAATAAAAGCAAAAGGGATAAAAAAGGAAGGGAAATTGCAAATATTGAAAAGAGAAAGGAAGGGATAGTCAAAAACAACAAGGAACTCAACATTAAAAATTTGATATAAAGTGAAGGGTAACACCGATGTGGGAATGGATTTAACGAAAACTTTCTGCGCCTAGCCAAAATTTTGGGAAAGAATAAGAATGAGGGTGAGACAAGGAGAAACAAATCCACCAAAAAACACCACGACCTCTGGGCAAACCTTCCAACTCCTATTGCCCCCGATTTATCCAGGTAGAATTACAAAATATAAAAAAAAAAATGCCAAAACCAAAAAAATAAACCCCCTCGATACCTTTAAACGTTTGCCTAAAGAAAAGCAACAAAGATATTTTAAACAACAAAAAAATAATTAAACCGTTGAAGCAAATTGTACTAAAAAAAAAAAAATAATAAACAAAAAGAAAAAACGGAGTGCACCCAAACAAAAGCTTATTTATTGAACACGAAACTTTCTCCTCATTCCACTAATACGTTAAGTCGGGCTTGTATGTCCCCAAACGCCCCCCGGCGGGTAGTTTGCATTGGTGGTGTAATTTTGATTTCTTTCTTCGTACTAAAATTTCAATCTTGTCCTTGTTTTTGGTGGATCTAAATACGAAAGTAGGTTTATTGGCGCCAACGACATACGGGGCAAAACGACGGTCCAGAAAAGAGAGACAAAGAACAAAGGGGGAACAAAAAAACAAGTTCTTTTTTTGTTTTCAAAAGTGGGAAGGGGGCGGGCAAAAAGGCTTCTATAAGATTTCTTGGTGACTTTACGTTTCTTATTTTTAGCTATTTACTAATATATTTATTGGAGTTTTGTGGAAAAGGGGGGGGAGGGGGAGCAATTTTACATGCGCTTTAGATAAATAATTGCAGGTATAATTTCCATATAAATTATTCTTGCTTGTTTAGTTAATAAAAAAATTGTGCGAGCCAAATTTGGTTAAAATTAATTAAATAAAATATTAATAAATGGCAGATATATTCTAAATAAAACAACTTTGGCATAATTTAGCCTAAAAATGTTCTATTCATAAAATTGTAATTTTATTTATTAACCCGTAAATGCTAGGGTAAAAAGTGTGTTACACAAATGCTACAGTGGAGTCCATACGTAACCTAATTTTAAACCTCTATAACTAAGATTTTTAAAGCTATGAACTTTGTTATTTTATTACTAAGAACGATATTGTAAATTTTATTCAACACAAAGTTAAAAAAAAATTTTAAAAGAAATTTTTAATTTTTCTAAATTACATTAAATAAATCTTGTCAATAATCTAATTGTTTCAATATTGATCAAATTGTGTCTTTATGTTTGATACATTATTTTTAGAAAGATTCTTAAAAATAATTTTAAATACAAGATTATTTAGGGCTAATGTTTACCTAAAAAACTATTTTATATAATTCATATCATTATTTTACAATACAAACATTTTGAAATTATGTGTAAAATTATTTAATAAAATAACTAGAAAATAAGGTTGCAATTATTTTTTAAATTTACATTAAGGCAATATCACGAGAATTTTTAATTCCTAAAAATTATGATATTTGACTAGACTAGACCAAATTTTAATCGTTTTATTTATAATATATTAAAAAAAATCATAAAATAGGAACGAAACTAATAAGATAGGTTAAGGGAAAACCAACACAAAAACAAAGGTTAGAAATAAAATAGCGATAGGTAGCAAGCTTATCGTCTTCCATGCCCACATTGAGTACCTATTGCTAACAACGCGTGTACAGCCAAAGGACAGAAATGTTTAAATGCAAAGGATTTCTTCATTTTAGTAAACCTGTTGTACGGCTACCACAAACATTGCATCACCAAGCTTCTATTAAAGTAAACATTGACCATCATAATGCGTATGCTCTACAATACCCGAAAATGCCTTTCTCATTAACAAAGGGCTTAGGAGGATATTGTGGTTTCCCACATTGAAGCCGTCGAGTCTTATAATATAACGGACACTATAAAAGTGAAACGTAAAACCTTAGTGTAGAACTTATAGATGGATCGAGTCCATGTTACATTTCGAAACGTTATTTGCCATATTGGAATTCCATGGATAACAATGGACAACAAAAAAAACAACATAAACGATTTTTTGAGGGTTTTGTAGAGAATTTTTTTGCGATAACGATCCCGGGTTTAGTTTTTTTTCCAATGTCTTCATTTCTTATTTAACCGCGTCCAAAGTTCAGAAAATAATTCACGAAATTTCTTTAACTATAAATTTTTTAAAAAATCTATTGGCATATTCAGATTCCTTATAAAAAACATATTTAAAAAAGGTTATTACCTAAAATTATTAGCAATTTGCTTTCAAGCTAATTAGGATCAAAAACGGATTTGATGACGAAAACCACTAATTTTATAAAAATGAAAAAATAAAAAAAAATTAAATATTATAAAAAAAACTTAAACGCCTTACGTTAATAATGAATGTTTCCGTTATCTAAATATGTTTTTAAACTTTTGTTACTACCCATAGGTTTTATGACATAGAATTTCAAAATACCCCAAAAATTAAAAAATCTCATCTTTGACACCGAACTAAAAATCTGAGCCATTGGCTAAAATTCTGTTTTCATATTCGTGATCAGCCCCAAAAACTTGACCAAAAACTATAGTTGCCATAAATGATGCTTGAGGTTGTTCAAATTTTCTTGTCAAGTGTAATTGACATTGGCTTTGCATGGCCCAAAAATGTTTTCTTAAACATATAGCGTCACCTAACGTTGCCTAAATATTGGAATTTTTTGCTGACTTATTTACAGATGGGGATGTTATACAGGCAAACCAATAAAAAAAATTTAAAACGGGATGATTTGCCACAAAGATTTTCCTGCCACCGGATCCCATGCATCTCAAACACCGCTACCATTAAATATTCTAAAATTTGTAGATTGCAAACTTAAATAGAGCGGACCAGACGGTCCACTTCTTAAAAATAGGCGGACAACATCGTATGTGCGCTGAAGCTCGCATGTCATTCCCACTAGACGAACTCACAAAAATTAGTGGACAGCAGATAATTACATTGGATTTGAAAAATGCTTTTAATCGACGTGGCTTAAATATTACTTAGTATTGTTACCCATATAGGTCTTTTTCATATCAACGTCTTCCGTTTAAACTCCCATCCGTGCCCACCAATTTAGCGATAAATGGACAACATATCACATCATAAGTAGAGCCATATACTTAGAGGGCGTTTTAGTCACCCACATCCTATCGATTATGAACACGTAAATGTCCCATTGCGATCTAGTTGCATTGCTGCTGAGAAAATTTAACTTACCATCAAACGCGTGCTTTACTGACTTAAATAATAATAAGCGGAGAGACAGTTAACAATCATAAAAAGACGCCGAAATAATTAGCTCAGAAAAAGGTATCTACTCTTATCGAGTTTACGACAAAGATAAATACAATTTGCCCGACCAGTTAAAATCAACGAAATTCCCCAAACAATCTCGCCCAGTCCAGTTGAGGATAATACAGATTAGCCACGATATCCATCGCGCACATGTCACTCCCCGAAATCAACTCTCGTTCAAATAAAGGACAATATCGTTCGGTCGTTGTGTACCATTCATTTGGTCGTTGAGGACCATCATTGTAGCACGGGTTTTGCCATTTTTGAAGATTGTAAAACTTTTCGGTTTGTTCGGATTTTCTGTTTGTAGACTATCGCAATTCTGAATTATATTCAATTTTTAATTAGGGGCCCATATATGTACGAGTTGATGCACATACGTTTTTGAATGTCGTGTGCTTGCCTTTAAGACAAATTCATTCCAACAATCTATTACGGCACTTCTGCGTGCCAGACGAAGCTATGATTCGTAACCCATGATTGATTGATGAGCCTAATTTCTTCGAGGTGTTTCGCTGAAAATGGACTGTACGTTTTCTCCGTCAGTTAGAATTAGTTCTCTAATTTAAAATCGGGCCAACAAAGGGGTTTTACCTAATTACCTTATAAAAAACTTCAAATTACTTTTCTCTATGGTCAACGAAAGATTTTGGGAAAGACTCATCCCATCCTCGTCGCCAATTTAAAAGAGCTGGTAAAACACCATTTTATTTATTCTTTTTTTTAATATATGGTTATAATTCATATAGTAAATTTAATAAATTCATATGACAAAATTGAAAAGTTGGATTTACACGTTACATTTTAATCCTATCAAGATTTTTTGTTGGACCGACTCTATAGCATTAGTATTAACGTGGTTAATGCCCTCCCCTTTTTCCACAACCTTTATGACTTTTTTACACTCTATTAATATTTATATTTATTATTTTTTAATTATAAAAAGTTTCAAATTTTCTACTTAAAGGTGAAAAAACGTTAGGGGGTCTACGTTAAGCGGGAGAAAAAAGCCTTGCTTCATAATCCACCACTGATAATTATAAATTTGCATGTCATTACCAATAGCTTAAATGAATCCCCAATGAGATTGTGTTTGAAGTATAAACTGTATTTTAATTCCCAAAAGTTTTTGGCAAAATACTTATAAATAAATTATGCTTTTACAAAATTAAAGTTGGCAATATTTTTTGTGGGGCATAGTTCAATACGATTCATTGTAATTTTAACGAATATTTAATGTACACAGGAACATGTATGAAATCTAATATATATCATGCCTACTCTATAAATAACGAATTTCAAAAATTTATTATAGAAAGTAATGTGATAATTATATAAGCAAAAATTGAGAGATTATTGATTCTGGTAGGTAGTACTGTTTAAATGATACATAAATAAGCAAAATGAAAAGGTTATCACTCCAAAAAATAATAATAGTTAACGCAAGCAAACTCACATTTTATAAGGTAAAATTTTTTACAATACAATTTTTATATTTTGTCAACCTATGGCAATAATACAAAAAAAGTCACGAAAAAATGTGGTATGTTAAATGATATTTCCCAATAATTTATAAAAATTTAATTTTCTGAAAAAATGTGTGCACATATTTTCAAAATATTTTGGCGAGTTTGTGTGCAGTCAAATAAAATTTTTTTGTGAATGTGTCAATATATTGTTTTCCCAAATAGATAAATAAAAAGTGGACCCTATATTTTGAATGTCATTATTTTAAAAAATTAGTTAAAATAAGTCAAAGAAAGCTTAAAAATTAACACCTGTTGTTAGTATAAAAATAGTTAAAATAATACTAACAATTAGTTAAAAATTGACTATATCATGGATATAGCAAAATCAACGAGTATCGACTTAAAAAATAATACTTTTATATCAGAATATAATTGTAAAATAATAATGAAAAATAATACTAACAATAACAATATGCAAGTTAATTAAATTATATGATAGATTAAATAAGCAATAAAATATCTTGAAGGTGTTCAAAGGTTTATTTTTCTTTTGTTTGTTGGTCAAATTAGATGGTTATTTAGGTTGGGGGGGGGGGGGGATTCATAACTGTAAAAATGAAAACTGAGAATAAAGGTGTCAGTCAACGGGAGGCGAATTGAAAATTTAACAAATTGCATAACAATTTAAATACAATTGGCGAATGAAGCTTTGTATGCATCGTTTGATTTTCCGCTGTCAAAAGATAAGCACGAGGTTTAATAAGCACAAAAAATTATATTAATAGGATAGGCAAAGTTAAAATATTAGCATTAAATAGGAAATAATTCCTTTTAAAAAGTGTTAAGGTGAAAGTGAGTGTTAAAATAATTATTATAAATTTTTAATCACCGGGATATTGTCGAAAATAAACCAGATATTTAGGCCCAATATGACAATAAGATCAAGAAAAGTAAAAAAAACTTATGTTTATTTAATGATGTATGGGAAATTTTGAGTATACATGAAAATAATGAAAAAAGGTAAAATTGTATTTTTGTTTAGATATCGCAAAAACAAAAGTAGCAAAAATATGGTACAATCATGTATTGCAGATGTAAAAAAATCACAGTATAGTGTGTCATACAATAAAAACATATTAAAAAAATTTAGGCATTACAATGTGTAGATATGCAACATTCAATAAAACTGGTGTCAGTGAGTTCTAAAACTAATATTAATTTCAGTTAAGAAAATTAAATTTTTAATATTTATTTACAAAAATGATTAGAAATACTATGCAAAAACCAAAAAATATTCATAATGCTAAAGCCGATTGTAAACATCTTTCGAACAAAATAAACATTTTTAGAAGAGAGAGCAATGGTTAAAATTGAATATTCACAAACTTAAAAATCTTACAAAATTCCAAAAATAAAGTTGATTAGGCATGTTGCAAATTTTTGATAATCTAACGCCAAAAATTAATCAAATAAAACGTGGTTAAATAACATTTAAATGCAAAAACCAGCAAAAATAAAATTAGAATTTACAAATTTATATCAGAACATTTCTTAAACTGTCCCAGTGATTAGCAATAAATTGTTTTGTTTATACAAAGCAGTTACTAAATGCTACCTGTGAAAAGTGGTAGTCTTATTATATTTTTTAACATTATTAACGTGATTATTGTTATTAATGTCATCACCGCTAAATGTGCGTGATTCATATATGTTCTGGTGACTTTTAATAGGTGACGCGGCGATTGGAGGGCTAGGGGAAGGAGCAACTAAAACACCAGAACAACATTCTTCTGGCGACGTGGTATTGTCGCTACTAACTTTAATTAGGCGCCGCTTTGACCTAGAAAATAAATAATCATTTTAATAAATAATAATTAAACAAATTTATAAAATGAAAATTCGCACACTCTAAGACGAAATGTTAAAATATACACGAAAAACTATATAATCCCCATCATACTTTAGAATGGCAAGCTTCTCCTTATATTCTTGGTAATCGATCCGTTGCAAAGGTCCCCAATCATCCGTGGGTTTGAGTGAATTTTTAAATTTCTAAAAAAAATATAACTTAATATTAAAGAGCTGTGGTTATTGTAAAAAAAAATAAAAAGTAATCAGCAAAGTCAATTTTTGGAAAATTTAGGAAATTAGTTGGTCAATAACACATTCTCGTTATAACGTAAATAAAACCTATATAAGAATGAATACTTGAAACAAGGTTTTCCCGCTTGCTCTATGCACAGCGAGTCCCATTAGGACGGGCAAGGGAACGAGAGATATAAGGGCCATGAACCAGCCGACTATGGTGGCCCATAAGGGGTAAACATACGTCACATTGTAGGTGAGTGGTTCAAAGTATACGATTGAGCTGATAAGAAGGCCCTGTGGGAGTTTATTTTTAGTATGGGGTAGGTCATATAAATTATAAAGTGGAACAATTGCCGACTTAAAAGATTAGATGAATTAAAAAATCACACAGGACAGTTAACTTAATTTGAGAGAATTTATGGCAACCACAATTCGACAAGTTTGTAATGCAAATTTCAAATGAATTACAATACTTTTAATATTAAAAGTTATAAAAAATAAATAACAGGTTATTAAAATATTAGCTTTAAAAAATTATATCTCGTTTCTCCCGGCACTACTCAATTTCCCTATTCCGATTCACTACGATATCATTATATTTTATTCGGAAATATAACAAAAAACTAAATATATTTTATATTTCAAAATGGGTGCGAAAAAGATACTAAGAAATTTTTACAATTTCCGAAATTCCTTCCAAACTCGGCTAGTATCATAATTAAAAATCAAAATAGTTAAACTGACAGATTATGCGACTTCTATATTTTACCTCAAATACTGTATTATTTTTAAGTATATCAAGCTCTTACATCAACTTTAAGGTCTGAAAAAAATATTTAGACGATTTTATCGGTTTTGAAATAAAAATATATTTTTTAAATTTTCCTGGCTTACAAAGTTTAATTAAAAAAACGGTTGAAAATCCGTAAGATGGTTAAAGTTAGTTCATATATTAAATTGTCGAGTTGTGTAATTCAAGTTATTACTAAATAAAACTATTAATGACAAATTATTTCCCCAGTGTGTATACTTAAAATTATTTTATCAATAATATACAAAAAAACTTATATTTTAAAATTCCATGGTGCTCAAATAGTTTTGGTGCAAATTAAAAAACAAAGAATGCATAAAATGGACGGAGGTAAACTAATTTATAGAAAAAACAAATTTTCATAATCCCACTATTAATTATGAAAATTTTAAAATTGTTCGATATTAGCTGTCCTCATCGCTATACCTTCATTATATATTTTTCCTCCTACAATAAATGCTATCTAGTATTTCGCAATTTATTGTAAGTAATCATTATTTATATATTTTGTGAAAACGAAAACATTTTTAATATAGTATCTACAATTATAATTTTTTTTTCCATCGATATTTTAATAATTTTTTTATCCAAAAAAAATTGTAAATAGTTTTACAAAATTTGGCTATGCGATAATTTGATTTAAAAAAAAATAAGTCGTTATCTTATCTTTAAATTATCAAAATTAATATACACAGCTTGATTATTATAAACAATATGGTCAGAAGCACTAGCTAGCCGAAAGTCTTAATTAAGGTTAGTTAATTTTTAATTATCTTTTTACGACTTTTCCTCTAAAGATCAATGGTTGCCATTAATTTATTTTGGCCCAATAACTAGATAAAAACATCGAATGAAAAATACAAACTCGTGTAAAATAACATAGTTTATATTAGAGATCAAAGCCGGGACCCGAAAGCCCGCCCGCCCGCAAAAAGAGCCGGGCTTAAAGGAAAAAAAGAATTACGGGCCAAGCTTATATCTCATTTTACCTTATTTTTTTTTGTAACTATTAACAAAAACTAAAAATGATAATTTTAATATCTCACGATAAATGGTATTAAGCTTACACTCTGTATTCTATTAATAATTCTAAAGCAAAAAATCTAGAGCTTGCGACCGGGCCGCATTCGTGATTTCGGGCCGGGCCTAAAAAATTAAAAGATATTTCCTTGTAGAAATGTCAATTATTATTTAAAAAAATTGTTTATTTGCTTGCCATACGTGATTTTTTTCTTGATAAATAGCATAATAAAAAACTATGTACCAATATAATGAGCGGCGTAACATACCGCCATAGTATTCTCCAGTATCTCGAGGGTCTCCTGTTGACCATTATTTCGATATCCGTTAAAAACCTCTCGGTACCTTTAAAAATAAAATTTAAGTCATGCAATAACACATCAAATAACTATTAACTATATGTCTGAACAAAGATCAACTTAAAACTAAAAACATTAGGATAGCTAGATTTATTTGTTCAAAAAAACATGTCAAATTTCCAAAAAAAAAAAATTAGATTATAGCTCCTGTGTTAAATCATATTCAAAAAAATATCATTCTATATATACTGGTAGGTTGCATTCCGCAACAGCTGTTCTAATTACTCAAATATTTAGATGTAAACTCTATTAATAAAAATCTTTCAAACCTAATAAAAAAGTTAGGACAAGTTTGTAAAACCTAGTTTAAATGTTATACAATTCATTACCATAAACGTAATTTATGGCAAATAACTCGAGTAGCGAAATGACCATAAGACTAAAAGCTGCACTGTAATGATCAATGAGTTGTAAAACATACATGCCACCCTGAGCAACCGATGGTATCCCGAGCAAGAAGAGTAAGGCGCACATGGCGCCACAGAACGCCAATTTATGACGTCCAAGTTGGCGAGGGAACTCGTCAGTAAAAGCGCTCACTAGCGTTTCAAACATGGCGAACTAGGAAATAAAATAAACTTAATTATAAATAAAGGTGTATAAATAGTAATACAACATAACGTTAGAAAAAATAACTCTGAACTAAAATTATAAAAAAACAATGGAGGCCAATGTTATAAGTTTCCGATTAATTTATTGCAATACTAATTATATACATGACTGAATTAAAATATATCAAAAATAATCAATTCAAAAAATAAATTCATATTTAAAATTGCTCTTAAACCTGCGAGTCAATTCCTACAGTAAATATCATAAGGAAGAAAAGCATGGCCCAAATGTAAGAAAAGGGCATATTAGCGACGGCTTCGGTGTATACAACAAATGCTAGGCCTGGACCTGAAAGAAGGCGAAATAATTTTAAATTATTAACATTAAAACAATTCATAAGACCTAAGCTATGTATATTCCAAATTATCATAATTATTGTAATTTTTCTTCCCGTTTAAAGGTTCGCTAATTATATTATAGAATGATCATAAAAAATAAGCAACCACTTTTTAATTAGATAATAATGTCAAATTTAATGATTTGATATCATACAATTACCCAGGACACCCATTATTCAATGAATAATTTAAATTTAAGGAATTCTTGGACAACCTTTTTGTATAACGTTTGTTATAGGCACCCCAGTACTGTAAGCCATGAATCCGATAAAGGAAAAAACTACCGTTCCAGCAAATATGCTCGTCCCGGCGTTGATAAAAGGTAAAATTATGGCATCTCTAAATAAATGAAAAAAAAATCAAAATATGTTAATTTAATTTAACTTATTAAATGTGAGATTATTATAATTATTGTAATTTTACAAACGAAAATTGTTTGTTTATTATTGCCTTTTATATTAAACTATTCTAATCAGTTTATATGACAATCGCAGCTAATTTTGATAACACTTTAGATTTATTTCAGCAAAAAAAATTCTTGATGGTGCACATCTTTTATGTTATGCTTAAAGTGGAGAGAAATACTAAAATGCATATTTAGAGCAATATGTTATAATACATATTTTAGTTCGAAATTACAAAATTGCTATATACTTTCCGTGTTAAATTAAATATTAAATTATTAAAATAAAAAAAACACTCCTGTAATTTAATGAAATTTTATTACAAAATATAATAAAATAAAAATATTATATTTTTCCTCATTTTATTTAACAATTATTTTGCTTTCAAATTTATGTTAGGTTGAAAACTCCGAAATGCATATTGGTCAGCATAGCACAAAATGACATATTTATGTTGTAGTTCGATAAAGGCAGCTTAGAGCATTAGACAGTGGCATAATAACTTTGGGTAATATATATAAAAAAATATAATGGTTAATGTTAGAGGAATTTAAAAAATGGGATTATCGCTATAAAACATTTAATGCCAAAAAAATAAATCATTTAAAATTAAAATATTTAAAAAGCAAATAAAAAAAATTCAATCACAAATCTTAAAGTAAACATCTTATTCAATAAAAATAAAAAGGTACCCAGTAGTCTACCTCCTCTAATTTAGGGAAAAAACATTTTCCCTATCAACATCTTCCGTGGAGGAGGGTCAATATAAAAAACTTTTTCACAGCTCGTGAGAAAAACTAAAAAGGGTCCAAATTCCAAAAAAACACTCTGAGAGGGTGCCTTATTTCGAAGCAAAATTTTCGGCAACTTATAACATAAGAGTTGAATTTCTGATACGGTTTTTAGAGTTAGATATAACAAATTTAATGACACAAAAATGACAATTTGATTGAATTTCTGGAAGTATAAATAAATTAGTAAAATGAAATATATATTTTATAATATATAGGTAACAAAATTTATCTGCAAGTTAAAAATAAACGAAACACTTTTACTTTTTAAACATGGCCAAATCGCCAAATGCCCTAGGGCAATAGGCTACTGCCTTAAATTGTTTAATGCCCTACAACCAGGAATTGGAACCGTCCGAAAAATTTCACTGGTTCCGGTTCCAAAATTTTTCGTGGAACCGGTTCCGGTTCCATTTCATTTTTTTTTCATAAGGTTCCGGTTCCGGTTCCAAATATTTTTTAATTACAAAATGTAGTGTGCACGTGTGTATATATATAAAATATACCGATAGGATACAAAATTACATATCTTTTATTTACAATAACAATATTTATATATATAATCATATATAATAAATTTATTTTGTTAAATCATTTTTTAATTTAATTAACAAAATAGCTTGTAAAAGTTCTTCTGATGTCAGCCCTTATATCCGATAATATAAATTAAAGGGTCGAAAACGACCTTTCTACACTAACCTAAAAATAACAAAATAAAAATATACCTGTGTTGCGGGAACACTAAGTAGAATTTTTGAAATTTGATAAAGCTGGGGAAATTGGGCTGATGCCTTTTCCCAAAAAGCGATTATACTAGTAAATTCTGAACTAAAAGGAAGATTTTCAAATTCTGATATTTGAGAATCAATTGATTTATAAGTATCAAAATTAACGAGATTCACTTGACTTGAGTGATTTTTGAGATAATTATTAAATTCTTCATCTTCGTTTGTACAATCAACGATGTCTTCATCAATTATTTCTAAGCTCTTATCCTCCAGCATCAACATTTTATTCCAAAGTTCTTTTAGATGAGATCGAGCCTCAGCTTTTTCCTGAACCGATAAAAAACCTTTGTACCTAGGATCTAAAAATATCGCTGCCAGTAAAACAGGAGATTTAAGGTATGCAGACTCGCATTTTTCCATATATGATGACATCTCGTCACCATAAGGAAATTTAGTTAAATTAAATATTAATTTTCTCCATTTGCCATAGAAATCGAACAAAGTTAGCTGGCTATTTTGCAAGCTAAGTGAAGTTATGTGGCATATTTCTAAGACTTTTACAATTTTTTTTATTTTGCTCCATTCTTGTTGGGTAAGTTTTTCAAATGCTGGCATGTCCTCGCATTTTTCTTTTATGTTAACTAAAATAATAATGTAATTAAATACGTAATCTTTCGAGCATAAGATAAGTTGATGACCATCTAATAGGTACATCAATTATGGACAGTGGGACCGAAGAGTTTTTTAAAATTTTAGTATAGTACGAATTGCGTAGATCTTTTACAATTTTTCTTGCACCCTCCAAATTTTGTTCGTGCAAAAAATCCTTGATAGCTAGTTGTAATGTGTGCGATGCACATCTAATGTACCTTCTAGGCACCTTTGATTTTTGTCTGACATAAACGACATTACGAGTTATTATTTTCGTATATAAAGAATTGTTGAAGGGCCTTTTTCAATGACATATTGTGAAATCCAATTATTATAAAATTGAAATTGGAAACCGATTTTCACAGAATAAATAAAGTAAATGAATATAATTTAAAAGAGATTCCAATGTGTAGTGGTTGCGACGGCTTATACGTTTCGGCTTAATGGGTTCAATTCTTGGGTGGAGAATTTTTTTATATATTTAATATGTATCTGTTAGATGAATTTAAGTTATAATAATATAAACCGGAACCAGGAATCGGAACCGGAACCGGCGAACTTAGGAACCAGAACCGGAACCGGAACCGAAAATTCAGAAACCGGTTTCAGGTTCGAGTGTGCGGTTCCAAAGATTTTGGCTGGTTCCGGTTCTTACGGTTCCGGTTCCAATCCCTGCCTACAACAACAAATACACATTATGACAAAACTACAAATTAAATAATAAATATAGATAAAGCAAGCGCGTTTATCAAATGAGGCTTTATCATTAATATTTGCTTATCTATAGAAGGGACTATTAAAATAATTAGATTTATCTAACCTATAGCAATCATGATGGAATTTGTTATAGCTAGCCATAGTAATAAGTCCGCCCCAACCAGCTGCTTGGGAGTAAAAGATTTGCGTAGCTGCAGCAATCCATATCTACAAAATTATTTAAAAAAAAATACCGATGGTAATTAATTAATAAAAATTATAAATGATATATACAAGAAGAAAAAAGATAATATAAATAATATTAAGTATTTTTTTAAATTTTTTTGGTGTAATATAACACACAAAACAAAAACATATAACAATAACATGACAAATTTAAAAAATCGACGCAGGTGTTTTTGCTACCTCGAGAATTGATAGCTATCGAAAGTTACCTTTATAGTATAATCTTTTAAAAAAATAAAGATTATTTTTACCTTTATTTAATTGATAAATGTGATATATGATTCAAAGTCTATATGCTCTTGCTTGTTGTTTAAATTGTCTAAGCTTATTAATACTAATTCCAATTTTACAAAAGTTTTGCTTATTTTATTTACATTATTTAAAATTTATTTATTTTATATGCAAAACGTAATAAATAATGCAAAAATCCTATCATTTTAATAAATAGCTTGCACTTTATATATAAAAATTTTTATATTATGTAATTTAAGTTAATCAAAATTAAGAAAATTTGTGCAAATTAATGTATTAAAACAAAGAAAATGTTTTGAGAAAAGGACCAATAAGTTGCATACCGTTTTACTTTTAATTAATGTAGATAAAAAAATGTACAATTACATATCTTGTTAAATTCACATTCAACAAAACTTTAATTAAATTTTTAAAGTATTTTTTGATATTGGCGAGTTCGCCAATAACAAAATATATTAATTATTGTATTCAAATATCAAATTTGTTTCGTAAATATAATATTTAAAATAAATGAATTCTCTTTTCATGTTTTGACATAATTCAAATAATGTTTTTTTATAAAATTTTGATATAATTATGGTCATAAATAAACATTTCCAACACATAGCTTGCACTTTATATATAAAAATTTTTATATTATGTAATTTAAGTTAATCAAAATTAAAAAAATTTTGGCAAATTAATGTATTAAAACAAAGAAAATGATTTGAGAAAAGGATTAATAAGTTGCATACCGTTTTACTTTTAATTAATGTAGATAAAAAATGTACAATTACATATCTTGTTAAATTCATATTCAACAAAACTGTAATTAAATTTTTAAAGTATTTTTTGATATTGGCGAGTTCGCCAATAACAAAATATATTAATTATTGTATTCAAATATCAAATTTGTTTCGTAAATATAATATTTAAAATAAATGGGTTTTCTTTTCATGTTATGACATAATTCAAATAATGTTTTTTTATAAAATTTTGATATAATTATGGTCATAAATAAACATTTCCAACACAGCTACTAATAATTCTCATCAAATTTAGGTTATAAAATAATAATTATTCAATGAGTTTCGGAAATTAGAAATCCTCTAGAAATTTTTGAAATTATAATTTTATGTTTTCTTTAAATGTTTGCACATTTCTCTAACATTACCATTAAAAATATTAGCTAATTTCCGAAACTCGTTTTAAAAAAGTTATTTAAATATTTATAAAGGAGTTTATTACAAGCCTGGCCCACGAACACCACCCAAAGCGCTCGCGGTGAAGAAAGGGGGGACCGGGTGTTGAAGGGGGGCAGAGCAGATAACCGTAACTTATTGATATAGTATATTTAAAAAAATAAGTTATGCATTTGCCAAAATTATACAAATAAATTTGCAACAAAAAAAATAATTTTTTTTAGTAATATAAGTATTAATTAGCCAACATCTTAAAATGAAAAACGTAAAACATGTAATTCTACAATTTAAAATGCCAATTTAGGAAAAATAAGGTAGTTTTTAAAAAAGATATATTTTTAGAATAACAAATGTGCTTTTATATATAACAAGGCATTAAACGATTCCGGGCAATAGCTAATGCCGTAGGGCATTAAGCGATTTCAAAAAAATTTGATCAATCATTTTAGTATGTAAAAAATAATGATAAATACCTAATTAAGATAAAAAATCTGTTCACTAATTCAATTATAATTCCGTTAATTTGTTTAATTAAACATTTTTGCCCCATCAAATGTTCTAGATTTATCTCAAAATACCGATGAGAATTAAAAAAATACCTAGTGTTTTGACACTCATTATAAAGCATGATCCTTAAAAAACTTATTTTACCTCAATTTATTAAGTTGATGCGACCAATCGTCTAATGCCCTAGGGCAATAAACTATTGCCTTAAATTCAACATATATGTTTATAATTTAAAAAAGTTTGATTAATCAGTAATCAAATCCAATATCTTGGTCGTTCATTATTTTTTATATAAATTTGCCATATCTTATAAATACCCTCGCAGTAACAATTCGCACCCCCTGCCCCCATACTTAATTTTGTGAAAAGTTAGATAAAAAC
This sequence comes from Acutogordius australiensis, assembly GCA_030555515.1. NCBI lineage: Eukaryota > Metazoa > Nematomorpha > Gordioida > Gordea > Gordiidae > Acutogordius > Acutogordius australiensis. Next base: position 31,345,806 of record CM060244.1, on the reverse strand, counting down.
AAAATAAATAAAAAATACTTTAATATCTTTCAGCGCCTTCCAATCCGGTTTATAAAATAACTTTATTCCGTCAATAGCACCAGGTAGCATGAGCCCACGAATGAATAGAACCACTAAAATTAGGTAAGGAAGCGTTGCTGACACATATACAATCTAATTAGATTTTTTTTTTATAAAATACAGAATGATAAGCATGATTCAGGAAGATTCTAAGATTGGTCGAGCGAGCGAACTAATAAACGCTTTATCAAAATGTATATTTCTTATTCTATTACAAGCTGTAGTGAAATAAAATTATGATATCTTCTCCAATGCCCTTGACGGCTCATTTTTCAATGTTTCTGTGCTCATTCAGCATTTCCAATTCATGCAAAAGTCTTAATTTATGATAAAAATGCACCACAACAAAAAAAATTTATTGTGATATTTGAAAAACTAGCATAAGTGGGGTAACAACAAGCAAATAATTTGATCAAATAAATTAATTTACAAATAAAAACGGTGCCAAATCAACTATTTTTAAACTCTTTGACCATTTTATCCTTAGGAATTTATTTAAAACCTGTATATGATAAAATTAAGAAGTAAAGCGCATTTTAGCGAACCAAAATGGCAACAAGTAATACTTGTAACTGATAGTAAAAACCATATCTTTGATATTATAAATACAGAAAAAGGCTTAAAAATATACTATTTTTTTATAAAATATGCTATTTTTTATAAAATATGTAGGCATTGGTTTATCCATGAATAAAATAAAAGTGTTTTAAATATTATCTAGTAAATTTGCAAAATATAAATATATAATAGAATGAAGGTTTTTAACTAATTTACTCATGTGGATAAATTTTTTGACATCAAAATTTGGTATAAAATAATTAAATTTTATTTTAAAAAATTGGTCCAGGTGTTTTGGTACTCAATGTAAAACATTATCTATTAAAAAATTATTTTCATACCACAAAGTATTAACAAAATACGTTAAATGGTCTAATACCAAAGCGCAATTAGTCTTTAAATTAGATTGGTAACAAGACTAGTAAATACTTTCTGGACCAAGCTAATTAATTTTTTTACGAATGCAATAAAAATAGACTAATATTTTTAAAATTTAAAAGTATTATTTATTGAGTTAACTTAAAAATTATTTTTTAACCCGCGATTAGCACTGTGTGGTCCATATGGATCCCAGCACATCTTAAACTTTGAATCTCAATATTATATATTATAAATTAAATTTTTGTAAATTTTTTTTAATATATAATAAACAAAGTATTTATAATCTGATCTAAGTCTATTAGAAAATTCGTTTAGAAATTAGAAATTTTATTGGAATTCGTACGGATCCCACACTGTCAATTTCAATATTGAAAACTATGAGATTGCCTCAATGTAAATTTAAACTGAAAAAATTGCCAACATATATTAAGTATATAATTTGTTTGTGTTGTATAAAGGAATTATTTTTTACTTTTATAAAATATCTAATTTTTAAGGGGAGTAATAGCAAATAATTTTTTAATCCATGATTTTTTTTTCGTGGTAAAATGTACTACCGAACCTAAAAAAACACGATTTAATCAATAATTAATATAGTTAATGTATCGACAAGATTTATTTAATGTTGTAAAAAAAAATTCAACTTTTGAGATCTCCTAATTTGTGTTATTCAAAATTGGCAAAATACCTTAACCCGTGAAGGGTAGGGAAATTTGTAACGCGATTAAACCTCTATATCTTCAAGAGTTTTAAACTATGATCTTTATTTTTTATTATTTTGAAGAGAAATACGTGCTCTTTAATTATAGACTAATTTAAGTTATCATTAATGAATATTGCAAATTTTATTAGTAGAAAAAAATCTGAAAAATTAAAATATTTCATCTTTCCATACATTAAATAAATCATGTCAATAAACTAAATGTATCAATATTATTGATTAAATTGTGTTTTTTGTCTAGTAGAACATACTTAGAGAGTTTCGTGAAAAAAATATTTGATATAAAAAATTATTTTTGGCTATTATTTACCATAAAAACTAGATTAATGAGAAAAAAGAATAATTTATATCATTATTGTAATACAAACATTTTGTATACTAAATAATTAAATTATTTAAAAAAATAACCAGAAACTAAGGTTGCAAATATTTAAGTTTGATTTAAATAGAGTCAATAACATGGTTTTCAACATTGAAATTAAAAGGGTGGGGTCCATTTGGACCCCAATTCAATTTCTAAATTCTAAACAAATTTTGTTATTAGACCAAATTTTAATTACTATTTTTGTTTATCATATATTAAAGAAAAAAGTCACAAAATTTTGGCCAATAATATATAATATTTTTAAAGATGTTCAAAATTTAAAAAAGGCTGGGGTCCGTATGGACCCCACAATGCTAATCGCGGGTTAATTAAATTTATATCAAATTATAAATGAGCACGTAATTTTCTTCGAAATAATAAAAAAAATAAATTTTAAAATTGTTAAAGTTATAGAGGTTTAAAATTGGGGTCCGTATGAACCCCACTGTAGAGGCCACGGTAGCATTCGCGGGTTAAAGATATAAGCCTTAAAGCCTCGATAAGAAAATGTCAAATTTGGCATTTCCGTAAAAATTTCGGTGTACAAGGAGGAAGATTTGCCTAACGGAACAACGAGAAAATAGTGATAAATCGGCCTAGTAGTAGAAGCGTTTAAACCTAATCTGAGTGCCTTGGTTTAAGTTAATAGACCAGTGTAATAATCAAAAAAATCTAATTCTTACCTTTTAAAGATTTTAATTAATATAATTAATATAAAAAATATTCATTTTGCAATTGCCAAAAAAGTCAATATAGAATATAAAATATAGTTAAAATTAATTAGGCGAATAAATATAGATGAACGATGAAAAACTGGCAACATAAAAGTAACATACCTTTCCCGACGATTTAACGCCACGAATCAAGCACAAGAATATGATAATCCAAGCAAGGATTAAACAGCCAAGCAATTCTAACCGTATCTTTCCAAGGTACTCGATCCCGGCAGACAGGTCTAAAACGTGGCGACTAAATTAATTTTTTATGTAATTTATATTAAACCTTATATAAAAAATGTTTAACCAAATGAAGCAAAAAAATTAAAAAATTCGTATTAAAATATCTTGTATAAGGTGTAATCAAATATCAATGTCAGAAAAAAAAGTTTATGAATATATAGATGATTATATCCCCATGATGGCCTTATCTCATATATTTATTCCGTTTTTCGTAGTTTCTTCCACATTCAGCTCCTTAGATCCATCTATATCAAAAAACGGCCTTTTTCGACCAAATTGACAAATTTTGCCACCTAAAGACTTTTATTCATCATCTCAAATAATGAGAAATAAAATTTTTAATTATTTAAAGCTCTTGCATCAACTTTTGACTATTCAATATATTTAGCACCGCAACCTAAATATGACCTATATTATTTTTTACATGAAAATATTATTTAAGGTTTGAATTTAACAGTTTAATTGTTTAAAATACAATAATATTTTTTTTGTTTTTCTTTTTTTTTGTTTTTAGGCATTTTTTCTAAAATTTGTATTTTTTATAGCTGACTTACTAAATTTTATTAGAAAAAAAACGTAAACGGATTTTAAAATCCTTAAGATGGCAGGTTTGATCTCTGTAGTTAGCTCATATATCTCAAAAATTTGTTGACCTGTGTTATTATAAAGTTCCCAAACTAATAACTTTAAGTTTATACCCGACTAGTATGGTATATTTTCACGTTACAATAAAAATATATGATATTTTATTGAGGGATAGTACTAAGCGCGTCCCAATAAAATTACATTAAAAGAAAAAAAAGAGAGAGATATCCATAAGATTTTAATTAGAACGACAACAATTGATTGTCCTACTAAATGTACATGATATTATTTATACGTATTTCACTTGACATCTAATAAAACAAAAGTTAAAAGTTATATGCCAAAAGTAATACTTTTGGCGGACACTCATAACTAAAAAATATCGAACGAAAATGAATTTAATTAATAAAAATAACACTACAATTAATACTCTTGCTATGTTTAAAATAAGCCTAAAAAAAGTTTTAGTAAAAGCTAACTTAACAATTCAATAAAATATTTAAAAAGAATAAATTTTTATAGGATTTAAAAAAATCAAACTTCAACACTCTTGTTTTAAAATTACGTTTAAGATTTAAATGCGTTTTAGCTCTCAATCAATTAGCTCTCAATCAATCAATTTTTTTGTTTTTTAAAATTGATCATGGCCAAAGACGTGGATTGCATGTTCAGATGCTCTAAAATATATTACATGCAAAATTTAAATAATATAAAATCAAAAAATTCTTTATTTCGAAATATTAATAAATAAACAAAAGACAAAGATACAAAGGCAATGTAAACAATAAAGTAATAAAACATGTCTACCTTTGTCTATCGGATAGTTTATTAACATTTTTTTATTAAAATCCTTTTATATTTTTTATTTATTTTAAAGCCAAATCATATTAAGTTAAAAATACTGTTTTATGGTTGACGGATTGATAAGAAAAATATTGTTTTACTTTTTAGGACTCAAAGTCGCAAAAATTGTCATGCCATACTAGTTTTTAATGTTTATGACACAAAAAAAGGACTCATAAAAAAATTATTGAAAATCGTACACACAGTGCGTCTTTAATTTTTGATTTGTTTCTTGTTATAATAGTAAAAGTCATATTTGAAAGAAGATATTGCATATTTGTAAAAGTAGCGGAATCCGTAATCCCAAAACCTGTCCCGGTAACAATGAATTTGGCTAACAAGAGTTAACCAAAAAAAAAGGATAGAGAAGAAATACTCGAAGATCTTAAACTCAGTTTTTTGGCATAAAATTGAGCTAAGCTCACTCTCCTCGACATAAACCCAATTTTATTTACATTTTTTTTAATTTTAAAAAATGTTGATGTTTTTCTGACTCATTCAGAAATTGATATTTATTCAAAACAAAAAATCAAAAAACTTCCACTCAAATTGCAACAAATTGTTTTATTTTCAATGGGTAAACTCGAGCTCAATAATGCATGTTTGCAAATCCCTAAAAACGTCTAGTATTGTTAGCGAAAGGGATAACTTGAATTTGATAAAATAAATTAAAAATATGCATAAAATTTTTTAGTATATTAATTGCTACATTTATTATTGATAAAAGTAAAATTATTGAAAACTACACAAAGGTAAAAAAAGCAAATTTTACATCCAAAACTCTTCGCTGGCTGATATACGAGTCTTTTCAGCAGATGCAGCAATAGAAAGCGCCGTAGGCGCTAAGGCGCTTAAATTTTGCATTGATAGACTAGAGACTTGAGGAACGATTGAATGGTTAGTAGTACTATAAGACGGTCACAATATAAAATAAAAAACATAAATATTTAATGCAAACAAAATCATTAGGTTGTCTCGACATTTAACATAATATGCGTTTATAAAAAGGAAAAAGCTTTTTTTATTCATTTGTAAGTCCTAGGGTGAGAAAAAATTCAAAAAAACTTTTTATTCGCAAAACCATATTTAATTTTTTTCAAAGTTATAAAAGTAAAATTCTTCATATTACACTACACAGGTCAACAATTTATTGAGAGTTATGAACTAACGTTTTAGGGATTTTTAAATCCGTTTACCGTTTTCTCTAATCAAACTTAGTAAGTCAGCTATAAACATTGAAAATTTTATAAAAAAAAAAAAGGGTAAAAAAAAAACAAAAAAAAAATCAAATTTTTTAACATAAGCTAAACTGAACTTCAAATAATATTTTTATTAAAAATCGAATATAGTGTCGTATTTAAGTTTGGATGCAAAATAATTTCTAAATGCTGATGCAAGAGCTTAATATACTAAATTTTATTTCTCATTATTTGAGATGATAAATATAAGTTACAAGGAATTTTTGTATGAAAAAAAGATTTTTAGATTGTTTCTTTTTAGTGTGTTCTCGAGGTCGCAATCTGTCAATTCGGTCAAAATAGCCATTTTTTCAATATGGACGGATCTAAGGAGCTAAAGGCGGAAGAAACTACAAAAAGCGGAAAATATATATGAGATAAGGCCATTATGGGGATGCATGCTTTTATGTTTTCATAAACTTATTTCTGAACTTGATATTTGTTGACCTGTGCTATACAAGCTTAACTTTAAATTAGACCTAGATAAACAAAAATATACAAACTTGAATATATTTGTATGCGAAAATTGTTTGTAAGGCGACGCCGGTGATTGGTCAACAATTGTTTCGCGCAAACTGTAATTATTTGTGGCAGTTGGGTCGAAATTAGCCGCTGCCCCACGAATAATGCAATTATCTGTATTCCAGGGATTCCCACAGGAAGACCAAGGCAGTCGTTTGTGAAATGAAGAGAAGAGGTAAAAAAAGTTCCAGGCCATAATGATGTTGTAGTAGATGCAGACCATACCTGAGATGAGGACCATACCGTACCCTATACCTATGTTTATAGAGGATAATTAATTGAGATTAAAACAAAAAAAATCTGGCTTAAATAATAAGTAATTATTGCAAATCACAAAAATATATGCTTATAAATTTAGATTATTATAAAAATGTGCACCGAGCCGTTAGGTGATTTCTCGGCGCCCCAAAAAATATTTAGGACCCCTTTTAATTTTGAATTTAACCAAAAAAATCACTCCGTTCTTCGCTTAATTTATTTTTGCTTGGTTTTGGTCAAAACATTTAAACAAATTTGGTTTGATATAACTATTCATTTCCTTAGTCACTAAAATCCTTCAATGTATTAAAAAAAGTGTTCTAGATGCCCAAAAAATATAATCAAACATAATACAAAATATATGGACGGACCAAACCAGCTCTGAAGGTACAATATTTTTTTAATTATAACAAAGCCTATTACGAAATAAAAAAAATAACACTGGATAACAAAATTTGGACGACCCTAAGCAGCATTTATGGCAACTATGGTTTTTGGTCAAGTTTTTGGCGCTGATCACGAATATGAAATCAGAATTTTAGCCAAGGCCTCAGATTTTTAGTTATTCGGTGTCAAAGTTGAGATTTTTTAATTTTTGGGGTATTTTGGGCTTCTATATCATAAAACCTATGGGTAGTAACAAAAGTTTAAAAATATATTTAGATAACGAAAACATTCATTATTAACGTAAGGGGTTTACATTTTTTTTAAATATTTAATTTTTTTTTATTTTTTTATATTTGTAAAATTAGTGGTTTTTGTCATAAACTCCGTTTTTTGATCCTAAATAACTTGAAAGTAAATTGCTAAAAATTTAGGTAATATTATTTAGATATGTTTTTTTATAAGGAATCTATGCCAATAGATTTTTTAGAGAATTAATAGTAAAAAAAATTTTTTAAATTTTTTTCTGAACTTTGGACGCGGTTTAAAAAAAATTAAAGGCATGAGAAAAAAACTAAACCCGGGATCGTTATCGCAAGAAATTCTCTACAAAACCCTCAAAAAATCGTTTATGTTGTTTTTTTTGTTGTCCAGTGTAATTAATTGGAATTAGAAATTAAAGTCAGAAAACGCTCAAAAATCGGGCCGAAAGGCCAAAATTAATTTGGGTTCGAACAAAGGCAATTTTTATATCAAATAGCTGTTTTAAATGTTTTTAGCCATCGCTAGTAACAATTTTGAAAAAATACTTATCACTCGACACACTGTCAATCTTTAATACAAAACAGACCAAAAAATTTATATTTCAAGCTAAATAAAAGTTTTATTCTTTTGTGATTATATTTTATCTATATAGGTGCTTATTAACAATAGCTACTAAGAGGAATAAATCAATTTTGAGATAGAAAAAATCCTTCCGGTCCGGCCCAAACCTTCAAACTTAGGCCGGGCCCACCTCGCACGTTGCCTGGCCAGACGGCTTTTCCGACTTTATCTCTACAATATTATACCCCCAAAAAATGATAAGTAAAAAATTCATTTCACTTAATTTTTAAATATAATTGCGTATGAGACCAAAAATTGTAGGCAAAGCGACATCAAACAAAAAAAGCAAAATGCCCGAAAAAAGATATTCCCTTTGATAGCTTAAACAGCGACTAATTTAATTCTAAAAAAATTTGCGTAAGGATCAGGAGAGTCATACATACACGAGGTAAAATCTTATGCAAAAATTTTCAAATGCGAACCCTCAAGGCACATAATTTTACTTAAACAGGTAGAATAAAAAATTGCTATGCATTGGATAAAAAATTTGTATATATAAATACGAGCCCTCAAGGCAAATAATTACTTTCAAAGAGGTATAATAAGTTGAATCTGCAAGTACAGGTAAACGTGCTCATAAAATTCGAAAACAAATAATTATTTTTATAGCCAGGTGTGAAATGTATATATGACGTTACACGTTATCTGTGTGGTGCTTATGTGCCTTGTAAAAATTTGTAGAAAAAAAATTGAACGCGATTGATTTACATTACAGTGGCTAGTGTAAAAATTTTTTTTTGTTAGGTTGCGGCTAGTGAAAAAAAATCGAACGCATTTGATTTAACACCAAGAGAGCTGGTGTAAAAAAACTTATATATTAAAAATTTTTTAATAAAATTTTTTGTTGGACATATCCTAAAAAGGGCCAAATCATATAAATTTTTAATATTAGCCTTTAAAATAATTTACAATTTTGGAATTAGAAAAAGCCGCAGCCTTAAGCGGGAAGATTACATTTATTTTATATTTCAATATTGGCTGTTAAATTTTTTTTTACAATTTAAATCTAGTACTAGCCACGGTCTTAGGTATATAAATTAAAGATTGAAGTTCCAAAAGCCACTTAAAAGTTCGAACCGAAATATTAAACAGATTGGGCGTACCAGGCCTTAATTATAAATAATTAGAGACCGGGCCGATTTTTTTATATCTCATTATTGCCTTTATTAGTTGCTATTGTCATTAGAGTTCAAAATGCCATAATATTCCGTCTCGGCCAAACCCGGCCCAGAAGTTGTTTATTCATTTTAGGCCCAAATTTTCAATGAAGACCACATTTCGTATTGCAGGCTATAAATTTTTTGATATCAATAAAATACAAAATGAAATAACACCCATTCATTGCTTGATAAATAAACAAATTTTCCCCTTTTTTTTTTTTTTTTTTTTTATTTTAGAGATTTTTTTTTTTTTTTTGTTTTTTTTTGTTTTTTTTTCTAAAAACCCACGGAAAAAAAAAAATAAAAAATTATATTTAAAAAAAAACCATATTATTTAGAAGGGGTTTTTTTTTTTTTTATTAATTTATTTTTTTTTTTTTTTTTTTTTTTAAAATATTTTTTTTTTTTTAATAAATTCTTTTTTTTTTTCTAAAAAACAAAAAAATAAAATTTTTATTTTTTAAATTTATTATTTTTTATTTTTTATTTTTTTTTTAAAATAAACTAACCAATATTTTTTTTTTGAAATAAAAAGAAAAAAAAATTTTTTTTTTTTTTTTTTTCTATCTTCGCAGTAGATAAAAAAAAGGGAGGCAAAAAAACTAAAATCGGGATTGTTATCGCAAGAAAATTCTCTATAAAACCCTCAAAAAATCGTTTATGTTGTCCAGTGTAATAGATTTATCATTTTTAGTTCTTGTTAACAAATGAAAAAATTTAATTAAAGAACATGGTAAACTGACTATCCAAACATGCTTTATGGAGTTTAAGTTGTTGATAATGTGTTGCCATCTTTAAGAAGAATTATTTTAATTTAAATTCCTTGTAAAAAAACTAAAAAAAGTTTATTATTCCAAATCGAAAGCGATTTACTTTTATGTTACTTAAGATAACAAAAAGGTGGTTTTAAGACAAAAACCACTAGTTTTAGAAAAACAAGTATAAGCATGGCTAGTGAAAAAAAAAGTTTGAAAAAAAAAATTGAACGCACTTGATTTACATTAATAGCTAGTGTAAATTTTTTTGAAAATTTTTTGTTAGAGTTATTCTAAAACGGCCAAATCACATTGATTCTCATATATTGATATTAGCCGTTAAATTTTTTTACAATATTGAAATTAGTATTAGCCAGAGCCATAAAAATTTAAATCTATAAAATCAAAAGCCTTACGTAAACAATAAATTTGTTTATCCAAATATGTTTTTTAACTTTTACCAACCATAGGTCACAGAACAACAAAAAATTTGTGGCATTGGCTAAAAATCTGATTCTATATTTGTAATCAGGACCAAAAACTTAACCATGAATGATTATTGTCGTAAATCTTAAGACCGTTCGTATATAGTTGTTATCCTATGTTATGAATGTTATTGGATTCATAAATATATTGCTTTATTTATCTTTTTTACTCTCTAGTTTTGTCCCCTTGTTTAAATTAAGTTCGGATCAATAAAGATATTATTTGTTATGCGGTAATAAGGTTAACCCATATAAAATGATTTTAATTAGAAATATACTCTTAAATAATATAAAATAAAATTAATACTATTGCTAATTGGCAACATTTTACCAATTCAAAAAGCAAAGCTGCAAAATTTGCAAAAAGAAAATAAGTTATCAAAATGTCACCACCTCAGGGATTGTGGTCACATTTGAAACTTATTCTTTGTACTATATTCCACTATCATATCTAACTTTTTTGAAAAGAAAATTAAAAACTCTTATCAATTCCAAGCTACTTAATTCTTACAAAGTAAATAACAACATTTTTGACAAAAACTTTAAAAAATATGATAATATCCACAATCAAAAAAATCATCCACAACAATTTAAATATTTGGAATATTTATTAAATGATTTAACAATAAATTACAATTTGCAGCATGTATATAATTTTGTAGAAAAATTTGGCTGCGACAAATTTTTACGTAGCGCCGTAACGTTAATTTTGAAATTTAAATGAATGGTGTCTAAAAATTTATCAATGTTGAAAAATTATAATAAAAAAGGCATTAGTCTATGATGATTAAAGGTCAAATACAAAAACAATAAACACGGTTAGCAACCAACTAAAACAAAAAAAACAACAAAAATTAAAAAAGTTTTTATTGATGAACTCTAGGTGCATATTTCAGGCCGTATTAATAATTTTAGTCGTAGTAATTTTAGGCCGGGCCGAATTAATATTTTTGGGCCGGGTTCGATAAAAAATAAGGTTTAAGGCCAAGCATATCCTCAGGTTTGGGCAGGCCGGTTCTAAGCTAAAATTTTGAGTGGGTAGGGCCGGATCGGCCCGGCTTGACTAATATGAGTAAGAAAGTTACAAAAAACATTCAATTAGATAAAAAAGGTAAAAGAACTGTCATAAAAAAACAAACCAAGCATAAAATTTCACAAAGGGCATATAAAATTAAAATTTATATTAAAATGGCAAAATAATTTAAAAAAAAATACTAACAATTTCAGTCTTAAAATTTTTTCGATAGATTAATTACTTTCTGTTTATATGGTTTGAGATATTAAACGACTATGGCTGTTGCCCAAAATATTTTGGTGCAAATAGAATCATATTACTTACCCCAATTATATTTTATCATTCATTAAATTATAATTTTTCTTATCACGAAGAAAATTTTAAACAGGTATATTATTAATATTTTGTTAATATAGGCTACGTCCTATTTTGTTTTAAATTTGGCAATGATATCGCTGAACCCAAATTTTTAATGTAATCTTAAAACAATTTAAAATCGCTGAACCCAATTTATCTTAAAACAATTTAAAATAGTTATTAGTACCGTAAATGGGTTATAATTAGGGCATGTAAAAACTCCGGAATCGGGAAAGAGTCTATAAACTACGGAGTTTTTTTTTCGAAATTTGCTAGTTAATACATGTAATTATTACATAATTAGCTACCCTTTCATTTATTTACATTTCATTAAACAAAAATGAGTTGACTGCAAAAATATAAATTCCCATATTTCCAATAAGCTAATGTTAATTAGCAAATTCCAAGTAAAAATCCAGAACTCCCGAGTTGATGGATTCCTTCCCGACTCCTGGAGTTTTGACCTGGTGATAATTACCATGTTTCAAAAAGCAAATTGTAATTAAATTATGACTAAAGTCAGTTTAAATTTATATAGATATAGAAGAACATAGATGAGGGTAAAAAATATGGAAAATTTGATTCTTAAATTAATAAAAAAAATCCACCTGGCCAGACTTAAAGCAAACTTAATCTATATATGCCCCCAGCTAGTTCGTGACACAGCCATGAATGAGGAGGAGGTCTAAGGGGCTTATATGCAGTTAAAAAAAATTTTGAAAATATGTTTGTGGAAGCTAGTAAGGATGGTTTGTGCCATATACCTCTTTCTACATGATTTGAGTGAAAAATCGATAAATGACCCGTTGTTGACAGTTTATAATGTTAATAAATAATGTTAAAGTGCGTAACTTGGTCAGATATTTTTCAAGATTATTAGGTAATATTACGATTACAACTGGTACGACTTATAAATTGCTAAAAATTAACATTGGTTGGATTTTGATTTTTTAATAGTTGAAAAAAAAAATCTTATTAAACGCAAACATATGTTGGTTTATGGCTTAGCTACATCTTCCATAAAAGTCAAACCAAATACACGAAGGATTTTTGGGGATAAAGCAAGCTTGTCTTATTTCTATATTTCTATATTGTCAAAAATGTTAATACTGGAAACGATAGGAATTGTACTCTCACTCAGTACTATTAAAAAATCGATAAATTTTAATTTGTGTAACGCCTAGACAAAACTGTAGCCACTGGATTAACGCTTAGCATGCATAAAACCCTAGGTTGCTAATATATAGTTAATACAATACTTAGTAATTTTGTTTAAAACATCTAAGTATTTTTTTTTAATTAAAACTCCAAAGCTATTGCCTAAAAGAAAGGTTGATATAAATGAGTCAAACAAAATTTGGGTATTAAATAAAATTTAAAATAATTTTCTAAGCTTAAAGCTAAATAGTGAATAAACATCGAGTTTAGCATGAGTTCGGCCTAACCCTAACTTAATCTCAAGCTAACCATAGCCTACCTAACTACACCTTTATATGTTATAGGGCATTAAGCAATTCAGGGTTTGGGCATGTTAAAAAAAATTCGCTTTTATGAGGGAACAAATACTATCGTGCCTTTGGCACTCGGTAGCTGCTTCGCTCGATTAAATTCAAAAAAGGCGTGCAAATTATCTTTCGAGAAAATTGTCGAAGTTAAAGAATTTTTTTTTTGTTAATGAGCACAAACTGAGATTGTGGCGATCGGTAAAAATTTTCGTATGTTTTAGAAATATTATTAGCAGGGAGGACGATGCTATTCAGAATTAATTCTTTAGAATGCTTATCTAAAGACCAAAAAAGTTTAAAAACCAATGATTTGAGCATATCATGGTTAAAATATTTAACGAAATTTTAAAAATTTAACTGCTGTTTGAAGGATAAATCAAAAAAAAAATAATTGAAAATATAGTTAGTATAATCTTAAAAAATTTAACAGTAAAAATTAATTATTTCTAAATTATATATTCCGAGTCAGTACCCAGAAGCCAGCTCGTCCCGCCGGCTCGCTAGAGAAACAAGCCAAGCCAGGAAATATCACGGCCCGGTTTATGATTCTTTTTATTTATTAGTTGGTCTAACTGGTGGGCTAAAATCATCTTAAGTGTATAATTCGTTAGGCCAAATCAATTAAAAAATGTTATATAGCATAACTAAAGCCAATTGGTTCACATCTGTTAAATCACACAAATCATAATGCACTAATTTATAAAACTTATACAATAATTTAAATACTGCCCTAAAGACAAAATTCATGTGTCATATAAATTAATTTAATAAAAGGGTTCAAAGTATGGCTGCAAGGACCAAAGCTATCTATTGTTTAATATTTAATATTTATTAAAAATCAAATTTGGAAACAAAGACCCTAAAATACGTATAAAAAAAATTTTTAAAATAATCGGGAAACATCCAAAAATTCTTGAAAACTAGGAACTCTCAAAAAATAAACCTTTTGAAGGACAAATTTTTTTGAATAAATTTTAGATTTGCTCAGGTAAGATGTAAAATTAACCTCATGGATTAAAAAAAAACTTAAATTGGCAAATTACTTCATTTCTATAACAATTACTATTAACAAAAATCTTGAATTTATTAGTAATTATCGGGTTTGAGCTATCACAACTAGGGCTTATACCAGGTTAAATAGTACCATATTAACGATTTTAATAGACAAAATTAGGGATTTTAAAGCCTCGAAAGTAAACGATTGCTACGGCAAAAAAATCGAAAGCGGCAAAAACTTTCTAAAAAAAAAGCTTTGGTATTATCATCTTATATTATTCTTAATAAATATAAACAAGTTTAAATTTAACAAAAAATCAGATTACATTGACCGCATTGTTTTTTGATAAAAATATTCAAAATTCAAAGCTTAATAATAAATAATTGTGTTTTGAAAAAATTATGCGCCTACTTAAATCTAGATATTAAAAATTGGAACAAAAATAGTAATTTTAGAACGTCATATTCCAAGAAAACAATTTTTATGTTTTTAAATATTTAAATGGGACGTCAAATTAACCGCAAATGTAGCACAATGCCAGAGGGAGCAATAAGAATTATGAGACCATGACGCAAATGTGTTTTTTTAATTCAAACATTATATATGAGACAATGTGACATATTTTTAGACATGTATTTCGGCGAAAAGCCGAGGGGCTCTAGTGGTGAAATGATAGTTAATTACGTATCCTAAAAATTTTAATGTTACTAAGAATATAGGCAAATTGCCAGGCTGGAATGATTTGTCAAAATAATTCATGTTAATATGACGCATTTAAAAAACGACAATTAAAATAAAAATTAAAAATACCTTTAAAAAAGGGTGATATTTTCCAGATTGTTATAGGGGATAAATTTGCAAATTGGCCGAATGCAAATTCCATAAAAACGAGTGGCATCCCGCAAAAAAGCATAAAGATAAGGTAAGGAATGAGGAAGGCACCTGTATTGATAAAAATATATAACACGTTTATATCTTAGTCTTAGGTGATGGATAAACTTGGTAGTTGTGAAAAATGTAAGATTGGCATAAATGTCAAAGAAAACACGGCACGGCCCTAACGTCCAAAGTTGTTTAGGCCGGTCAGCTAATATATAACGGATAAATAATGATATACAACTAATATGTGACGTATAAATAAAAAATGATATATATAAAAATTATAAAACTGTAAAGTGAATTATTAAATTTTAAAAATCAGACGGTTATGTTTTTGAGCTCAGAGTGGTGAGCTCACTCCTAATTAGCTATAGTTTGCAACTCATTGCATTATAAGTGGTAACTCTTTTTAATTGTCTCGAAATATTGTAATATTTTTTATAATGAGTTTGGAAAAATCAAATTTTAAAATTAAAATAAAATTGGCGAAGGACTTGATTATAAATGAGAATTGTGAGCCAACCTACTTTCACCCGCAACAAATGATCACTGAGTTTGAGCTCGAGTATTGTACCCTCTAAAAATGCAAAAAAATTTAGGCGCTTAAGCTTTAATCACAGGGTAGGCAGAGCTCAGAAGAGCCTATTTTTAGAAACCTTTTTTTGTTATTTAAAAATTTAATTAAAGATTAAAAAGGTCAAATATAAAAAAACTTAAGCAAAAATAGCTACCTTTAATTTTTCCTAGGTTTTTTAAAAACAAAAAAATAGGCCCAAAAAGGGCTATTTTTTAGCTCTAGGCCCTTAAAAAGTAGAATTAGCAAAAAAAACGGAATATGTTCCTTTGGCACCATACATATCAATTCTTTCTACATTTTAAGACCTAAGGCAATTGTTGAATAAAATATTGACAAAAGAGAGTGTGATTTAGGTTATACAAGGATACAAAAATGGGACAATGATAATATACGGACATTTCATTAGGATATGGTTCTAATGGAGATAACAAAAAGCCCTCTAATAAAAATGTTTTTTTGTACTAAAACAAATATAGATACTTCATCAGACTAGGCTTAAAAATGGGCGCACCATTTTATACTCTAAAAATAATGCAATTTTGGGTGTGTCAAATAGTTTCAAACTATAGAGCCAGGTTCCCTAGAGACATTTAAAGGGGGAAAGAGGCTAGGTGTTTTATAATTTTTTGTTTAATTAGTCAATCAGCACTTTTTTATTTTTTAAATTTTATTTATCGTATTAATTTTACACCAAATCACTGAAGCTGATATCTCGTTTTTACAAAATTAAATCAATATTTGCACCTTAGCTAGAGATCCAAAAAAAATTGTCATTTATTACCTCCAACACAGGGCCATATCAATGGAAAAATAGGCCACCGCCCTTGCCCCCTCCCCCGTTTTTTAGATAAACTAGCCGTAATTATTCAATGTTAATTTGTGAGATCAAACAAATACGCCCTAGAACCAACTTGTTAGCTGAATAATTAAAAAAATGTCATATATAAAATTAATAATGTTTACATGTTTGTGACCAATAAGGTTTGAAAAATAAAAAGTGGTATCTTTAATGATACTCGAAAATGAATTTAACGAAACATTGACAAGTTTGTAATGAATAATTTATTATAAATCGGTTGAATGTCAGATATAAAAGGTCATCATAATTTGTCAACCTTTTGTAATTTTCGCTAAGTTTTAGGGGTGGTTAAACAACTAATATTTAAATGCCAGCCCGTACAAAGTTTTAACTAATAATAATCAATTTTAATTTTTTAACTGTAACTAAATTATATAGTTATCATGTTAGAATTTTTAAAACTTTATATATGCTTTCATCGTTTAATTAAACTTTGTTAACTTGGCCCTTACATTGGCATATACCTAAATTGAAGGATCTTCTAATAAACTTTGCTTTAAGGTTGTTTTGTAGCCAAAACGTTAAAAAATTTAATTAAGACTTTTAAAATTTTAACTTAGTTGATTCATAGTTAAAAAATCAAAAAAAAAATCGTTTTTATGAACTGCCAATGTAAAAATACTTATCGAACATGTAATTAATAGTTAACTCTCAAAAAAATTTAACTATTAAAATTCAACTAAACGATAGTTTTTGTCCATCCTTTGTTTGTCCCAATATAACAATCTGATATTGCAGCTTCACCCAAACATCAATTGTTAGGAAGCTTTGCCACTTTTAATTCCAGAAAGACTTTTATTTTTTCCCCGCATTGCCAAACGAGAATTACAGCGCGCTAGCGACCTAAGTTAATAGGGCTAGGCTGTGTGTAGAAGGACGTCCCTGGCGGCACATCTAAATATACCAACCAGGCTTAGAAGGGCTGAGTATCTAAAGCGATGAGGACAGCACGAGCATGCAGTACCACTAGGCCGCCCGTAGTTAAGTTTAGCACAGAAGGACAGTTCAATATTTGATAAATCACTATAAAGGCAATCGTAATCGTAACGTATAAAAATGAAAAAACCTCCTCCATTAGTGTAACAAATGTAAGGGAATCTCCATATATTTCCGAGTCCAATGGCAAATCCGATACAGGAGAGTATAAAGTCCAATTTTCCCGTCCAATTACCTCGCTTTGTCAACTGCTCCTTTTTATCGTCTACTTCTAGGGTAGAAGAGTTGGTAGAATCCGATGAGCCGGTCAAAGATTTATCCCGATTCAAAGGTCGGCCATTTCGTATTTTGTTTGGGCTTTCAGAATTTAAACTTCCGGGTAAATAATATCCATTCTTACTAGCTTTAGTGTTATTATTTAGATCCTGGATATCAAAGGTATTCGTTGACGAGGTTTGGCGCTTTATGTAAGGGCGCCCGTGCTTTTTAAATAGTTTCATGATGATTAATAGCAAGAATAATAACAAATGAAGCGTATATGATTTAACCTTCCATAATGAATTTTTAAGGAAATTCAAAGAACACAATTTATTTTACATGGAAAGAATGCTAATAAAAAAAATATTGAGTCATAAGGAATGTTTATTTTAAAGGTGATTATAAGCAGGTAAATTGGAAAAGTGATCAATATATTGTTGGGCTAGGTATATATAATGTCCGATATTTAAAACACTAATAAACAATGTTAATAATGTTTAAAAACATTTTATTGAATGTTAAAAGAGTAGACAGCGTCGAATAAAAAATTTAATGAAAATTAAAAATTAATGGTAATAATTATATTCGGCATATTGAAATACCAGGAAAATAATTTAAATGAATGAAGGTTTAACTGGAACACAAAACGGAAGCAAAGGGGATAGAGGCAGAGGAAAAAAAATAATATATTATTCCTGTTTATTAACATTGTTTATCTAAAAGGAGAGAAGGGAGACAGTACATATTGTTTTTTTTTTGTTTATCTAATTATAATGATAAAAATTATATATGTTATTTTCAATTTATTAAATTAAATTTTATACAAACATCCTTTTAATTCATTTTCTTTTTATATTAAATTAATGTAGTTATTTTCAAAAGAGTGAATTAAAAAAACTTTAGTTATATTTTAGAAAAAAAGTATATTAATACGGCCCAACAAAAAAACGAGCGGGGGTAATAGTAGAGAACATTTTACGAGAAGGTTTCAAAGATAACTTGACAAAAATTTAGTCGGGATAATGACTCATGGACAGAGTTGGAAGGGGGTGGGGTCAAATCTGGCGCGCCCCCTTCTCCGGTGGGCTTTTCATTTTACTAATTAGTAACATTAAAAATGTTGTTAAAGACGATAATTAAAAAATGAGGAAAAAAGGGGAAATAAAATTTCTGTCGCCTGCAAACTGCTTATCGGTCTACAAACTCTAATAAGTGGCCCTAGATTTTAGAGCAGTTTTTTGTGCTCTTTATGATACACCCCTTTTTGGGTTTTAAAAAATGTAACAGGTGTTTTAAATCGATGCCAAAAAATTATACTTTCTTTTTAACGATTTAAAAAAAAATTTAACTTGCGAGATTGGAGAATTAATGAAAATTTTATATATTATATTTCATTAAAGGACAATTTCACTTTGAAGTCAAATTTTTAACTTTTGATTTAGTTGGTTTTATAACTTTGTAATAGCTCTTTCAGCGTGCCTTAAATACATGTTTATCTCCCTAATCAACATCAAGTCACTTTTTTAACATGCCCAAATATGGAAAATTTTGACGCCATATAAAATATCCTTGTAATTGTTTCAGGGGATGTTTATTCGATAAATTATTACCTTCCTCTCAAATTTAATGCTTGATTATTTGTGATACCTTCATATTTAACAGGTGGCCTGCCAAGTTACTGTGATTATAGGGGCTTTTAGATAATTACACTTTCCCATTCCTTTTCGGGGTTTATGTCGACAGATCTTGTCTCAAAAATAAATTCCCAGTTATTACTAAGGGGCAGGTCTATTCGGTGTAAAATGAACTCGTGTAAAAAATTTTATAAACACGAGTTCATTTTACACCGGATAGACTTTTACACGTGTTCATTTTACACCGAATAGACTTTTACACGAGTTCATTTTACACCGAATAGCAAAAACGCTTTTCTACATTTGTATTATATTTAAATGATGGTTTTTTTATGTAAAGTTTTATGAGGATTCCAAATATGTTATTTAATTTTGTCTAACTTTTTTAGTTTTTAAATAAATGCGATTTCAAAATTTTAATAACTATATAAATTAGCATATATGAATTCTTACAAATTTATTAATTATAACCTACCAATCTAACATTTTACAACGAATTTAATTATCTCATTCGCGAAATTACATTCTCTATTTTATAATATCTGTTAAATATAGATAAATAAAGCCCAAACGTTAGTAAATTTATTGATGAATTGTGAGTTTTTAATTTATAACTCGTGTTGCCGAATGGCTAGAGTTCGTCTCTCCAGCCCACGTGCCCCGGTCCTATTCCCTGAGGGTACACTTTTTTAAATATTTTTTTAAGGGCACGTGCAAAGTGAGTTTTTATTTTCGTAAAATTTCAAAAATTTAAAAAAAAAAATTTCAACATTTTTTCAACAATTTTTTATTTCAGAAAAAGCATTTTATGTGCATATATTAAATTTGGCAACTTATTAAAAATGTAAGTTTTATTACAAAAATTTTTTTTTTTAAATTTGAAAATTTCACGAAAATAAAAACTCACTTTGCACGTGCCCTAATATACCCGAGTGTTGCCTGACTTAGGTTAAAACATTTTAGTAGTTTCTGGAGTGTTTTTATGTTATTTTAGGTAATTAAGATAATATAATATTGTAATTTTTTTAAACCTTATTTTTTTGTCAATAACTTCTTATTTATAAAGATATTTTTTCTAGAAAACTTTAAAAATATGTTCACTGGTAGATTTATGCGCTTCTTATGTTAATTTTTATGAAAAATTAAAATACAATCGCATTTTATATAGTCATTTGAGAAACCGAAGTTTCTAGAAGCAGGAAACGACAAAAGGGGGAAAAGGGAATGGCTCAAACGGCATGCAGCTGAAGTAAAGTTTATGGGTCATAAAATAAATTAAAATTGCACGCAGCTCTATGAATAAATTATAACATCTAAGTGTTCAAATAACATTTTATGAACTGCTAGTATTTAAACTAAGTCGGGCAACACTAGGGTATATTAAAAAAGTATTTAAAAAAGTGTATCCTCAGGGAATAGAACCGGGGCACGGATGGGCTGAAGAGACGAACTTTAGCCACGTGATAACACGAGTTTTAAATTAAAGACTCACAATTCATCTATTTATAATAAAATTCCAAAATTACATTTGGGCTTTATTTATCTATATTTTAACAGAAATTATAAGATAGAGAATGTAATTTCGCGAATGAGATAATTAAATTTATTGTATAATGTTAGATTGGTCGATTACAACACTGGACAACAAAATTTGGACGACCCTAAGCATCATTTATGGCAACTATGATTTTTGGTCAAGTTTTTGGCGCTGATCACGAATATGAAATTAGAATTTTAGCCAGATTTTTAATTATTCGGTGTCAAAGTTGAGTTTTTTTAATTTTTTGGGCTTCTTAAAACTGTTTAAAAATATATTTAGATAACGGAAACATTCATTATTAACGTAAGGGGTTTGAATTTTTTTAAAATATTTAATTTTTTTTTTAATTTTATTATTTTTATAAAATTAGTGGTTTTTGTCATAAAATCCGTTTTTTTATCCAAAATAACTTCAAAGTAAATTACTAATAATTTTAGGTAATAACCTTTTTTAGATATGTTTTTATAAGGAATCTGGATATGCCAATTGATTTTTAAAAAAATTAATAGTTAAAGAAATTTTGTTAATTTTTTTTTGAACTTTAAACGCGGTTAAAAAAAATTAGAGGCATTGGAAAAAAACTAAACCCGGGATCGTTATCGCAAGAAAAATTCTCTACAAAACCCTCAAAAAATCGTTGATGTTGTTTTTTTTTGTTGTCCAGTGTAATTAATAAATTTGTAAGAATTCATATATGCTAATTTATAAAGTTATTAAAATTTTGAAATCGTATTTAAAAACTAAAAAAGTTAGACAAAATTAAAAAACATAAAAAATTTACATAAGAAAACCATCATTTAAATATAATAAATATGTTGCAAAGCGTTTTTACTATTCGGTGTAAAATGAACACGTGTAAAAGTCTATTCGGTGTAAAATGAACTCGTGTAAAAGTCTATTCGGTGTAAAATGAACTCGTTTAAAAGCCTTTTAAACGAGTTCATTTTACACCGAATAGACCTGCCGATTACTAAGATATTATAGCCTTACAACAATGTTTGAGGAGCTCAAACCCAGATCATTTGTCGCGGGTGAAATGAGGCAAGCTCACACTCCTCATTTACGAAAATCAAATTTCGCCAATTTTTTGCATAATATTTTGATTTTTCCAGACTCATTTCAAAAATGTTACAATATACATTTCAGAAAATTAATAGAGTTACCACTCATAAAGAGTTGCAAACTAGCATTTTTAACATTAAAATGCTGTTAAAGACGATAGCCAAAAAATGAGGAAAAAAGAGGAAATAAAATTTCTGTCGCCTGCAAACTTATCGGTCTACAAACTCTAATAAGTGGCCCTGAATACTTTTTTTAGGTTTTGAAAAATGTAACAGGTGTTTTAAATCAATGCCAAAAAAAATTATACTTTTTTTTAACGATTTTAAAAAAAATTTAATTTTCTTGTGGGATTGAATGTAAATTTTATTTTTGAAATATTTTTTTTTTATATTATATTCCATTAAAGTACAATTTCACTTTAAAGTTGTTTAAATAAGACATAAATAGATGAAAAAAAATATGTTTTTTATATGCTACCAAAGCAAGGACTTCCTTTAATCATCCTACAATCCATAATCTAAAGACTTGTCAAGCGATAAACAAGGAATCATGCACGGGTTAGGCCAGATTGGCCTAACCCACAATATAAATTTCACATAAACTTATTAATAATGAATTTAACTATCAACCTTATAATATTGATTTTAAAGCATCGGCCTAATTGGAAAATCCTTATTATTATTTATAAATTTGAATTATGTTAGATAAGATAAACAGTATAATGTATTACAAAATTGGAAACTAACCTATATAAACAGTTAAACTTATCTTTTTTTTTCAGTATGTAATTTAGGTTGATACAGTCCTTGTAACCATATACTACAGGCCTTAGAACTATATTACAAATAACGCTACATAAATTGTTACGCATTGCTTATTTACTTTATTTGAAAAGGTAGCTTAGGACTAAACAATCCTTTAATTATTAATACTATATGCCTCAGGACATAAATTATTAAGCATGACATAGTTTTATTAAGTAGGAAAATTAGTTTAGGTTTATACAATTTTTATAAACATGGTAAACTATACCAGAGGCATTAGAAAATATGTTTTAAGGATGAAAAACATAAATTTTTAAGTTCAATAGCTTTGCATTCCTAGAAATGAAAGATACATAGTTTTTCTTATAGGAAATAAATTTTTAGGTATTTCAATAGCTTTTCATTATTCTAGTGAAAAATACATCATAAATTTCCTTATTAGGTAAAAAAAATTTTAATAAAAAGTAGATTTACTAATGTAAGAATAATTTGATAGAGGAGTTAGAAAACTGGCTGTAAGGGTTATAAGGTCACCCTGAAACAGGCCCGATTCTAGCTTTTCCATTTTAGGGGGGCAAAAAAAACTCGTGGGGGGGCAGAAAAAAATTTTTTGCCGCCTTCGGCGGCAAAATTGGCCGTGACCTTCGGTCACGGCAAAAAATATACATGTACAACAATAGTATCCATGTTCAAAATTTTTTAACAAATTAATAGTAATTTATTATATTCTTAAATTAAAAAAAATGAGTTTATAAATTGAATATGTGAATTAAATTTAATTGTTTTAACTAAAATTTTCTTAAAAAGATATGAGATTTGAATTAATTGTAAGTATAATTTTATCATTTGGTATCATTGCGGATGAAAATTAAAAATATGATATATATGAATGATAAAAATGAATTATATAAAACTTTGGACTTTAGAAAATGAAAAATGAAATAAGATTGATTATCATGAAAACAAAATGTATAAGTGTGCTAATTTGGAAGAATATATATGAAAAAACACTGGTTATATATAACTAGTTATAGGATAAAAATTAAATAAAACATGAACATAAACGTTAAATGCGCATAAAAAAAGTTTGCAACCATGTTAAATAGTAAGCAATAATTAGCTGATAATGAGCAGTGTTTTGTATTGATTAAACTATTTTATCTTAGAGGATTTTAATTAAATTACAATATTCATCAAAATTCAACGCCCCTAGTTAATGATTTTTCGTGTTTTAAAAGAACCAAATCACCTTTAAGCAGGTCACTACTTGTCAGCCGTTATTGTCCTTCTTAAAGAAGAAAATGTGGCCTCACAACTCGACGTTGAAGAGCCAATTAACAAATTTATTGGAAAAATGTTAAATAGATTAGAAACGCATCATTGTAATCATATAAAAATTTAACAAAATCAATAGTAACACATTCTCTGTAATTATTAAGTTTCTTATTAAAAAATTTTTGGCTACGTCAATTTCTTTAGATAATGAATTTTAATCAATATTACTTATTTTTAAAAGAGGTTATAATTTATTTATATCTAAAATAAAGGTTAATCAAATTTATAAAGGGAATTTAAAGATTTTAAACAACTATCATTGGTAAAAAATCTATTATCAAAATATAAATAAATCAATAATATTAAAATAAATACTTTTTACTTCATCATAATATATTTAAAATATTTTCAAACTTATGAGTAGAAAATAAATAAAAATCAGAAAAATCTTTAGGTTTAGTTTTTCTTTTATCCATAGATAAATTATTGTCATTTAACAAAATATTAATATCAAAACAATTTTTGAATAAATCTTCAAATGTATTTTTATTTCTTAATTGTTTAATTTCTAACAAACAATGGTGTATTAAATCAGAAGTTTTAGAAATATAAATTGTTCTGCATTGAAATTGATCTATAATTATTTTTAATAAATAAAATAATCTTTCAATTAAACACAAAAAAATAAATAGATGATTATAAATATGGTCAAAAAACCCCGATTCGGCCCTGTGACCTGAAGATATAAAAGTTTTTTTATTTTTAATTCTTAAAAGAGTATTAAATATTTCTGTGGAATTTTTAAAAAAAAATGGGCAGGTAGTGACCACACCACCAATGGGGCAACAGCCGGGGTATGGTCCCGCATTCACTAAATACCTTGATTGCATCAGGTTGAAAAAATTTATGAAGGGAAGAAAAATTATCAAAAAAATCTTTCCCTTCACTTAAAATAAGACAATCTTTTACAACAAGATGCAATCGGTGGTTAAAGCAGTAAATATACGGGACATGGTGTCCAGCTATTTTGCTTAGAAATACTTGAACACCATTTTTTTCCTGGGCATTACGTTCGCCCCATCGTAGCATTGAGCGATCAGGTTCTTTGGTTCTAGATTATATTCTAACAAAAGATTGTTGTTAACTGAGAAAATTTCTTAGGCATCAGATTTATGAATTGGTTTCACAAATATAAAGCTTTCTGTAAAATCAAATTTTTCTATATATTTCTGTTAGTTTGATCTCTCTTGCGGATAAGAAGTATTTATGAATAAAAACACTTTTAAAAAAAGTAAATATTTTTAGGATAATATTTTTTAAATATTTTTGACGGAGCAAATTTAATTATATTACGCGGAAGAAATAAAATTACTATGTATTTTTGGGGGGGCAAATTCAATTATTTTTGGGGGGGCAAACATAAAATTACTATGTATTTTTTTTTTTGGGGGGGGGGGGGGGGGGCAAATTCAATTATTTTTGGGGGGGCAATCAAAAACTTTTGGGGGGCACTGCCCCCCCAAAAGGGGTCTAGAATCGTGCCTGCCCTGAAAATAAGGTTCCCTTTTAAATCCCCACCATTTAAATCCAGTCGACACATACAAATATTAAAATGATTTAAAATTCCTGGTCTTGGCAAGGGGAGGGCGTAAAACCCATGTAACATCTAATTGCTAAAAAAATATTTGCACGAATACCCGCTTAGTACAGGATATAAAAAATTAGTTGGTCCTATTGTAATTTTTAAATTTATTAGGAATTTACAAATAGATATGTTGGTGCTTATCTCCTTATTATATTTAAATTTTCAATTTTAGCACAACCACCTTATAAAATTATAACACTAATTATATCTTATATCATGTAATTCCAAACAAATGATACCATATTACCAAATGGATTATATCACTTAATTTTGTAAAGTTTATATCAACTTATCCCTCTTTAATCATTTTGATCTTAAATTATGCATCATATTGCACATAAATAAAAATTTGTTGCTTAAAAAAATTTTTTTTTGGTTATAGGGAAAGGTGTTTAAATAAGATATAAGATAAAAAAAAACGATGTTTTATGCTTGCTATTAACCAACAAAGACTTTCTTCAATCATCCTTCAATCCATAATCTAAAGACTTCCATCAAGCGATAACCAAGGAATTATGCACTAACCCACAATAAATTTACATCAACTTGTTAAAATTGAATTTAACTATCAACCGTATAATATTAATTTTAAACAGAAGTCAAATTGTTAACTTTTGATTTAGTTCGTCTTTATAACTTTGTAATAGCTCATTCAGCGTGTCCTTAAGTACATATTTATCTCCCTAAAATTCAACATCGAGTCTTTTTTATAACATGCCCAAATATGAAAAATTTTGACGCCATTTTTTAAGAGTCTTGTAATTGTTCAGGGGTATATTTATTCGATAATTTAAAGTTACCTCTCAAATTTAATGCTTGATTATTTATGATACCTTCATATTTAACAGGTGGCCTGCCAAATTACTGTGATTTTAGGGGCTTTTAGATAACACAGGGCAAATATCAATGTCGTAAACGCGAATTTATGAAAACATTAAAGAAATTCCCATGATGGCCTAATCTCATATGTATTTTTCGTTTTTCTTAGTTTCTTCCGTCTTTGGCTCCTTAGATCCGTCTATAACGACTAATGGCCTTTTGTGACCAAATTGACAGATCTAAATATACCCTAAAAATAAAAAATTTAAAAATCTTTTTTGCATATAAAAATCCTTTGTAACTTATATTTTTAATCACAACTAATGAAAAATAAATTTTATTTATCTATCAAGCTCTAACATCGGCATTTAGATAATTCAAAATATTTCGCGTCCAAACTTAAATACGACACGATATATTATCGGTTTTTAATGAAAATATTATCTGAAGTTTAAATTTAACAGTTTTACTATTGTTAATATGCAAAAATAAAATTTCAATTGATTTTTTTTAAAAATCTTTTTTGGTTTTTTGACCTTTTTTTCTAAAATTTTCAATGTTTATAACTGACTAACTAAGTTTGATTAGGAAAAACGGTAAACGTATTTGATATTTCCAAAAATGGCAGTTGATCTCTGTAGTTAACTCATAACTTTTAAAAAATTGTTGACCTGTGTTATACCAGGAAAAAATCTAATTTAAAGCTTGTAATTCAAAAATCTACTATTAACATTGTTTTAATTAAACGTCAGTAGCTCCTTTCCTCCTCTGTGCACAGTGAGGGTAGAAAAGAATTTACAATACTAACCATATATACAATTATAAGCCAATTTGAAAATCAAGTTTAACATAGTTTTGTGAAAACCCGAAAATGGATTGGCCGTTTTTCTTTATGTAAAGTTTAATTGGAATAACTTAAAGTGCAACTGTTCATCGACTAGAACACGATTTTTATACGCCAAAGTAAATTAGTTTTTGTAAATATAATTTTTGCCATAGCAGCCACCTGTTAATAAATTTGTCCCAGAAAAATATATTTAAATAAAGCTAACCTTTGTTTCACATTTATGGAACATGTTTGAGACTCCCAAATGCGTTTTTTGAAATGGTAAAATGTACTCATAACTGCCCGCGTGTAAATGCCCAAAATCAAAATTTGCCTAGTAAATAGGAATTCCTTAATGAGGAAGCTGGTTGTTATCTATGCTGATATTAATAAGTTTTGCACATATTTTATAAAAACAACGTTAAAACCCATTTTTATGTTTGGGCACACAGTAAGTTATGACACGCACCTGTTTATAATATTATATATTTTAAATCACGGTCATTTTCCCTGTCGATTGTTGTGTCAAACGTCCCATTAACTATGCAAGAAATAAAACTTTGTAAA
The DNA here is from genome assembly GCA_030555515.1 of Acutogordius australiensis. Classification (NCBI taxonomy): domain Eukaryota; kingdom Metazoa; phylum Nematomorpha; class Gordioida; order Gordea; family Gordiidae; genus Acutogordius; species Acutogordius australiensis. The sequence continues at coordinate 31,318,133 of CM060244.1, read as the reverse complement.
AACACTTTGGGTTCAATTATCCTAAATGTCATAAGGGTTGTATTGGGCAATCCGCCTTATTTGAATACGTCATAGATCTTCAATGCAAAAACAAAAAGCCCAGCAATATTTTTAGGAATTACACTGAAATTGCCCTTAGCATCCATCTGTTAAAGATTGCGACAATAAGTCAGATACTTAAGCAGGTGGGCTGTGGAGACAAATTTAATGATACATCATTCAACCCTCTACAATTATTAGTTTTATGGGAAATTCAAAAACCCGTATTTCATTAATTGCGTTCGCACAAACATTTTTAATGTTATTTCCTTTGTATTATGTTCTATATACACATTTAAAATTCACTTTTATTTCTAAGCCCCCGTACATTTTTTTTGTTCTTTCCCTAATTTATCTATTTATAAGCTTTTACAAATAAAAGTTACTCTGGAATTTTAAAGGCCAAAATTTGTGTTATTAGATAATTAGTGGGTTTGTTAATGAAATCAAATACGTTGCCTATCATGGATCCAAATTGTGATTATAGTTTATTTAAATTTGTATAAAATATGGACAATTAAAAATGACCAAAAATTTGAAAATTTCAATGAATGTAAGAACAAAATATGGAAAATTTTAGTTTTGGTGGGTCAAATAGGGCGGAACAATAAAGCGAATAGTAATATAGACGAATTAAACAACTAATGCACTTGCAGGAAAAAGTTAAAATGTGTGGACACGAAAGAGAAAAAATATAATAAAATAATAATATATTTGATAAATGTATTTTTAGAAGTTGATGCTCTTTAAGTTCTCAGAATTTTAATATTTTTGACCCGTGTGGATTTTGGGTTGCTTAGAAGAAGGTTAAAATTAGATTTAGATTAGGGAGATATATAAAAGGATTTTAAACCCACTAGCGTTTTTGTTGAGTCCATCTATATTAGAGGTCACGGGCCATAATAGTCTGGTACGCATGACATAATTTACAATTTAGGCCTGGCCTCATCGTTTTTTTTTTATTTTAAGAGCCCCAAATTTGAACACAGCCGGAAATTTAATATTGCAAGCTATAAATTTTTTTGCTTAAAATTTCTCAATAAAATGGAAGAATATACCCTTTATCGCGTGATAAATTTATTTTACTCCTTGTTAACAATAATTAAAATAAAATAAGACAAAATGAAAATGAAAAAATTGGCCCGGCCTGTAATTCTATTTTAATTCAGGCCTGGACATCACTGGAATTTAGAGGGCCCAGCTTGGTACTTTCTGCGGGCGGGGCGGGGTGTCGCTTCCCGATCTAATCGTTAGTCCATACGCCAAAGTACATTCTTTATTTTAAATATCTTTAAAATTCAATATTATTTAATCTTTGTAATTTAAATTTATAATTATTAACATTTGTAAGTAAAATTTAGTCTATGCCTCATAATATTTGTATTAAAATTATAAGTTCTATTGGGGTCGGTATGGACTCCACACGGTCTAATTTGATGATGAAAACCATAATATAGCCTCAATAGAGGACAAATATTAATGTAAAAAAAAGTTTTTGACATTCTAACCATATTATAGCCTTTTCTCATATATATTTGCCGTTTTTGGAAGTTTTTTTTTGCCTTCTGCTATTTTGCTAAGTCGATATATAAAATATGGTTATTTTTAATTAGATTGACAGATGACCTGAGATAAAATTGTAGAATTTTTCTTTAAATTAAAATCACGTGTAACTAGGGCATGTCAAAACTCCGGAGTCTAGAAGAAGTTTATAAACTCCGGAATTTTTATAAAAATTTGCTAGTTAATATATGCAATTATTACATAATAAGCTGCTCTTTCATTTATTTACAACTTTCATTAAACAAAAATAAGTTTTGACTACAAAAATACAATTTCCAATATTTTCAATAGGCTAATGTTTACTAGGAAATTCCAAAAAATTAAAACTCCGGAACTCTGGAGTTGATGGACTCCTTCCCAACTCCCGGAGTTTTGACATGCCTTACTTGTAACATATATTTTTATCTTAAAAATTAGAGTCTCAGTGGCAAACCTTCCTGTCTTACAAGCAGAAGTTGCGAGTTCGAAACCGTGCACAGGAGGCTTTTTTCTTCGGAAAAATAGTATACAAGTGTAACCACTTTGAGCTGCTGAGTGTCCTGCTTAGGCAGTAGGCCTTAAACGATATGCTTAAAGTAAGAGCCTAGGCTAAAAACCTAGGTCGCCGGCGTGCGAGCAAATCTTACTATTTAACCCGTCGGCAATATAAATTGCTTTGCTCGGGTTAAAAGAGTCAAAGCCCTAACGGGTATGGCGCCCCCTAAATGGGGAAAGGTATGAGGGAAACCTCAAAACCAATTGTTTTTTTTTAAATATTAGAAAAATAATTTTTAAGTATATAAAGCTCTTAGACCAAAATTAAAATAACACAGAATAAACATCCCAACCTAAATAAGACGCGATGTATTATTCGTTTTAAATAAAAATATTATTTGAAATCTAACTATAACAGTTTAGCTGTTGTGAATATATAAAAAAGAATTTTCAATTTATTTATGTTTTAGCATCTTTTTTGTTTTTTTTAAATTTAATATGTTTATAGCTGACTTACAAAATTTGATTAGAGATTACGGTAAACGGAATTAGCTCATAGCTCTCAAAAATTTGTTGACCTGTGTAATAATTTAAATTGGAAAAATTACGCTCTTTTTGTTTATATTAATAGATGTATTAAAAGCTATAACAAAGGTTTGTTTTCTTTTTATCCATCAATTATCTAGTTTTTAGGGTAAGTAATAGCAAAAAATATTTTTTATATCACATTTTTTTTTATGAATCTTAAAATAAGACCTAGAAAACACAATTTATTCTATAATTGATATATTTAGGTAAAAGATTTATTTAATGCACAGCCATTTTTCAGATTTTATTTTCTTTGTGGCAAATAAAATTTACATTCATTAATAATATCTTATATTAATATAAAATGAAAATGTATTCTAAAGTCCTAGCTTTAAAACTTCAAAGTTATAGAGTAATATATTCTTTATAAAATCTTACAATAGCACTCGCGGGTTAGGAATCGAAACTTAGGCCCAAATATTTGGCCCGGCCCTTCAGACACATTTTAACTTAGGCTTGGCCCACTCAAACCTGCGGGTTGACCCGGTATTTTGCTTTTCAATTTCGGCCTAATTTGAAAATATATTTTAAATAATAAGTTTTTGTCGTGGCCCGTAATATTAATAGTTTATATATTAGACAATTGATTGATTGATAGGCTAAATTCATCTGCGTCATCATGACTTGCAAGAAATAGTTTTTTCGTAATAAATTAGTTTTTAAATTTAGAATAGATAATATTATTTTTATCCATCTTATCTTAATAAATTCTTATTTAATAAAAAGCATATATCAAACCTTTTCACACCTATATTTCTAAGAGATATCCTGGTGGCCTAGCCACCAGGATGTAAATTCCCTAAAATTATCCCACTATAAAATCCAACAATTTATTCATTTTAATCCTAATAAATTGGTGCCGCCAACCGTGGACGAACCAGGCAACAAAAACTTCTTAAAAAAATTTTGGCTTACACCTTAAATCATTGCCGATAGGTACGTCGGTAATATTATCGGTTGTAGATGAATATACATTGGGGATAGCGTTAAACTTGACAGTGAAATACATTATATTTTAAACATATTCCAATGCGTAATTCTCTGAAGGCAACAAAAGGAACTCTAGTCATTTATTTGCTCCCCCCCCCCCTTTCGTTACACGAATTGAAGGTTATTGACTTCCAATATTCTAAATCGACACAAACTAAATTTGAATTCTCATTAATCGGCCCGAACAAAATTGATCTCTCAATATGCCAAATTAGTATGAACTATTAAATGGTCACACTAACACTTAAATAACCCACAATTAAACATCACTCTACTCGAACCACCCCAACAAAAATTTTTAACAGATATCAACCAAACATTTCTCAAACATAAAGGAGATCACGCCTCAACAACGAGATCAAGGCTTTGCACACTGATGGTAAAGAAGGTGGTCGCGCAATAGATACCGGTTCGCTTTTTCCTTTTTATAAGGTTGCTCTATAACTCGCGAAAGTGTGAGACCTAGACCCTAAATGGATTACGGCAAAAGTCCCGTCTAGGCACTTCGTAGAGGAGCATAAAAAATAATAATAATAAATCTATGGATCAACAACGGATGGTAAACCACCGGTACACAGAACCCGACTTAAGCAGGCCGCACACAAGGAGAGGTGACATAACTTTAAAAAACGGAACAAGAGACCAGCAAAGTTCAACAATTGTGCAAGCAATAGCAGTTCTCAATTTCAACATTCTAATCAAGTCAATTACGATAGCCGACCTTAGCTACTAAAAAAATATTCAACACCTCTGGTCCATACGCAAACACTTATCTTCAGCAATCATCTAATTGTATAAATCAGGAAACTACGACAGGCACGATGCCCCCTGAAAAAGGGAGGTGTCGTGGCCCGTAATATTAATGGTTTATAATATTAGACAATTGATTGATTGATGGGCTAAATTCATCTGTGTCATCATGACTTGCAAGAAATAGTTTTTTCATAATAAATTAGTTTTTAAATATAGAATAGATAATATTATTTTTATCCATCTTATCTTAATAAATTCTTATTTAAAAAGCATATATCAAACCTTTTCACACCTATATTCCTAAGAGATATCCTGGTGGCCTAGCCACCAGGATGTAAATTCCCTAAAATTATCCCACTATAAAATCCAACAATTTATTCATTTTAATCCTAATAAAGTTTTGTACAATGAAATTAAAAAACAGTGCGTGGAACTGTTAACCTTCATAATGTGATAATCGTCTATTTAAGTCCTTATAAATGGCTAGCAAATAGAAAGGCTCTTAACTTTCATCTCTAGTGAATCAATTTAAAATTGATTAATGCTATTTTGAATGTATGCTCCTTTTTATGATTTTAAGGGTACTATTTTTAGATAGATAGGCGACTAATCTGGCAAAGCCCAAATACATTAAAGAAAAAAGGCGCGTCAGGCATTTCTTTATCAAAATAACTATTAAAAGGCCCGCTTGGAAATGGAGAGCCCAAGTCAGATTTGACCGCCCCCCCCCCACCCTCCGGCTACGACTTTGTCATGAACATTTACTCATGATGAAATAAATCTTTCTACACATTAGAGTTTAAATTAAATTTTTAATTATGTGCAAATAAATTAATTATCATAAATATATTACATAATTCTTGCTTAAAAAACAATCATTACAAAACCACTGCCAAAGTTGGGAAGCGTTTTATCGTTACAACTAATAACAAAGCTGAAAGCAATCTTTGTCAAAAGAAGATAAGTTACGCGATAGACACATCCTTAAGGTCGAAGCTTCATTCGAAATATTTTTATATGTGGTTGGCAAAAAAACATATAACTAATGTTATAAAAAACAAAGGATACATTGGTGCCATGTTTTCTGATAAATCAAAACTGACAGTCAAATCAAAAACACCAAATTTAAAATAAAAAAAAAATGGTTTTATTTTAAAATAAGAACATCATTTGTTTAATTTTTACAATTTAGGAATTCTTAGTAAGCTAATTGTAGGCTAAGCTTAGATAGATAAATTGAAGGACTCAATTATTTTAACGTAATATTAAACATTGTTAAATAACCCAAGTAGTTTTAAAAGGTAACAAGTAACGAATTAATTAATTATCTCAAACTTGATATATAAATAATAAATTTCAATAATTTTGTAATTCTTTTTTTTTTTAAAATTGATTCAAAACATTTTGTTGAAAAGATTTTAATTAAATTTATTATTTTGCAATTGTCGATGATGGTTTAGTAGTAGTTTGTGAAGACTCCTTTCTCAACACATTCCTTTGGCATTCTTTGGAAAAGGCGAGATACTGTGCCGATTGACACATGGGCTGAGGCTTTCCACGGCTCATTAGACATTTACCGGGCTTTGTCATCACCTGTAGTTTAGAGTTAATAGAAATAAATATTATTCCAAAGGTTAAAAGATCTGAAAATGCCGAAATTGCAGATAAAAAAAAATTAAATAATTTTCCAATGATATAATTATCGCACGGTCTATTCGTGTAAAATGAACTCGTGACACGATATAATTTTACACCAAAGCTTTACATGGAATAGTAAAAGCGCTTTACAATGTTGTAACTTTTTTAAATATAAATTATTATGAAATTTATTATGAGAATAATAAATGTGTTATTCAAATTTATCTAACTATTTTAGTTAAATAATTTTGTGTTTAGAGTTTAAATAACTTAGTAAACTATTATGAACTTACAAAGCTAGTGATTATGCTATTCTAAATCTTACCAGGAACTTAATTATTTAATTGGCGAATATTAATTAAACGGCATTTATCTCTTCTATATTATAACTCATGTCGACAAAAATCAATGAGTGAAAAGAAAATTATGACATTTGGTGGAAACAATCCACAAAGGCCTATTCTCGTATATTTTTTCGGTTTTCCAAACTTTCTTCAGACTTCGTCGGTTATACTTATTTAAAAAAAAGCCAAATTTGGCCAAATTTATAGATTTTGTGATCTAAAGTATACCAAAAGAGAAAAGAAAAGATTTTTTTTAATACTAATATAATTCAAAACTTAAATTTTTATCTTAAATATTGAGAAATAGATTTTTAAGTAAGCTCTTACATCAACATTTGGGTAATACAAAATATTAGACACACCAACGTAATTAGGACACGATATATTATCGGTTAAAATAAAAATATTTTTTGAAAATTAAATTAAATAATTTAGCTATTTCAAATATAAAAATCAATCTTTTTAATCTTTTTTCATATTATTTGTTTTTGATTTTTTTTGGTTTCTCAACATTTTTTTTTAATTTTTAATGTTTATAGCTAGCTTATGTTTGATTAAACAGTAAATTTTAAAAATCCTTAAGATGATAGGTCTGGTCTCTGAAGTTAGCTCATAACTCTCAAAAATTTGTTGACTTGTGTAATATTGGGAAATATTTAATTAAAAAGCAAATACTAATTTCATGAAAGCCTGAATGACAAATTACTGAATTAATATCATATTTAGCAATTTCTTTAAAAGTTTGTTGTCATTTTAGGTAAATATAAAGGTTAAGAATAATTTTTTTTCACCGAGTTTTCGCATAAGACAAAAAAATTTATTAGAAATTTTGATAAATAATTATTTTCATGGCCAGAGGATTCTAAAAATTAGTATATATAATATTTTATTTTAATTATCATATCTTAAATATAATATATATCTTGCATTTTTATAATTTAATTATATTAACATTGTTAATTTTTATTATAATTTATTAATGCTGGTTTTTATTAAATAAAATCTTTTTCAATATTATAATAATTTTTGACTTAAATTTAATGCCATTTTTAAAAATGCTAACGAAAGCGATTTTATGGCATAAAAAATCTTTTATTTCCAGAAATACTTTTTTCCATAACACTTTGTGAAATGTTCAATAACTAGGCGCTTGTAACTTTATAATTTTTTCAATTATATAAATAAAAATTTCAATTTTGTGTATCTTGCTGTAATACAAAAAATATGGGACTTGTGAACTTGAAAACATTTAGAAGAAAAATTGGGGTGCGGTGGTCGCCCACAATGCACTTAATGTATATTTTTTTCACTTGATCAACTGCGAACTAATAATTTTTATCTGTCTCTAAATCAAAACCTATCTCTTACTCTTTATTTCAACATTAACACAAGCCTAAACCTCCTGGTATCGGCTCAGATACTAGGTGGCAAACATTCCTGTCTTGAGGGAGGTCTGAGTTCGAATCCGTGCATAAGAGGCTTTTTTCCTCGGAATAGTACACATGTGCAACAACTTTGAAGCTGCTAAGTGGCCTGCTTAGGCAATAGGCTCTAAACGATAAGTTTAAATTAAAAGTCTAGGCTAAAAACCAAGGTCGCCGGCGTGCGAGCTTATATAAATATTTAACCCGTTGGCAATATTAATTGCTTTGCTCGGGGTAAATAAGTCACAGCCTTATATGGTGCTCCTATATAGGGAAAGTTAGGAAAATACAAGCCCTATTATTTGTTCTTAATCCTCCTCTTACCCTATTTCATAACTCTAACCCTCACTTTAAAACTAACTAGCTCTACAAATCCCCAATAGCAATTAGGCAAAAATTCCTTGAACTTAAAGGTTGATAGTTTGGTGTGAAAACCTAACAAGTTTAATACAAATCTAATCAAAATGGCGTTTGTTTTTACGGTTTAATGAAGGAAATATCAAACCAGGGCGGTAAAAAATGATTAATTATTCGGTAGCGAAATCAACTGAAAATAAGTGCACAAATGCCGAATTGACTTATTTATTTAAAGTTAAATAAAAAAAACTTTGTTAAAGGGATTTGAACCAAGGTATGGTAGCAGCAGAAAAGCAATACTAACCCTTGCACCAAACGTGCCTTTAGTTTTACTACAATTCATCTATTTATATTAAAAATTTTTTTAAACCAACATTTAAGCATATTTATTAACAAAGAAATAAATAAATTCCATTTATTTTCCTTGTAAAATTTTTAATCAGCAGAATTAACAGCTTTGTAAATATCCATACTCATTGGTTTATGTGTCATTAAAATTTAAAAGTCGCATTTTTTAAAAACTAAAATAATTAGACAAATTTGAATAAAATATTTTACATAAGAAAACCCTTATGTAAAAAAGTTAGAATGTAGTTTTTACTTTTCGGTGTAAAACTAGTTTCAGTCTAAAATGATTTATACGAGTTTATTTTACACCATTTAGACCTGGATCGCACTGGACTATTTTTTTAATCCTGATGAAAGTTGCAATTATTATTAGATAATGGAGTCCCCACAAGACCTTTTTTAGGGGCTCGGCAGGCCTTTGCTTCAGTCTAAAAATTAATAGATATAAAAAATTTAATTTCAATTAATTAAAAAAAACTGTATAAAAAATTTGTAGCTGATAAGTTGTTTAAATTTATTAGAATCTTGCATTTCAAAATCTTGTTTTTGTCCCAACGCAGCAATTTTTTAATTAGAATGCTAGAAAAATTATACAAAATATCTTAGAGGCCATATGTTTAAAAATCATTAAGAATATATTCTTATGAAACTATTTTATATTAAGGGCAAAGTAAATATAATTAAAAACGTGTATATTTAACTTTTTGCTTATTACAAAGGTCAACAAATATCAATGGCACAAACTTGAATTTTATGAAAACATTAAAGAATATATCCCCATGATGGCCTTATCTATATATATTCGTTTTTCTTATTTTCTTCCGGCCTTGGCTACTTACATCCGTCCATATCGAAAAAATGACCTTTTTGGCCAATTGACAGATCGAGAATATCCTAAAAAGAAAAAATTTAAAAATCTTTTTCATATAAAATCCCTTGTAACTTATGTTTATCATATCAAATAATGAAAAATAAAATTCTTTAATACATCAAGCTCTTACATCAGCATTAAGATAATACAAAATATTTCGCGTCCAAACTTAAGGCACGATATATTATATATTTTTAATAAAAGTTTTATTTGAAGTTTGAATTTAACAGTTTAGCTGTTGTGAATAAGCAAAAAAAAAATTTCAATTTATTTTTGTTTTAATCTTTTTTGTTTTAAAATTTTCAATGTTTATAGCTGACTAACTAAGTTTGATTAAAAAAAACGGTAAACAGATTTGAAAATTCCTAAGATGGCAGGTTTTCCGTAGTTAGCTTATAACTCTTAAAAATTTGTTGACCTGTGTTATGAGTGTTTGTCTATTTGAAATTTCGGTAGGATTTTAAGGCAGGCACGATTCTAGACCTCTTTGGGGGGAGGGAAGGGGGGAGGGGGGGCACCAAATACGTATAAATTTTATTTTTTCCCTTCCACCCCCATAAAATTAAATTTGCTCCCCCAAAAATATCTAAAAATTCTTATTTTAAAAATATTTACTTTTTTTAAGTATTCATATCAACACTTCTCACCCGCTAAAGAGAACTAGCACAGAAATTATTTCTGTTGTTATTAGATATATAGAAAAAACAGAAAGCTGTATATTTGTGAAAGCAATTCATAAATCTGATGCCAATTCCTTATATGTCAACAATCTTTTGTTAGAATATAATCTAGAACCAAAAAACCTGATCGCACACTGCTACGATGGGGCGAACGTAATGTCCGGGAAAAAAGGTGGTGTTCAAGTATTTCTAAGCAAAATGGCTGTACACCATTTTCCATATATTCATTGCTTTAACCACCGATTGCATCTTGTTGTAAAAAATTGTCTTGAAATTTTAAGTGAAGGGAAAGCTTTTTTTGATATTTGTTATTCCCTTCATAAATTTTTTCAACATGATGCAATCGAGGAAGTAAGTGAATACGGGACCAATCCCCGGCTGTTGCCCCACCGGTGGTGTGTTCACTAAGACGCCATTGTTTTTTAAAAAAAAATTACATAAAAATATTAAATACTCTTTTAAAAATTAAAAATAAAAAAGTTTTTATATCTTGTGATCAAAGGGCCGAAGCGTCGGGGTTTTTGACCATATTTATTATCGTCAATTTATTTTTTTGTATTTATCATTTGAAAAATTAATTTATTTATTAAAAACAATTAATGATCAATTTCAATGCAAAACAATTTAGTTTCTAAAACTTTTGATTTAATACACCATTGTTTGTTAGATATTTAACAATTAAGAATTACAAATACATTTACAAATTTATTTAAAGACTGTTTTGATATATATAAAACTTTAAATGACGATAATTTATTTATAGATAAAAGAAAAACTAAACCTAAAGATTTTTCTAATTTTTATTTATTTTCTACTCATAAGTTTGAGAATAATTTAATAAATATATTAAAAAGTATTTATTTAAATATTATTGATTTATTTATTGATTTTTAATAATAGATTTTTTACCGATAATAATTATTTAGAATCTTTAGTTTCCCTTTATAAATGTGACTATCCTTTTTTTAGATGTAAATTAAAGCCTTTTTTAAAAATAAGTAATATTGATAAAAATTTATTATCTAAAGAAATTGACGTAGCAAAAAATTTTTAATAAAAAAACTTAATAATTACAAAGAATGTGTTACTAATGATTGTTAAATTTTTATACGATTATAAAGATGCGTTTAATAATTTATTTAACATTTTTTCTATAAGTTTGTTATTTGGCTCTTCAACGTCGAATTGTGAGGCCACATTTTTAATAATAAAAAGTTTGAACATGGATTCAATTGGTGTACATGTATATTTTTGCCGTGACCTTCGGTCACGGCACAATTCTGCCGCCGAAGGCGGCAAAAAATTATTTTCTGCCCCCCACAAGTTTTTTTTGCCCCCCCCCCCCCCCCCCCCAATTAGAAAAGCTAGAATAGGGCCTGTTTTAAGGTCCTCAAGCTAGGGTTTCCCCTCAAAGGATCAGAACATTTTTTAAAAGACTTTGCCTTATTGACTGCCTTTTTGCTTTAATTAAAAAAAAATAAAAATTTTGATGCAACAAGGCTTTAACTAAGTTTACCATATAATATTAAATCCAAAATTATCGCTTGAAGTTTTTTTGCGAGGTATTTAATTATAAAAAAAAATTGTGTAAATTTAATCTCCCTTATGCAAAATGATATGATATTAAGCGAATTATAGAAGAATAATGAAGCTGATGAGACAGGCAGGAAATCTCCGGCCTTTTACCATTACGTAAATAGTACAGTTTAAACCGAGGCGTAATATAGCCCTCACACGACATCAACTTACGCCCGATCCGCTAGAACCTAACAGCTCGGCCCATTTTTCGGCCGTTAAGCTATCAACTAATCTCTCGTAGATAGTGCTAACATGATAAATAAAATTTTACCATGTTTACAGCCAAAGTTATAAACAATTTTTTTTTTGATTTTGTAAATTATTTAAAAATTGTCTGAATTAATATTAATTGTGCTATTTACCTTCAGATTTTAAAAATCATTTTAACAGTGGTAAATATCTACAAGTTACTCATATATTAACTTACAAAAACCCTAACAATTTTTTTTTAAAATTACCTATCTTCGCTTACAACATCTACCTGTTCAAGGTTGTATTTTGTGCGATAACAAAATATGTGGGCATAATTAGTATTAATATTAAAACAAATAATTATATAAATAAATAACAATATTTTACACCACAATAATATTGCAAAAAAATATTTGTTTTAGGCGTGAAAGTATTTTGTTAGGGGCGCCAATAGGCCACGATAAAGCAGGATAGTGTTTTTGTGACACATTTTAGTTTAAATTGATACATTATACCATAAATTTAAAGCTTTACAATTTTTTTTTGATATAATGTCAAAAACTTTTTTTTTCTTCTGTGCACAGTGAATGAAGTAGGAAAAAAACAATTTTAATGATAAAAAGACAATTACAGTATTAACCAATAAATATTAAAATAAAATTAAGATCTAACTTTCAAAGACTCGATACGGGTGGTACAATTTTCTTTTTGTAAAGTTTAACGTAACATATTAATGCAAAACTGTACATCGACTAAAAAATGACTTTGTGAGACAAAGATATAAAATTTTTTTAATTTATTCTTTGCCATAATAGCCACGTTTTAATCAACTTGCCCCAGAAAATTATATTTATATAAATTTATATTTCGCATTTATAGAATAGGTTTGGGACGCTTAAGTGCGCTTTTTAGTAAGGTAAAATGCTGTAGCCCGCGCCATTAATTATTCCCAAAACCAAACTTGTTGTAATTTCCAAATGGGGAAGAACCGTGGTTGTTATTTAGGCGGATAATATATGCTCAATACACACCTAAAACTTAATTTGTAACACAGTTTTTTGGGCACCTAGTCAATTATGCTTCGCACCTGTTAATAATACATATTTTTAAAATCACAATGATTTCGTTGATATTCAACAGCGTCACCTTATTTGATCACGTTAACCTAAATACATATTTTAATGCCAAAACGAAAAGCCTAGCAATACATTTTTATAAGAAATTGCACTATAATCTTGTCCTTAACAGCCGCCCTTTAAAGATTGCGACATTTAGTGCGATACACAAATCATTTGGAGGGCGGAAAAATTTGTGTCATACATCCACAATCTATAAAAATGTAAAAATAATGGCAAATTGAATTTGCGACTATAACGATTCAAATACGCGCAAATTTAGTGGCTAATACCGTTTTAACTTCAATCTCAACGACGCAATCTGACTCGTAAGGTGCTGTGGGGACAAAATTGGTGTAGATCTGAGGTATGGTCCCGTCCCAACTCGTGGGGCCAAGGTATCTCCGACTTACGGAATCGTTTATCAGGATATGAAAACCGTTTTTGTCATGCTGAACGGATTCGATCGCAGCTGCTACCACTTTTGAATCTTGCGTCTCAGCAACCTATACAATATTTTATTTGGTTCTGATTTTATTTAAAAAAATACAAGTAAATTTAGTTATATAATCAATAAAATCAACTATGATTTAATCTTTAGCAAAAGGTGTAAAAGTTGATGTTTTTATTTAATTAAAAAAGATTTATATTTTCGAATACATTTCGTACTCCCAGCAAATGTAAATAAAACAAACAATAAATATAAATTAGAAATTAAACCTTAATTTAAAATAATATAAATAAATATTAAAAAAATAGTTCGTAGCTGTAAAGATCACTAAAATATTAGAAAAAGTTTATTAAATCAGAGATTAAGCAAAAGTGCAAGAGTGGGGTTTTTGAAACTAGCCAAATACAAATTATTTGCAAAATGTTCTGTAGTTAGGTAATTTTTGTTCCTATAGCTATTTTTGGTTAAAAAAAGGCTTGACATAGATCAAAACTCTAAATTGACCGTTTTTATACCTATTTGCATATATCAAATATCGTTAATTAATTTTGAATACAGTATTACATTATATATATACTTTACCGTTTTTTCGAAATATCGTCAAACTTCCGTTATTTTTTTAATTTTATATATGTTAAAAAGCAGCAGGTTTATTTGGTGTAAGATAAACCCTGAATAGACCTTTTCCACGATCCATTTTACATCGAATAGAGTTTTACAGGTGTCCATTTTACATAAAATAAAGTTTCACAGGAGTTCATTTTACACCGAGAAGTAAAAACGTATCACAATATAGGGAACTCTTCTTATACAACTTTTTATGAAGATTTATAATATGTTTTTCAAGTTTGTCTAACTAATTCCGTTTTGTAATGCGATTTTATAATTTAAATGATCCGTCGATGAGTATAAAAATTTACAAAGCCATTAATTACATTTAGCCCATCTATTATTTTACAAGGAATTTAATTATGTTATTTGCAAATTTTTTTTTAATGACATTTATCTTTTCTATATTATAATTTTTATTAAAAATTAATATTAGGCTAATAGTCTAAAAATTATAATATAAGATTTGTGCTCAAAAAATTAGAGGCACGCAGGATAATGATTTTGTTAGTGCTCTTCTGCTTTACTTCTAGGGTTCAATATGGAACAATTTTTATAAGTTTAGCCTACCATTAACATGAAATTGCACAATTTTTAATTATTGGAAGTGTTTGATAAAAAAGATAAACAGATTTTGGAATAAATCATATTTCTCTTGCGAACATAGGTAATCATTTCCCATAATTTATCGATTATGTATATTCTTATTAATTGACTAATGACAGCCACTTAATTGTTAATCTCCATATTTGTGTCACGCCTCCACAACATTATAAGGACATAGTGGATAACATCTTAAAGTATACTTCCAAACCATTTTAGGTCAATTTCCTTTGAAAATTACTGCTTTGGAAATCTGCTAACTAGATCTTGGTGTTCTAATCTTTTATATTGGAAGTATTTGAAATCGTCATTGACCCTCTCGTTTTGCCCGCAGTTCACTTAATACAAAAATTTTGCTGGCAAAAAATTTTAAACTCATATATATTCTTATTTTGGCTTATTACGTTTTAAATCTATTATTTAATTTTAATTATAGCAATTTAAATAGCTTTATCTATACTTGGCTGATTAGGAACAGAAACAATAAAGGATGTTAAATCTCTTGCCAGACCTAACTAAAAACGCCATTTTTTGATAATTTAATTTAACCTCTACTCACTAAAACACTAAGCAATACTCAGATAGCTCTTATCGTTGTTGGACTGGCGCTGGTTAGGAACATGGGCTAAATATCTTAAACAGAACTTTGCCAGCCTTATAAAATACAATACCTTATTTGCAGCACCTAATGTTTCGTTTTCATGGTCATATGGTAATAAGATCTCCTGAAACGCGGGAATAGTTTCATTTGGTTGGATATTTGAGGATCTTGCTAGGGACGTTATTGGAGATTCACTCGAGAGGATAAGCTGTTTGATCAAATTTGATGTTGGGGTCGATTGAGATCGAGTATTTGTCGCAAAGACAGTGAAGAGGCACACAAGCATTATATTAGTTTGGATGGTCATACTCTTATTTCATGCAATGGACAAAATAATTATATCTATCCTGATAGCGAAAAAAAAATATGTTTTGTATGGGACAGGCGACACACAGGATTAACATATCAAAAGAATTTTTAAGGCTCAAAACGAATCTTAGCGATGATTAAATTTTGTCTCGACTAGTGCTATTTTTTCATTTTTTTACATTACTGTAGGAATTAAAGCTTACCGGATCATAGGAATATCAATAATTTATCCATCTTATAATAATGAGTGTCTTGCCCTTTGCGTGCTACCCGATTAGGTTGTAAAGAAAAATACGAATTTTAGAAATTTTGCTTAGACGCTTTGCGTTTCCCGTTTATAAATGTAATTAGATGTCCTAAATGCGTCGTCTAACATAAATCAACTAAACGCCAGTCTTCCATTTTTCTTTGACCAGGAAAGCATAAAGAATGTCTTAGAAGTCAAAAAATATATCCCATAAAGTATTATTAAATCCGTCCGGCATGTGATAAAAAATAGGGCTTAATCTAAGACTTTAACAAATTTTTAATTTGTTATAAGCTCAATATATATGATTTCTAATACACAACGTGGTTCGAACACATATCATGTTCACCGGCAGGTCTATTCGGTGTAAAATGAACTCGTGTAATATGACCTTTTACACGAGTTCATTTTACACCGAATAGACTTTTACACGGGTTCATTTTACACCGAATAGTAAAAACGCTTTGCAATATAGAAGACTTATTATAATAATGGTTTTCTAATGTAAAATTTTGCGAGGATTTCAAATTTGTTATTCAATTTTGTCTAACTCTTTTAGTTTTTAAATAAATGCGATTTCAAAATTTAATAACTATAAAATAACAAATTTGAATTCTTACAAAGCTATTAATTATAATCGACTAATCTAACATTTTAAAAGGAATTTAGTTATTTTATTCGCAAAATTTTTATATAATATCCTATAATTTTTGGTAAAATATATATATATAAAGCTCAAATGTTAGTTTTGGAAGTTTTTATATAAATAGAAGAATTGTAAATGTTGAACTATTAACACGTGTGGCCAAGAGGACAGAGCGCTTCGTTCCTCTTCATGCGTGCCCCGGTTCGAGTCCCTGTGGAAACTTTTTTTATTAAATTTTTAATAGATTTAAGTGTTGCATGAATTAGGGTAAAAATATTTTTGCAGTTCCTGGAATGTTATTTGTTATTTTAGGTAATTTAAATGTTATGATAGTATAATTTTCTAACGTTAATTTTTTTCTCTTATTTTGAAACTCAAAAATACCTTTTGTAGGAAACTTTGTAAATATGTTCACTGGTAGATTGGCACTGTTTAATTTGATAATTTTAAAAAAGGTGGGCCACACACTCCTTATTTATCGCCAATTTTTTAAAATAATTAGTTAGTTCATTTATTTTTTCACTCATTTTAAAATTTGTTATAATTAACATAAAAAAGACCCATATAACTGTGATGAGTATCTCTCACATATATATAGGTTGATTCTCAAGAAAAGGGATCTTGACCCCTAAAGCCTAAGAATTTGAACATTTGCCACTGAGCAAAAAGCCCTTTTTTCACTATTATAATAACAATTTTGTTTTGTTTATATATAAAAGTAAAAATTTTTATATATGGATAAAGACATCATATAAATAATGGTGGGAACAGATCATTAATTATTTTAAATTTAATAGTTTATAAACCTTATTGTATAACTTTAATTTTAAACTTAATAATCAGAAAATATGTTTATATTAAATTATATGTAAAAATTTATCAAAATCTTCATTTAGCAAAATTACCACCATTATCAAAAATTAGCAATTTCTATCAATAAGTTATTTGCAACCTTGCTTACTGGTAAGATAAGCTATTATATTATTTTCCAAATGCAAAGTGCTTAATTAAGAGCCTGTGATAAGGTAAATTCTTGATGTTTAATAAACTATATTTTTCATATTAACTCTAATTTTTTTTAAGTTTTGCAATTAAAAAAAAGTTTGAAAAAATAATATTAGACATAAAATGTTAGTTGGTCTTCCAAAAATAGATATTATGACTTAGTATTTTTACTTGTTATTTAAGAAAAAACAACTGCTGAGAAAAAAATAATTGGCCCAAATTGTAAGTTTTATTGACACAAAATATAAATGTTTGAGATGAAATATCTTTAATTTTAAAGCATGATATTATGCCTAATATTTTTTAAAAATATGTGTAATTTTGGTCCTTAATTTGGTTTAACAACATAATAGTGTTGTCTAAAAAATTAGTTAAAATTTCTTGTGATCTATAAACTCTACTTTTAATATTATAAAGTTTAGTGTTTTGTTATTCAGAAGAATTAAAAATGTTATAAAATTTAACACCAAATCTAACTTTCACTCTATATTATATAAGAATGTTTAAAAAATATTAAAACAAATAATCATTGATATGTTCACACTTTTATTTGAATATATGATGTCTGAATCTTATATTTAACTTTGGCATAAAACAAAATTGTTATTATTATAATAAAAAAAACTGCTTTTTGCCTAATGGCAAATGTTCATATTTGTAGGTTTCAAGGGCCAAGATTCTTTTTTTTTGTGAAACAACTACTATAAATGTAAGAGTTTTATATTCATCACAGTTAGATGATGCTTTTAATATTTAAAGTTAATTATAAAAAATGTTAAAATGAATGAAAAATAACTGAACTTAAATTATACATTATTGGTTAAATTAAATGAGTATGTGGCCCACCTTTTAAAAAAATTATAATAAAAAGTCAAAAACAGTGCCTAAATTTACCAATAAACAAATTTACAAAGTTTTCTAGAAAAGGTATTTTTATAAATAAAAAAATTTAATTGCATCACCCTTTGCAACCATGAGTCTTAAAATAAGATAAACCTAAATAATTAAAAGCATTCTAGGAACTGCTGGAAAATTTTTGCTTTAATTCAGGCAATACTTGGGTATATTAAAAATTTATTAAAAAAAGTATCCACAGGGACTCGAACCGGGGCACGCCTGGAGAGGAACGAAGCAGTCCTCTTGGCCACACGAGTTATTAGTTTAACATTTACAATTCTTCTATTTATATAAAGAACTTTCGAACTAACATTTGAGCTTTATCTATATATAATTTACCAGAAATTATAGGATATTAAATAAAAAATTTGCGAATAAAATAACTAAAATCCTTTTACAATGTTAGATTAGTCGATTACAATCAATAGCTTTGTAAGAATTCAAATTTGTTAGTTTATATTGTTATTAAAATTTTAAAATCGCATTTATTTAAAAACTAAAAGAGTTAGACAAAATTGAATAACAAATTTGAAATCCTCGCAAAATTTTACATTAGAAAACCATTATTATAGTAAGTCATCTATATTGCAAAGCTTTTTTACTATTCGGTGTAAAATGAACTCGTATAAAAGTCTATTCGGTGTAAAATGAACTCGTGTAAAAGTTCATTTTACACGAGTTCATTTTACACCGAATAGACCTGCCCCATGTTCACCATATCAAAATACAGAAACGGTGAACCAAACACAGACACTATCAATTTAATGAATGCTTTCAATCGTAAAGCAGACCAATCAACTCCTCACAAAAAATGGGCTAGGATTAAGTCTACCTATTATTATTATTTTTAAATCTTCATCCTTTTTCAAAATGGCTGAACTACTTGCCAGGTTGGAGAGATGTAATAATTACCTTGGTATCCTGCCAGGCAGTTGAAATATAAATTTATTAATCTACGTGAAAAAATTATGGAGACCACATTACTAAAATTTGTTCTTCATAATAACTAGCTTTTTACCAAAGTTCATGTTATAATCGCGCATATATACGAATATTTTAAGGAATAGAAGCCACATTTAGCTGTATTTTTTGGTCCCTAATCAACTTGATTCACTGCATTGCTTAAATATGTTTTAAGTAGACATTAAAAATTTTGCGGAAAGAATATCACAAACCCAACTACCTCTATTCAAAATTCAATAAGGCATAATTAATATCGGGCTGAGTCACCTGAGTTACGATTCTCGGCTAACCAGGATTTAAAATTATATATATCAGTTATTTGAATTTGAAAAACATTTAAAACATATAGGCTTTATACAGCTGCTAAAAATCACCATAACTTATACTAATTAGGTTGTAACTCAAATTCTTGTTTATATTTGAGGTAAGTTTACTCTTTTGCTAGAATCGTATTTTAGCTAAATTATTTTTAAATTTTATATATAGAATAAAATTTAGATTTTAATCTTTTTTGATTTTAATTCAAAAAAGTTAAGAGATATGTCACTTAATTTGTCATGATTTGTACTCATATTTGGTGTTTTTGTCCTATTAATACCGATTAAAAATGATCTCTGCAACATGATTATAAAAATTAATATATTTTTGCTCCATATCATCTCACATAAAGGGCAATGCTTAAACTAAGGTCTACACGGTGCGGTTAAGTTTATAATCTCATGCTTTATTTGTTTTTCCATGATAGATCGGGACATAGGCCATATCGGGGGAGTCGAAAATGGCCAAAGTGAGTTTACGACCTCGAGACTCCTTAGGTAAAAAATATTTATTTCTATATCAAAATCAATTGTAGCTTCTTTTCGTCTGAAATATAATCTTTTTAGATATTTTATATATAAACAATAACTTATTTAAAATTAGATATTTTTTGATCTTAGGCATTTCCTTTTAGAAATTTCAGTGGATCCTTCCTTTTCAATATAATATAAGTTTTGAGTTAAAAATCCCTAATTTATTCAAATATAGGACAAGAGAGTGGTAGGTTTAAATGGCCACCTGCTTTTAGTTATTTTTCCCAATATCACTAAACAATTATAAAAGTTGTTAGCATAATTTAAAGATTCTACAAACAAAAAAGAAAAAGCTTAAATTTAAATCCTATATATATTTTGCATATAAAAATTCCATCTCAATTAAAGCGAAGGTTGATTTAGTAGTGGCACCTCATGTTGCAAGAGGTATGTAATAGAGAGCGTGTCGGGTTCGAGTCGGCTGGATACCCAAGGCCATATCGTATTTGCATTAGAATTCCCGAATATTTCGGCCCAGCCCGCCCAACATATTTTTCAATTTAGGTCCGGACTGGCCCATAATTTGTGTAAGAAGTGAAGATATAAAAAGTTATATATTCTGTTTTATTATTGAATGTCACATATATAGAATAGAAATTAGCATAGGAATAATAGAAGTACATTCAAGTATAGAAATTAGAATAGACGTACATCTAAAAATAGATAAGCTTGTGGATGAGATTTGCATACCAACATTACTGTCACCTTTTTTTTGATTCTGACGGCGTCGCTAATCTCTACCAAGTTGTTTGACAAGTAAATCAAGGTAGGACTTATTCGGGAAGATGCTGTGATCAATGGTCGACATATTAACGAGCAATGTGCTTGTCATAGCCTGAAGTAGAGGCAGCGGATTCTTCTAGCTTATTCATTTATTCTAGATCCTTCTCGCCATCCAGTTTAATGCTTTAAACTAGATTAGATTAGATGTTTACCAGGAGGTGTCCTTTTGATTTACGAAACGTCCTGAAGGCATCGTTTAGTGTTTCGCATGGGACACCAGTCTTACTATCGGTAGCCTTAGGTCATAAGCCGATATGGTGACGTCTTCAGCTATTTAGGCTTAAGTACGAACTCGTGTAGCGTTAATATACGTACTTAGTTGCACGTTTCATCATTCTCATCCCAATTATATTTGTGATTTTTCACCGAGGGACGGGGTAGGCAATCAGCGAGGTTTGTTCTACCCGGTTTGTAATCGAACATAGTCGATTGCTGAGACTTTGTTGATCCATAAAAGTAATCGTGTATTAGTTACAAAGTATAAGTCTCTTGTGGGGCCGTGATTCGTCGGTCGTTTAATATTCGTCGGTCTTTTGGTAATCGTCGGCTTTTTGGTAATCGTCGGCCTTTTGGTAATCGTCGATCGTTTAGTGTTCGTCGATCGTTTGGTATACGTTGATCGTTGTATTCGTCGATCCTTTCGTATTCTCGATCGTTTAGTATTCGTCAGTCGTTGACCTATTTGTCAGTCGTTTAATATTCGTCGGTCGTTTATAATTCGTCCGTTCAATATTCGTCGGTGTTTCATATTCGTCGGTCGTTGAAGACTATTATCATCAGTTCAAGGACTATTATCATCAGGTCGTTGAGGACCATTTATCGCCAGGTCGATGAGGACCATTTATCGTCAGGTCGTTGAGGACCATTTATCGTCAGGTCGTTAAGGACCATTTATCGTCAGGTCGTTTAGACCATTTATCGTCAGGTCGTTTAGACCATTTATCGAGGTCGCTTAGACCATTTATTGTCAGGTCGTTTAGACCATTTATCGTCAGGTCGTTTAGACCATTTATCGTCAGGTCGTTTAGACCATTTATCGTCAGGTCGCTTAGACCATTTATCGTCAGGTCGTTTAGACCATTTATCGTCAGGTCGTTCAGACCATTTATCGTCAGGTCGTTTAGACCATTTATCGCCAGCTCGCTTGGACCATTTATCGTCAGGTCGTTTAGACCATTGTCAGGTAGAGGACCGTTATCGTATGGTAGAGGACCGTTATCGACAGGTAGAGGACCGTTATCGTCTCAGGTAGAGGACCGTTATCATTAGGTAGAGGACCGTTATCGTCAGGTAAAGGGTTATCGTTAGGTAGAAAACCGTTATCGTCAGGTCGAGGACCATTTAGACAAGTCGTTGCGGACCAATATCCGTTCGGTCGTTAGCCCCATCGAAAAGATCATAGATCGTTCGGTCGTTGAAGATGATCGTTAAGAGTTTGGGCTTTATCGTCAGGTCTTTCAAGACCATATGGTTCGATGTTTAGGCCCAATGGTCGTTCAGGCACCGTGTTTCTTGCCATTTTTTGGAGATTGGAGAACCATTTCCGGTCTATGTTTTGACCTTTCTGTCTGTTTTTTCAGACATCTCAATTCCGTATGAATGAGATTCGATTCTTAATTAGGGGGCCATTTCCGTACTAGTTGATGCGCAATCGTTTTAGACCGTGGTGTGCTTGTCTTTGAGACAAATTCGTTGCTCCATCAATTTTTGTCTTGTTACGGCACTTCTGTCTTTCAGACGAAGCTATAATTTGTAAACCCTGAGTGACATTGATGAGCGTAATTGTAAGGTGCATCATTCGCTGAATATGGACCTTGTGCATCAATCACTTGTACGTGGTTCCTCCCTCAATTAGAATCAGTTCTCCACAAGAATAATCGGGTCAACAAATAAAAGGGGGTTAAATTTAATTACTTAAAAAAAACAATTTTCCAATTTATTTAAAATAAACTCTATGGCCGACGGGAGGTCCTTCTGGAAAACTCCATCCCATCCTCGTCGCCAATGTAAGTAGTGAGGATAAATAAAAGTTATATATTCTGTTTTATTATTGAATGTTGCAATATATATAGAATAGAAATTAGCATAGGAATAATGGAAGTACATCCAAGTATAGAAATTAGAATAGACGTACATAAGCTTGTGGAAGAGATGCATACCAACAATTTGGTTTTTTATTTTTAGGCCCGGACAGCCCCAAATTCAAAAATACGGTCCGAAAATTTTTTATAACGCTAAAAATTTTTTGTTTTAAAATAATCAACTAAAAACAGAGTGTAAAAGTAATACTTTATATCGTGTAATAAAATTTATCATATTTTTTTTTGTTAATAACACAAGTCGACAAATAAATGTCAGAAAGAAGGAATATTCGTCACTGAAATAAAATGATCCCTATGATGGCCTTATCTCATATACATTTTCCGAAGTTTCTTTTGCCTCGTTCATATCAAAAAATGACAATTTTTGAACCATTTGAAAGATTTGCGACCTCGAGAATACCCTAAAAAAATACAAGAATTTTTTATATATTAAAATAGCTTGTAACATATGTTTCTCATTTCAAATATATAAGTATATCAAGATCTAACACCTACGTATAGATAATAAAGAATATTTGGCATCTCAACTTGAATAGGACACGTTATATATCTCGATTTTTAATGAATTTTAAAGTTTGATTACACAGGTCAACAAATATCAATGTCACAAAAAATAAGTTCATGAAAACATAAAAGCATACATCCCCAAAATGCCTTAGATATATATTTCCCGTTTTTCGTAGTTCCGCCATGAGCTCCAAAGATCCCTCCAAATCAAAAAATAGCTTTCTAGGACCAAATTGACAGATTTTGCGACCTCGAGAATACCCTAAAAAGAAAAAATTCAGGATTTTTTTCCCCTTTGTTTATATTTATCTCAAATAATGAGAAATAATTATTAGTATATCAAGCTCCTACATCAGCATTTAGATAATATAGAATATTCCGCGTCCAAACTTAAATACGACACGATATATTATTGGTTTTTAATAAAAATATTATTTGAAGTTTGAATTTAACAGCTTAGGTAAATGAGCAAAAAAAAATTTCAATTTTTTCGTGTTTGAATCTTTTTTGTTTTTTTAACATAAAATTTATTACCTGTACCATAAAATTCTCGGGTCGTAATTGTAAATTTGGAGCCTAATATAAAAATAAAATTCTCGGCCCGGGCCTTAATTGAAAAATGTGCCGGGTAAGCCGGAATATCACGGCCCGGGTCGAACTCTAATTACCTACGCGTCTTATGTTATGTTAATTTCTTTATTGGTGTCGATTTTTAGCATTGAAAAAACTTGGTAAAAGTATAAATCTTGCTGAAAATTAAGTAAGTGCTTATGTTTAAATTAATTTAATCAATCAAAAAAAAATTAAATTTAAGACAATTAAGGGCACGTGCAAAGTGAGTTTTTATTTTCGTAAAATTTGGAAAATTCTGAAAATGTAAAAATAAAAAATTATTTGTTTCAAAAAAAGCATTTTATGTACATATACTGAATTTGGGAACCTTTAAAAAATTTGCGTTTTATTTTAAAATAAAATTTTTCAAAATTTTGAACATTTCACGAAAATAAACTCACTTTGCACGTGCCCTAAGATAAAATATACCACCAGTCAAAAAAAATTTTGGCAAAGATAATTATATCAATGCCGCCATTTTATAAAGTAAATATGGAAGATTCAAAAAGAGAGCAAAAAATGTCTAGTAAACTTAAACTTCCCACAATTATCCAAATTAATAATTAAAAACCATATGGAGCCCGACTAATTAATTAACCACCTCTAGCCGGGAGGCAATGGTTGCTTTTATAACTACCATTATGTCCAACATGTAATTCGCGTCAACAACATAACCAAATTTTTATATACAAAAAAAGAGGACTATAAACAAAAAAAGTAGGTTACTCTTCAAAAAATAGTCATAATATTTTATTTATTTATTATTCTAATATTGATTAAATAAAATGTATAAGAATAATTAACAAGGTAAAAATTAACAAGAAAGATAATTTATATGGGTAAAAATTAAATCACATGAACAATTATGCAAAAGCATGATATGCATAAATATCAAATATATAATAAAAAAATTTCTATTGCATTAATAGGTATATTCAATAAAATGATTAGGCGATCCATATAAGTTTTGCAAATTTTTTATAATTTACATATTCAATTTTGTATGATATTAAACCTAAGATCTTGAGGATATAAACCCGCCGACCGTTTTTTTTAAAATAAACTTCGTAAGCCAGCTATAAATACCTAAAATTTTAATTGTTAAAAAAAAGATTCAAAAACAACAAAAAAATTTATCTATATATATAAAAAAACAGCTAAACTGTAACATTCAAGCTCAAAATTTTTATAAAACCGATAATCGTTGCAAAATATTCTGTATAAACTAAATGTTGATAAAAATAGCTCGATGTCCTTAAACATTTTATTTTATATTATTTCATGATATATATAAGTTACAATTAAAATTTAATGTTTTTTATTTTTTCTCTCTCTCTGGGAATTAGTAAAGCCACAATCAACTTTGACTATTTTCCTTTTGATGGTGGAAAATCTGGTGGGGCATATATGGGTGAATCGTAAAACGGAAAAAATATTTAGGATGACTGTCAAATAGGTGTTCTATCCAATTGATAAAACATTAATGGCTGAATTTTGTTCACCTGTACTATGTAAACTGCTATTAAGTATCTGAGTGCTTCCCAAAAACTGAATGAAAAAAATTTACATACGCTGGAGTTAATAGCTTGATAGTCAAATATTTTATTGGAATATTGAAAACTGCTAAATAATTAATTTGAATTATTTAAATACGACGTTCATTTAGGCCAAAGATAAAGAATTTTTTTTGTATTTATATCTACAAACATCAATATTACTATATACACGCCTAACTCAATTCAAACCCAGCCATAGAATTGATGGCATATAGAATTTTAGCTTTCATAATTTGACGCGTGGCAAACGGCGGAAGTTTCAGCAAGTTCATACAGGTAGATGCGGTTGGTAGCTGGTCGATAACATTCGACAAAGACTTATTGTTGGATAGAGGAGAGGTTGATGGTACATCAGAATGAGTTTCGTCTAAAAATTATTTTAATAATATGATGACGAAGACATAATAGTATAGATATTAACATTAAATATAAATAAAAACAATGGTCCTTAATAAATTTTGAAATCAGATTAATAAATGAGTTATTTATCACGGTCAATCAAATAGAATAAAAAACGAAAAAATACAATAAATTTGGGGGAAAGTGAATTAAATAATACAATATATGGTTCTATGTTAAGGAATTGCAGTGATCTAATCAAATATGGGCTTATTTCTAGAGTATGTTCCAATATGTCATCTATCCGATCTTGCACAAACCCAAGAAAGTTAAAAAAATGAAAAATGTGTAAATGATTATTTAGACCTCAAAATTCAAAACACAACCTAAAATAAGATGTATGTCGGGCGGGGCGGGCCGGGTTGAAATAACAGATAATATAATAACAATACCATTTAACATATATTGTGCTGATGGCGACGAAGTAACGGATTTTTGAATGCAAAATGCTGGATTGAGTTCCTAAAAAATTAGGCAAAATATTTTAATTCAATATAGCGTATATAAAAATGGCCAAATAACTTTGTATTTTATTCTTTGTAATAAAACTTAAATTGTTACCTTTACATAAAAGGTTATTTAGTTTTAGCCCAAGGTTATATATTTAAAAACATTCAAGTACAAAATCAATATACTTTACAGATGTGCAGTTGATATTAAAAAATAACTACCTAAACTAAAACCGTTCCTTAATATGGTTTTTACTCTTCTATTTTCACCAAGTGTCACAATTAAAATTTGCAAAAATATCGAAATTCATAAACAAAATATAAAAATTATTAGTTAATACCATTTATAAAATGTAATTAATGCTGCCTGTCATGTCCTTATGAGAAAGGGGTATGAGTAAAATATATGAAAAATAATATTTCTTTATAAAAAAAAGAGAGCCTTAAAGGCGCGAAAAACTTATATTCTAAATTACTGAACAATATTTTTTGTTATTTGATTCTCATTTTGCATTCTTACCTATAAAATTTATTATTAATATAATTAAAAAAATTAGTATGGAAAAAAGCAGGAAAATGAATAAGAAACCAGCATATAACCTATCTCTTTTTATTTTTTAAATTCGCAATAGTTATATAAATATTTCCATATCTAGTTTTGAATTCCGAGCTAGCTAAAGCATTTTTGGCCTTTTCAAAATATATAAAAGATATTTAATAAATATTTGGAAAGAAGAGAACCTTAATATCGATATCCAATTATAATTATGTGTTTTTAATAAAGTTATAAAAATATTTGAGATACTTTAAATCCCAACAAGGGTGGCCTGGAACAACTGGTCACGAATTTAAGAAGTTTTGACCTCTGAGAATCGTCTAAATCCTGGAACAAAATATGCCAAAAATTCTTGATCACCGGATCGTGTTCAGTATAGCCCCCTGAGAAAAATAAGTCAAGATTGTAATTTAACTAACGACATAAGGCGGTAACACAGGTCTACTATAACACAGGTCAACAAATATCAATGTCACAAAAAATAAGTTTTAGAAAACATAAAGCATACATCCCCATCATGGCTTTATCTCATATATATTTTCCGTAGATTCTTACGCCTTCGGCTCCACCGTCCATATCGAAAAAATGGTCTTTTTTAACCAAATTGACAGTTTTTACGACCTCGAGAATATCCTATAAAGAAAATTTAAGAAACTTTTTTTCGTATAAAAATCCCTTGTAACTTGTATTTATCGTCACAAATAATGAGAAATAAATTTTTCAAATTAATCAAGTTCTTACATCAGCATTTAGATAATACAAAATATTTCGCGTCCAAACTTAAATACGTCACGATATTTTATCGGGTTTTAAAAAAAATATGAATTCAATAGTTTAACTGTTGTAAATATGCAAAAAAAAAATCATTTATTTTTGTTTTTTTTTTGACCTTTTTTTTTTAAATTGTTCAATGTTTAGAACTGACTAACTAAGTTTGATTAGAAAAAACGGAACGGATTTGAAAATCCCTAAGATGGCAGGTTTAAACTTTGTAGTTAACTCATAACTCAAAAATTTGTTGACCTGTGTAATGAGAATGAAATTTTTTTAGTATATCAAGCTCTTACACCAGCATTTAGATAATACAGAATATTCCGCGTCCAAACTTAAACATAACACGATATAAAATCTCTTTAATAAAAATATTATTTTAAGTTTTTTAACAGTTTAGAATCGGACAAAGGTTAACAAGCTTCAAATTGTTGAGCAAACTCTCAATATAGCACATGCACCACAACTATCACTGACCTAATTGCGTCAACACTTAAAAAAAGCTAAAATTTATAACATCGTTGAATGACCTAACTTCACCCTGGATAAAGGCAAAAGCCCAGATGGCGTCACCTGTTTCTCATTGTATAGTAAAGCCCCTTCATCCGGTATAGCAACTGCCAAAGTCAGATCCTCAAAATAAGTTAACAAACCATACTACACAGATTAACAAATTTTTGAGATTTATGAGTAAACTACAGAGATCAAACCTGCCATTTAAGGGATTTTCATATCCGTTTATCGTTTTTTCTAATCAAACTTTGAAAGTAAGCTATAAAGTAAGCTAAATTGAAAATTATAAAAAAAAAAGTCAAAAAAAAATGTCAAAAAAAAAGAAAGAAAAAATGTAAAAAAAAAGAACAAAAAAGAAACAACAATATTGAAAAAAATTGTTTTTGTATTTAAAACAGTTAAAATGTTATCACACTTCAAATAATATTTTTACTAGAAAAAGATAATAAATTGGGTCATATTTAGGTTATAGTGCCAAATATATTGTATAATCTATGTTGATGGAAGAGCTTAATATATTAAAAAATTTTGTTTCTCATTGAGATAAAAAATATAATTTACAAGGGATTTTTATATAAAAAAAAATTCTTCAATATTTTTCTTTTTAGGGTATTCTCGAGGTCGCAAAATTTGTCAATTTGGTCAAAAAAGGCCATTTTTTCGATATAAACGGATCTAAATAACGGAAGGCAGAAAAAATTACGAAAAACGGAAAATATATATAAGATAAGGCCATCCTAGATGTATTCATTTTTATTTTTTGAAATTGATATTTGTCGACCTAGGCTACATGACAACCAACACCTAAAATCTTTGATATAATTTCCAAAAAATTAAAAGAAATATCTAAAAGCCCCACGGAGTTTTCGTTCAAAACAAAAAATTGATTTATTGTTAAATATAGCTCTTCTTGAATTTCTTAAGCTTTAATATTACCCCTTTTATTTGAAATTATTTTTCATTTTGTGATATTATTTTTCAATCTGATTTATAATTTAACATTACATTATATATATAATAATAAAACCTTAAGTAAAATCAGTTAATAGAATCTTGATAGAATTAAAAATAAAATAATCAGAAATTACCTGAATACACCGTGTTTTTCATCCAATCTTCAATATTTATAGGCTCGGGTGTTCCGCAAATCAATATTCGCAATTCGGCAGGACTAAAAAGAGTTAGCCAGCTAGGATCCACAAGGTTCATAAGACCACGGGCAAAGCTTTTGCTGGCGGCATCGAGCTAATATAAAAAGGTTCGATAGAAATATTGAAAAGTAACCGACGCGACTAAATATATCTTTTCTTTTTTTTTAATCATCATTTTTTTTATAAAGTGCGAAGTTCAAGGCGACAAAAAATGTAAGTCGAGAATCAAAAAAAAGTTAATTTTAAAAAATATTTTATTAATTGAGAAAAACTATAAAATGTAATTTATAATCTATCTAGTTTAGTTTTTCCACAAAATAAAAAGTAAATTGTAAAACATAAGAAATTAAAAAAAATATTACATGAAAATTAGACCCATTCCCTTCATTTTTATTTTTTTAATGCTTTAACCCTTTCAAAAAAGTAAAATTTCGCTTTTTTCGTTTTTAAACTTATTTTTGAATTTCTTGAATAAAAAAGTATAAAAGAATTTAGCCAAAACAAAAATTTTAAACAGACAAATGATATGTAGGGTAGGCAACCTTTTATCTTACATTACAAGTTTTTTATTTTAATCATTGTTACAATTTAAACCCTTTAATTAATATTTGTGATTAAATTATATTAATACTGCTAAGAATTAAAACCTATTGGGAGAGTTATAACTAATAAATTTTTAAAACCCTTCCTGCTTCCCCCTTTATCTTATAGTGCCGCGGAACAAATTAATGTAAGCATTTATGTACATTTGCTGACAGTTGCAATTATTTTCCCTTTTCCCCTTGTGCTTTTGTTTAATTCTTTGCCCAATTCCAATAAATATGTCTCTTTTTCTTCGGCAGGTCTATTCGGTGTAAAATGAACTCGTGTAAAATTTTTACATGAGTTCATTTTACACCGAATAGACTTTTACACGAGTTCATTTTACACCGAATAGTAAAAACGCTTTTCAATATAGGAAAATTTTTTAGATTTAAGTTTTCTAATGTAACTTTTTATGAGAATTTCGAATATATTATTGAAATTTTTCTAACTTGTTAATTATTTCAATAAATGCGATTTAAAATATTAGTCACTAAACGAAAGTTAGTAAATTAAAAAATTTTTCGTTGTATTATGTTAATCTAAAATTTTATAATGAATTTAATTATTTTATTTGAGAAATTTAATTTAAAGGGCATTTATATCTTCCATATTACATTTATTTTGAAATATTACTATAAATATATAATGTCATTTAAAATTTCGTTATATATATCGTGCGTCAGAAAAATAAAGCGAGCATTGCCTAATGTGCAACGTGGTAGGCTAAAAAGCGAGAGGTCGAGTCCCTGCGAAGACATTTATTTTTTATTTTTTTTAAGATATCTACATAAGTCAGCATAACATTTGTGTACTTTTAGTCGATTTCTCTGTCGATTTTATGTAATAGGACACGTAGAACAAAATAAAAATATTCAATTTATGGAGTAATCAGCTGTAAATAAGTACACAAATGTTATGCTGGCTCATCTTTAAAAAAATAAAAAAATGTCTTCACCGGGACTCGAACCCAGGACCTCTCGCTTATTAGCCTGTTACGTTACATACTGGGCGCTCGGTGTAATTTTTAATGAACGATTTATATATTTATATCAATTGTTTAAAAAGCTTGATAGTAATATTTTTCATAAATTAATAGAATATATAAATGCCCCATGAATTAAATATTGCGACTATAATAAATTTACTTTTAAAATTTTAGATTAGCACAATATAACGAATAACTTTGTAATTATTTAACCCCCTTCGTTTATTAATTCATAAAAATAAAAATCGCATTAATTAAATAACTAAACAAGTTATAAAAATTTCAATAATATATTCGAAATCCTCATTAAAAGTTACATTAGAAAAGTTTAATCTAAAAAAATTTGCTATATTGAAAAGCGTTTTTACTAATCGGTGTAAAATGAACTCGTTTAAAACACTATTCGGTGTAAAATGAACTCGTGTAAAAGGTCATTTTACACGAGTTCATTTTACACCGAATAGACCTGCCCCTTTTTCTCAAAAAGCGATGTTAATATTGTAATCTCAATGTCTTTCACAGTAAATAAACGTAATTATTCTCTTGTCTTCTGATTGTCCAACCTCAAAGTTGTGTTTGTGATCGTCTTATCCCTTAACAATCATAAAAATATTTCTGGTATTTGAAGATGAAGATATTTGAAAGATCTTGAAATCGAGTTCTATCACATAATGCTGAGCCACCACGTTTACCGACACACCAGACGGCTTGACCCAAAATATTGCTCGAAAATCAAATGTCTAAATAACAAATTCATTTCCAACATTTGCCGTAAACGTTGGGGAATTCAATGCGTTGAAACATTTATTTCAATAATTGAATACATAAAGTACAAATTCTGTATTCTAAAATCGGCAACCCGTTAACCGGCTTTAGAAGTTATAGATTCGCTAGATATTAATAAAAACAATTATTCCGTAGCCTAGAGCTGCCCTTATTACATTAGGTTGGTAGCATACGCGCAACGAACTACCTACAAAGTTGAAAGGAAACCGCCATCCTAGTGAGCCCTAGAAAGTCTATTAAAGACATTTTTATTAAACACTTATTGATCCAGTAGAGAATAATTGGACCAAGCAACTTGAAGCTTAGAAAATAGGTTGACTAAAAGAATGCTTGCGACATTAACTCAGCTGCTGGATTTCCTAGCCTGTAAATAGAGTGGAAGCGACGATTAACAACGATAAGAAGATCAGCCACAAATTGACGCGCATGACGACGGCATTAATTTCTACCAGCCATATTGCTTCTTGGGCTGCGAACCACAATTGCGATCGTTATGTCCACAAGCAGCGAATGTAAAAGCGACGACAAAGGCTTGTCGTAATTGTCTGACCGAACCATATAACGAAAAATTGCAATTCGAGAGGAAGTTGTAGGATTTGATCTCATCATACATTTTAACACCATGAGAAGCTCGCATTACTGGTAAAAACTCACTTCAAGGGTTTCGGAAATTTTAAAAATTTAAGCATGGCCTTTTTAAATCAAAAAGAACGAAATAACAACGACGTCAAGCAAAGTAACAAGATTTACAACGAGGCTCAGGCTTCCAAACGCAAACTTGAGCACCTGTGCCTACAGTAAAAACAAGTGATAACGGACTAGGCGAAATAAATGAAACAGAGGCCAAACGCGAAGATTTTCGCAATTACAGTAGGGATCGTCCAACGATGGTACGTCCAAAGTATTTCGGGAGGACTTAGAAGTGAGACTGAATAACGCAATCAAACAAAACGCCTGATATCACAAATAAAATGAACAGACGAACGATACGGTTTAGGGCTTAAAGATGAAACCATAAAATTGAAAATACCTGACGTAACAACCTACAAACTGATCCATCCTTCGACCACAATTCAACTTACAAGCGGACATAAGCCCACTAATGCAAGAAAAGTTTGCAAGACTTAAAAAAAGATTCTGGCCAAAGAGCTAATTAATTCCGGCGTGGTATTTACCTCGAGAGAGAATGTGCCTGGACACTCGCCTTCTCTTACAAAGGCTGAGAAGTACACTTCAAAGGCAAGGATCCTTTCTCAACCGTTATGGACAGAGGTTACAATAATCGAGGAGCTCAAACTCAGTGATCATTTGCGGGTGAAATCAGGTGAGCTCACTTTTCATTTATAAAATCAAGTTCTTCGCCAATTTTATTTTTTGACATATTTAGTGGCACAATTTGTTTTTTCCAGATTTTTTTCAAAAAAATTGTTACAATATACAATTAAGAAAATTAAAAGATTCATCAATATAGCAATAAGTTGCAATTTTTTCAGTTCAGAAGGAGTGATCACCACTCTGAAATATATGAATTCTAGTCATGGAAATAAGATTATAGATAACGAAAGTCTTTCCCCAACCGGTGGAGTATAGTCAGTGACCGTGTTAAACGATCGTCTGCGGGGGACTGTTCTGCGATTATTTGTCATTATTTCCCATTTGCTCTAATTAAGTTTTTTGCCCATTTCCAAAATATATGTCTCTTTTTCTTTCCTTTAAAAACAAAGTTAATTTTATAATCAATTAATGTTTTTCAAGATAAATAAAATGAAATAATTTTTTTACCTTATTTTGATTGTCCACCCTCATCATAATATCGTTTCGTCCCTCATCAAAAAAATGTAAGTTACATATCGTATATAAAAAATTACATCAAACAGTTTTATAAACAAAAAAAAATAAGTTTGAATAAGCGAGCCTATAAGTATTATACTATTTTACGCAAAATCATATATTGAAACTTTGTGCGTGACATTTCAAAAATTTTTCATTAAAACACCGGAATATGCTAGATATCAAACAATAGGAATAACAATTTTTATCATATTTTAAAAATTTACCTGTTTATTAAGTTTGTAGTCAGCCAAGAGATAGACGTATTGAAGTCTGTTGGTAGCATTTACAATAATGTTGGAGCCGCTGTTTATTAAGTCCACTTTTTGGATTTGCCCAAACCTAAATAAAATGTTAATTTAAATTACAGATGCATCAAGCAATGTTTATAGAAAATTACATAAAACATATTTTCAAAATAACACCGGACAACAAAATTTGTACGAATTTAAGCATCATCTCCTAGCCATTGCCTCAGATATTAAGTTATTCGATGTTAAAATTTTTCCCATTGGTGTATTTAAGCTTTTGTAATGTAAACATAATGGCGGAAACAAACCTTAATAACGTATTTGGATTAACAAAACATTTATAAATAAAGTAAGGCGTTGTTTTTTTCTTTAGTGGTTTTCGTCATAAATTCGTTTTTTGACCTTAAATAATTTGAAAGTTATTTGATGTGCAAGAAAATAAGTGAGCAAAGTTAAAAGTGTTTTTGGAGCAATAACCCATTTGTTCAAATCCGTTAATTGCTTTTTTAGACATCCCAATTGCTCGAACACAAAAATTTTTGCATTATAAAAAATGGTAAATTTTGAACTAAGCAAACTGTTGAAATTCTGAAGATTACCATTTAAGATACCATACGAAAAGGTTTGTGGCAGATTTTAAATTTTAAAACACCCATTTTCTAGCAATTTGGCAAACAAAATCATATTTTACCATTCAAAATTTATATGCTAATAAAAAATAATTTAAAATTATAATTGGCTAAATCTATATATGAGCATCAATATCAGCACCAAATTAATTATGTAAAAAAAATTAATTTCTCTTCAAAGAAATATTAAAAATCACAATTTTTACGTATCTCTTTTTTGCGTTAAAAAAATTATCATTAAGTAGTGATTTATTGTTTACTTGATAACAATATGGACTTCAAAAAAAAACTAACCTTGGTGACAGTTTTGGACATTTTTAATATTTAAATTTCTACCCACTTAAACAAGCATAAATGCTAATTATTTATAGCATACTTAATAATTGTTTGCTCCCATGATCAATATATCACCCCCTCCCTTTATTTCTTATCTCAAGTGTCAAAGGTAATTATTTATGGAATACTTTATAATTGTTTGCTCACATGATCATTGGTCATGTGAGCAAACAAATTTAAAGTCTTCTAAAATTAGCAATTAAGCTTGTTTAAGTGGGTAGAATTTTAAAGATTCAAAAATGTCACATAAAATATGCATAAATCTCAAAAATTTAAAAAAAAAGTAAAACGTTAAAAAACAAAATATATGAATTTGGTAGTTGAGTTCGAATAACATATCAAATATTTGTTGACGAACTCTAACAGACCTAAACTAAGTTATAAGATCCCAACTCTGCACTTTTTTACGTTGATTAATTAATAAAAACTAGACGTCTACGGCAAAAGCGGAAGCCAGATCTGAAAATAAGCATATTAATGTGTCCAAGAGAACATATTTGCCCGAAAAATTGAGGTCGAATTTGTTGCACAATATAATTTTTAAACTTGTTTTTACTAGTAGTTTTTAAAATTTATTGATTTTCTTCTGAACTAACCAGGAAAAAATTCTCTATATAACCCAGTCGTTGCTGTTGTTTTTTGTTGTAATTCAGTGTTATATAAGTTATGGTTTGTTAAATATATACCCAATATTATTTTGATGATATATAAAAAATGTGTTGTTTAATATATAATTTATATATTCACAGGTCAACAATTTTTTGAGAGTTATGAGTTAACTACAGAGATCAAACCTGCAATCTTAGGTAATATCAAATCCTTTTACCATTTTTCCTAATTAAACTTAGTTGGTCAGTTATAAACATTGAATATTTTAGAAAAAAGGTTAAAAAACCAAAAAGATTCAAAAACAAAAAAAAATTGAAATTTTATTTTTGCATATTTACAATAGTTAAACTAAAATTGAACTTCAAATAATATTTTCATTCAAAACCGTTAATATATCGTGTCGTATTTAAGTTTGGACGCGAAATATTTTGTATTATCTAAATGTCGATGTAAGAGCTTGATATATTGATAAATTTTTATTTCCATTATTTGTGATCAAAAATATAAGTTACAAGGGATTTAATATGCAAAAAAGATTTTTAAATTTTTTCTTTATAGGGTATATTTAGATCTGTCAATATGGTCAAAAAAGGCCATTTTTCGTTATAGACGGATCTAAGGAGCCAAAGTCGGAAGAAGCTAAGAAAAACGAAAAACATATATGAGATTAGGCCATCATGGGGATGTTTTATGCTTTCATAATAATCTCGTTTCTGACATAAATATTTGTTGACCTATGTTATGTTTTAACCTTTCTTCCAAAACCGAAAAATCGAGCTGAAAAACCTCGGGTATCTCTTCTGGGTTAGGATAATTAATTAGGTACATTAGATTTTTATATAATATTGGATCAATAGATCTGAGGTCATTTAAATCTAAAATATAAAAAATTCATACTATAGTGAACAGCATAAGGATGTATTATGTATTGAAAAAAAAACATAGACAAATTAAGCTAATTAATTTATAATGTCAGTTATTTAGTCAAAAAATTTATGTTAAAAATAACAACATTTTCTGAAAGCTTAACTTCATCCAAATCGATTTAACTTTTGCCAAAAAATTCAAAACAAGCTAAAATTAAAAGAGATGAACTTCATACATAAGAGTTTATATTTTTATCATTTTTAAATTAGTAATAAGTGAATATAATTTTAAAACATAAAACAAGAGATAAAAATTTAAATTTTATTATACATTCAATATGCTCGTTAATAATATAAAAATAAATTAAAAAATTTAAGATATTTCGATAACAAATGATTACCTTCATTAGTTTAAAAAATATATAAAATGATAATTAATTATGTAATTTATGCATACATATGTACAAAATTAAATTCCTCTTTAAGTTTAAAGTTTGCAAAAATTAGTAAATAATATTTTAAATAACAAGGAAAATTTTTTGACAAAATGCGAAGTTGCCTTGTTTAGACATTGGTTTAATTAAAATTTTTCTATTAAAAAGATTAGAGTGAAAGTTGATCTAAACTATAAAATATTTTTAAAACTGAAGAAGGTAACCACTTACTAGAATATTATTTTATTATCTTCGATTTTATATTATTTTTATAAAATTAACAATATTAAATAATTATTAAAATTTGAATATATTTAATAACTTAAATTATTAGCATTTTTTACAAATGGTAAACACTATCAGTTATAGCTTAACTATGTACTAATTAAAAAAACCCATAATAAAAGGATTTTATAACAAATCTAAAATGAAATTTACCTTAAAAAATGGCTCATAACTACCTAGCCAAAAAAACGTAAGGTATCATAAAAATTTTATTGAATGTTTACAAGTTTGCAAAATAATACCAATATTTCCATAAGACTCTAGAGTATTTAGTACCGATACACTTTGAACAGTATTAGTATTGCATTCTACATTATCTTGTTCTTGCTCTAAATGCTCTTCCATTATTTCGTTATGGCATATTTGCAAGATTTTGGATAGGAAGAAATGGGCTAAAGGAAGTTCCACCAGCAGATTTTCGTATATGGCCTTTTAAATGTAATTTAAAGAGTTTTAGTAATAATGGATAATTAACAAAACAATTTAAAATATAAATTAAATTTAATCTATAGCAATAATAAATTAATGAGTATCGCCAGTAATTAATAAATTTTTCAATTACTGCAGTAAAAGACTTTGAGATTTTTTTGGAAAGGTGATTAAAGAGTTTTGTTTAAACGTATTTATGGAAAGGAGTAATATTATATTTTCTCGATAAAATATATAATGAATTTTATATTTCATTTTAAATGTTTTAATATAAAAACTATAATTATCATAATTACTAATTTCAAGTCCGTTCTCCCTAAAACAGTGTCCCTTTAACTTTAAAAGTCAAAATTAATAAAAGTGACGTATACCTCTATGATTGAAAACTATATAAAAAAATAACGTTTTTAAGAACACACCTTAACCTTCCAATAAAGTTAATAAGAGTCCAATTACCATAAATTCAAAAGTAAGAAGCTCGGGAGCAAAACATCTTGAAATATATAAATTGAAAAAATTTGCCTGTGAAATCAGTAAAAAATTTCAGATCCAAGATATTCAAAATATTTGGCCCAACCAGTCCAATTAATATATAAATAAATAAGCCACGCATAGTATTTTAGCTATAAAACATCATAGGTAAAAAACTGAATAAGCCAGAATCAAAAAATTATTGCGGCCCAGCCAATCAAGATTCTTAGGCTTGGCCGGACTTAAACCCTAATGTAAAATAAATTATTTTAACTTAATTCAATTTTTTTTTAAAATATATAATTTTTACGTTTCAAAACATCCCTTTTGTCATATTCAACTTTTGAATAGCTGACACGAAATCTTAGGGAATGGGGGATAAGAAGTAGAGTTTAAAATCGGCAGTAATATTCCGGCCAAGGCCCGACATATTTTAAGCCCGGCCTGCCAGAACTTCTGCCCGAAGCCCTGAATTTGGTTTTTTAGGCCTGTCCAGAGCCGGCCCGAATTTGAAAAAACGGCCAAAAAATTTTATATTACAAAATGTATATGTTTTGTTAGGAAATTATTAATAAAATACAGAGTTTAGTAATACCTTTCTGGATAATAAATTTCTCACTTAGTTCTTGTTATGAATAGAAAAACTAAGGCAAAATAAGTTTTAAAAAAAAGGGGTGAAATAAATATCTTGATTCGAATCCCAATATTGAGGACCATCAAATTTTTTGAGATATGATAACAAATTAACACAAACTTTGCCCAGAATGCGCCCAAGAAAATAATAATGCTTTAGTGTTTCGCGTTTATTTTCGACCGGGTCGTCCGAAAAAAAACCAAAGTAGGCGTACACATCGGGATTAGGGAATATTATGAGCTGAGTTTCTTCCTCCACCATGGAATACGAATTTTCCGAGCTTTTAAGGAATGTGTATAAAAATCATAAATTATAAAAAATTATTAATTAATTTAGAATATAAACTAACATACAAAATAAAGCCTAGAAAAATTAATCTAATAACAAAAATACTAATTTAAAAAGGAAATACGCAAGAGTTAAATAACACGGGTCTATTGGTTAAATGAAATTGCAACGAAATAATCTACAGCTTTATCTCTAAAGTTTTTCCTGTTGATGCATAGCGGAGACATGGCTCTAACGAGGAAAATGGCCGATTCAAAACTATCTGGTTGCGACCATTTTTTTAATCAAAGGTAACTTTAATTTTTCATTTGTAAAAGTGACATATTGAACTTTTATTTATTTTAAGCCATTTACATATAAGTTATTTTGCATTCCCACCTTTAAATGTCATGATTTTTTACCGGGTTGAAATAAAAATTTTAATTTGAATTCATTTTAGGTGATTTGTTTATATTTATTTTTTTCATATTTTTGAAAACATTCTATGTAGCTGACAAAATTTTACCAGGAAAGCGGTACATGGATTTAAGATTACTTTGGTAAGATTTGAACTTATAAATTAGCCTATATAAAAAAAATTATCGAATTGTGTAATAAATAAAAGAGATAAAAAATAAATAAAAATTCAAAAGAATTAGTAATCCAAAGGAATTTTTGAGTATATTAGCTTATATTTATATTTGTATTTAAAAAATAGACAAATAAGTTATGTTGTCATATGAGTTAAAATTATCCACCTCTGAATATTTGTAAAAAAATTAACCTTTCAAATTTATCCAACCTTCATTGATTTTAATAATAAATTAACTGTAAACAAAATGAAATTTAGTAAACCTTGTAAAACATTATTGGCAGTTTAATGCTTTAAAGGTAAATAAAATACAAAAAAAGAGTACAAGTGTTTTAATAATTTTATTAAATTTATCAATCCTTCTCTCCTAATCATGGTTGTAACGTAATTAGTTCATGCATTACATATCTCACTGCAACCAAAGTTTCCAACATGGAAACTTTTAATCTGGCAATCTTAAATTTGGAAAACTTTTGTGACTCTTAAATAAAATGATACTAGAATTAGCTATGAGTCTACAAAGATATTTTTTTACACTACATAATCAATTAATGTTAAAAACTAGTATTAATAAAAAAATTAATTGCAAAATTTAAACTTAATTTTTAAGGTAAAATTGCTTGGCAAACCAGTGATTAGCCTCAATATAAAAATATTCAGGTCGGACGACCTTGAACTGTAAACTTGGTTGTGTTCTACACTCAAAAAGCAGCCGCGAGCTTGGTTAGTGGTCAGATGGGTGACCGCCATTGAATTCCAAAGCCGCTCCATTTTTCTGACCTTGGACTAAAAACCTAGGTCGGCGCGTGAAATATTATATAACTCTGAGGGGCCTGCTGTAGAATTAATAAGGCAAAGCCCTGACGAGTGTGCCGTTCCCTAGCTTTGGAAGAAACCTCTACCCAGGAAGTTTTGCCAAATCTAAAATATAGGTTACTTGTTTATTCTCTAAAAAACTATATTTATAGGTCTTTAATGTCTTGGGTTACTAAGGATAAACACAAATTTATTTATGATTTGTTTATAAAAACTTATCTTAAACTAACTACGGTAATAAATTAAATTATGCTGATAGTTATATTAACATATATTTAATTAGCAAGAATAAGAGTATACTAATTTTAGGTATTAAAAGAGACTAGCATTATAAAAAATCGTTGGAAGTTAAACTTTGGTTGTTGGATTTTTGTTAACAATGTAGCTGGAAGAGGAGTGGCCTTAGTAAGCAGCAAAAACTTGTATTTATAACAAATAGGTTAAAGGTCTGGCAACATTACACAGGTCAACAATTTTTTTGAGAGTTATGAGTTAACTAATGAGATCAAACCTGCCATCTTAGGGAATATCAAATCCGTTTACAGTTTCCCCTAATCAAACTTAGTTAGTCAGTTATAAACATTGAAAATTTTAGAAAAAAGGTCAAAAAACCAAAAAAGATTCCAAAACAAAAATAAATTGAAATTTCATTTTTGCATATTCACAATGGTTAAACTGTTAAATTCAAACTTCAAATAATATTTTCTTTAAAAACCGATAATATATCGTGTATTTAAGTTTGGACGCGAAATATTTTGTATTATCTAAATGCCGATGTAAGAGCTTGATATATTAATAAAATTTATTTTTTATTATTTGTGATGGAAATATAAGTTAAGGAATTTTAATATGCAAAAAAGATTTTTAAATTTTTTCTTTTTAGGGTATATTTAGATCTGTGAATTTGGTCAAAAAAGGTCATTTTTCGTTATAGACGAATCTAAGGAGCCAAAGACGGAAGAAACTAAGAAAAACGAAAAATGTATATGAGATTAGGCCATCATGGGGATGCATTCTTCTTTATTTTTTCATAAAATTCACGCTTCTTACACAAATATTTGTTGACCTATATTAGAGGTCAAAATTATGTATAATAACAACCTTGCTTGTTTCTACATACCTCTAAAAACACAAAAATCAAAGAACTGCTGTAATAAATAATTTGATTAACAATATTGTCATAAATGTGATAGAATTAACTGGCCTAAACTTACAATTGATCCTTATATGAGGTGAGAAATATTCTTAAACAAAAATTTATTTTAACCTACAAAATTTTTGTACTTAAAACTCACGTGTGTTTCTCTAAAACTCACTTTAAACTTAATTTTCAATAGTGATTTTATAATAAAGTATATAACACAGGACAACAAATTTTTGAGACCTATGAGCTTAAAAGACAAGACTTGCCGTTTTTGGGGTTTTCAACGTTTACCGTTTTTTCTAATCAATTGTAAGCCAGCTATAAACATTGAAAATTTTTGAAAAAATTTTTAAATTCAAACAGATTCAAAAACAAAAAATTATTGAAAAAAAATATTCAAAACATTTATATAAAAAACTCAAATAATATTTTTATTTCAAAACAATAATATATCGCGTCCTATTTAGGTTGGGGTGCCAAATTTTAAGTATATAATCTAAATGTTGGTGAAGTTTGATATACTAAAAAAACAATTTTAAGTTTTTTTATTGAGGTAATATCGAAGTCGCAAAATCGATTTTGTCAAATTTGGCCATTTTTCGATTATATACATACGAAATAGCCGAAGCGGAAAGAAACTATAGAAAGCGGAGTAAATATGAGATAAGGTCATCATGGTAATTATTTACTCTAATGAATTACACATTGAAATCAACCTAGCATTCTCTAAATTTTTCTTCTATATAAGTAGAGAGTCTTAAAATTAAATCATTTTATCATTATTATTGAAGCAGAAGTTTGCTTAAGAGATCATATTAGTGACCAAAACCATTGTACTCTGCTATTAGCTTTTGCAACAATATTAAGATAAAGAAAACTTTATATTCACCATAATAAATCTAGTGTCTTAGAAGAAAGAAATCTAATTATTTATACTGAGGGACTAACTTTGACAAACATCAAAAAGTTGTTAATTAAAAACTTACCAAAGCAAATACAGATTAAAGGAAAAAATTTCTTCTGTCAAAAAACTAAAAAAAACTTTGCCGAATAAAAATATTAAAAAAGAGGTAAAAAATCTTAGGTTGAAAAAACAGCTTGAAATGAATTGTTATCTGAAGGCATTGTAAGCCATTCAAAAGCTTTCTCTCGATCGTTTAAAAATTTAACGAAAGGTCAAAATACACTTGGCACTGGCCCATTTAGAGCTTTAATTAATTTAATCAAATCAAACATTAATTATTAATTTGGATAAAATCCTCAAAGACAGTATGCCATAATGGGTCTAAAGATGCAAGGCAGTGTTCCTTCCGAAAATTCGATAAAACCCATTTAATTGGGGAGAAATTGAGGCAATAAACCTTATTTTTTTAAATTTTTAATATTGGTATAATAAAATTTCTATAACACTTATAAATATTTTTTCTACAATCTAAAATCTATTATATAAAAGGTGATAGAAGCCAAAAAAAATTGTTTATTTATTAATATTTTTTACAATTTTTTCCTAGATTGTTCTATAGACCAAATAATACAATTTATTTAATAATTTATATTTTATTATATTAAAAGAATTTTAGGATGAAAAAATTTATTTTTGGATTTTCTGCTTTGTCTCAAATTAAATGTACATTATACTTTATAGACAATAGGTATTGTAATAAACACATATTCTTGAAATGTTAAA
This sequence comes from Acutogordius australiensis, assembly GCA_030555515.1. NCBI lineage: Eukaryota > Metazoa > Nematomorpha > Gordioida > Gordea > Gordiidae > Acutogordius > Acutogordius australiensis. Next base: position 31,274,962 of record CM060244.1, on the reverse strand, counting down.
AAGCCGAAATCCATATAATATATTGTTTAAAATTAGTATCCATTTAAGCCCCAACTTACTGTTCGGGTAACAATTTTCTTACTCGACCCGTAAATAAATGACCATAAGGCCGTTAACTTAAACACGTTACAAAGATCCAAATTCGAAATGAGCAAAAAAAATATTGCAACAGAAAAAAATATTTAAAAGATATAAAAATAATAACTACCTTAAACCGCCGATAGTATTGGGCGAAGAAGTTGCTTTGGGAACAAATGAATGCTTAAAGAGGCCACGGTTGGCGTCGAATCCCGAAAGTAACAGTTGACTTAAATATTCTCGAAAAACGCCACCACCGTCTATACCTGCTTCTTCAGCCCCCGCGCGGTTTATAAGCCGTACACGCATCTTGAGCTTTAAATTGGGCTCTAATTTAAATCATTTAAGTTTTTATAAGATTGACAAATATCAATGTCCGAAAAAAAAAGTTTATAAAAATATAAATGAATACATTCCCATGATGGCCTTATCTCATATATATTTTCCGTTATATCTTCCGCCTTCGGCTATTTAGATCGGTCCCAATCAAAATGGCCATTTTGACCGAATTGACAGATTTTGCAACCTCGAGAATACCCTAAAAAGAAAAATTTTGAGAATTTTTTTTCCATCCTATGAAACTTATATTTAACAACTCAATTAATGAGAAGTAAAACTTCCAAGTATATTAAACTCATACATCAACATTTAGATTATACATATTTGGTACCCGGCTAAATAGGACCCAATTTATATCGGTTTTTAATAAAAATACTATTAAATGTTTATATTTAACATAACAGTTTTAAATAATAATAATTTTTTTAACATTTTTTTTGTTTTTTTTTTAATTTTTCTAGAATTTCCAATGTTTATAGCGACTTACTAAGTGATTAGAAAAACGGTAAACAAATTTGAAAATCCCTAAGATGGCAGGTTAGATCTCTGTAGTTACCTCATAGATCTTAAAAATTTGTTGACATGTGTAATTAATAAATAGATTGGTTATAAAAATAAAAATTTCACTGATTGTTAATAAAATAATTATTAAAATAGTACTAATAACGATAATTATAATACAATGTTGCTCATTAATCTTAATCCAATAATGTGGTCTAATGCTAATTGATTCAGTTTTAAAAATATATAACGTAGAAAATTTCGATAGGTTTTTAAAAAGCTATAGCCTTAATAACCTGGAATATTTTTGCCGCCAAACTTTCAAATGATGCATTTTAAGACTCGACATTGAGATACATAAGCTAATTAAAGACCAGACCTGCTATTTTAAGGGTTTTTAACTCCTGCCTTTTTTTTAAATCAAACTTTGTAAGCCAGCTATAAACATTAATTTTTTGAAAAAAAAAACGATTAGAAAAAAAAAATTCAAGAATAAAAAAAAAATATTGAAAAAAAGTATTATATATAAGACTTGATAACAAAATTTGGACGACCCTATGCATCATTTATGGCAACTATGGTTTTTGGTCAAATTGTTGGCGCTGATTACGAATATGAAATCAGAATTTTAACCAATGCCTCAGATTTTTAATTATTCGGTGTCAAAGTTGAGATTTTCCAATTTTGGGGGTATTGGGCTTCTATATCATAAAACCTATGAGTACAAACAAAAGTTTAAAAATATATTTAGAAAACGGAAACATTCATTTTTATCGTAAGGCGTTTTAATTTTTTTTATAATATTTAATTTTTTTTTTGATTTTTTCATTTTAATAAAATTAGTGGTTTTCGTCATAAAATCCGTTTTTTGATCCTAAAAAACTTGAAAGTAAATTGCTAATATTTTAGGTAATAACCTTTTTTAGATATGTTTTTTATAAGGAATCTGAATATGCCAATAGATTGTTTGGAAAATTAATAGTTAAAGAAATTTTGTAAATTTTTTTCCGAACTTTGGACGCGGTTAAAAAAAATTGGAGGCATTGGATAAAAAACTAAACCCGGGATCGTTATCGCAAAAAAATTCTCTACAAAACCCTCGAAAAATCGTTTATGTTGTTTTTTTTGTTGTCCAGTGTAATAATTGTTAAATTCAAACTTCAAATAACATCTTTCACCAATAAAATATCGTGTCTTATTAATAATGAGGTGCCAAATAAACAGTTTTAGAACTTACAGGTGATATCAATGTAAAAAGTATTTTTTTTCTGGTTAGGTATTCTCGTGATCTTAATATCAGTCAAATTGGCCACTTTTTGATCCTTAGCAAAAGCCGAGTCTAAATTATATAGCGAAAAATAAAAAATGTATAAGGTAAGGCCATCATGTAGATTACTTAGCTAAAATGTCATAATTTTCGTTGATCATTCATAATTTTTGTTGACCTGAGTAGTGAGATTTTGTATTATTTTGTTAAACACAAAATGTTTTGAAAAGTTCATTTTTTTTATTACTCAAAAGAATTTGTTGTTTAACAAAACTGTTAATTTGTCAAAAAAATATATTTTGTCATAAATTTAGCCAACTTAAATATTAATTAAAAAAAAACATAGATTTTTGTTGGGTAGGGATTGAAACTGCTGTGCAGGGAGATACAACCCCTGGGTTCAAAAAGAGTGCGTCTTTCCGCCAATACCATAATATCCAGTGGACTAGTGGAATGACGCCGCATTTTAGAAAATTTTATGGCATACGGTTTTACAATTCTAGCGAGAATTGAAGGCTAGAGTCATCTACTTGTTAAATCATGCCCTTACCCTACATTCCTTGAAAAAATGGCATACCCGCCAGGGCTTAGTCCCAAATTAGATACTTAACCTAGACCAGGAGCTAAAAAAAACATTTGTAAATAGCTTTTGTTCAAAAAAATGGGTTCTGCTGATTGAGAAAACAGTGTAAGGATTCATAAAAAGGCATATAAATTTATTTCCCTATTTTACAGGTCAATAATACGGCTGAAGAAGGAAATTTGTCGATATGTATAATGAATTTATAGAATAAAAATTATAAATTCAGATAGTTGAGTGGCAAACCTTCTGTCTTACACGCAAGAGGTTGCGAGTTCGAATCCGTGCACAATAGCTTTTTTCTTCGGAAAATCTATATAAATGTGCAACCACTTTGAAGCCTCTGTGGCCTGCTAGGCAGTAGGTCCTAAACGATATGTCTAAAAGTAAGAGCCTAGGCTAAAAACTTAGGTCGCCGGCGTGCGAGTAAATCTTACTATTTAACCCGTCGGCAATAATGATTGCTTTCTTTGCTCGGGTTAAAAAAGTCAAAGCCCTAACAGGTATGGCGTCCCTAAATGAAGAAAGGTATGAGGGAAACCCCAAACCAAATGTATTTTTTAAGTAAATCTATTGTTTTGTTTATTATATTGCTTCCTCTCCCACGAAATATATAGGCCGTTCGTTGCCTCCATATTAAAAACTAATAAAACGGCACTCCCCAAGAATTTTATTATGGAAAACTAAAAAACAGGATCAAAAATCGTAGAAATTAATGTAATATTAAAAGGAAGGGAATTATAAAAGAAAAAAGTTAATATTAGTTATTTGAATAAATTTTTGGCATATAAGAGCGTGCTTTATTATATTTTGGTTTTTCGGTCATTTCACATCCAAAAAGTAAAATAAGCGTTTTATCAAATGCGCCAAAACGGCGATATAAAAATCCCGACAAAAATGTATAAAATTATAAAAAGATTATTTTGCAAAATTAGTTTAAGGACAAGTATAAGATATTACTTGAAAATTAAAAAAAACCAAGAGCCCGTTATTTTTTATACAATCTTATAAGTGATTCATCGGGTTGCTTAGAAATAATTGGTCAGTATTATGATCTATAAACTCTTTATTAATAGTCTAATTTTGAAACGATAAGAACAAAAATTCCATCTAACATACATGTAATAAAAACCTTATTTTGATCAAAAATGGGTATTAAGAATCGATTCTCACATCAAAATTATATAAATGCAATCAGGAAACAAAAAAAAATAAACCATTAGTAGGGGATAATTTTTCAAAACTGTCTTCGTAAATGTACTGGCGTCGAATATTAACATCAATGGTAGAGCCATGGGATTGTTGCCACTCCGAAAGTAGGAGGCGCCTATGATTCAGGCTCGAATAGGTAACAGATTTTTCGAAATCCAAGTAGAGCGAATTGAAAAGTTGTACGCGCGCAGTAAAAGGCAACGTAAAATAGGCGTGCTTAAGTAACGTGATGCACTTAAGAAGCTTTGAGTCGGATAAGATAACTAATCAAATAAATTTTATCGATGCGATAAAACTATTGGTATAACTAAAAAAAATAAAATTTATACGCAAATCTAAAGAAGTATTTTCGGTGGGTATATCTGAGTCGTGCAAGTTGTGTAACCATTTGCGAGCAGACAGTTTTTCAACGACGCAAAAAAGGGCAAGTGGGTCTTTTGAATCAGGCCCACTAAAGTATTTGTTAAAGCTTTCCGCATCCAACTATAATAAATGAGTTTATATCAAACAATTGTGGATTACTCGTGTAAAATAATTGAAAATGCACAATATAAACCAAATTTAAATTTTAGAATAAAAAAAGACACGTATAAAAAAAATTTTTTGTAAAGAGTAGTATAGTAGGCTTATAACACTGGACAACAAAATTTGGTCGACCCTAAGCATCATTTATGGCAACTATGATTTTTGGTCAAGTTAGCGCTGATCATGAATATGAATTCAGAATTTTAGCCAATGCCTCAGATTTTTTGTTATTCGGTGTCAAAGTCGAGATTTTTCCATTTTTGGGGTATTTTGGGCTTTTATATCATAAAACCTATAGGTAGTAAAAAAATTTAAAAATATATTTAGATAACGGAAACATCCATTATTAACATAAGGCGTATATATTTTTTTAAAATATTTATTTTTTTTTTATTTTTTAATTTTTATAAAATTAGTTTTCGTCATAAAATCCGTTTTTGATCCTAAATATCTTGAAAGCAAATTGCTAATAATTTTAGGTAATAACCTTTTTTAGATATGTTTTTTATGAGGAATCTGAATATGCCAATAGAATTTTTGGAAAATTAACAGTTAAACAAATTTTGTAAATTTTTTTCTGAACTTTGGACGCGGTTTAAAAAAATTGGAGGCATTGGAAAAAAACTAAGCCCGGGATTATTATCGCAAGAAAATTCTCTACAAAACCCTCAAAAAATTGTTCATGTTGTTTTTTTTGTTGTCCAGTGAAATTTTTAGAGTTATTTTATTTTTAAAATATGGTCTGTTTTTTTAATGTTTTTTTTTGATAAGTCATAAAGTTCAACACAAGCCGGAACAAGATGCCCAGGCCGCCCCAAACATTTTGCCAGGCGGGCCCTGTCTGAAACAAGCAAGTCAGCCCAATCCGAAATTATTATTTCGGCTTGGCGCAACCCGGCCCTATAATTACAAATAAGGCTCTATAATTTAATATTTAAAGCTATTTTTTATAAAATTATTTTATAATGTGATAAATAATAAATTTGTTTAATTTAATCTTTAATAGCTAAAAGCAAGAAGGCACTTATAAAATAGACAAAATCGGCCCGGCTTATAGATAATGATGCTCAGCCAGTACTTTCAAGTCCACTTATATCTCTAATAATACAGGTCAACAAATATCAATGTCAGAAAAAATAAGTTTATTAATCCATAAAAGAATGCATCCCCATGATAGCCTTTCATATATATCTTTAGTTTTTCGTAATTTTCCGCCTTCGGCTCCTTTCCATCCTTATCGAAAAAATGGTGACCATATAGTTTGCGACTTCGAGAACCTAAAAAGAAAAAGTCAAGAATTTGTTTTTTTTATAAAAATCCCTTATGAATTAATTTTCAGAAAAAAATGAGAAATAAATTATTTTAATAAGTTCTTATATCAGCATTTAGATAATACAGAATATTTGGCATCCAAGCTTAAATTCGTACGATATATTATCAATTTTTAATAAAAACCATTATTCTAAATTTGAATTTAACAGTTTAGCTGTTGTGAATATGCAAAAAAATTCAATTTATTTGTTTTCAAATCTTTTTTGTTTTGACATTTTTTCTAAAATTTTTAAAGTTTATAGCTGACTTAGTAAGTTTATTAGAAAAAACGGTAAACGGATTTAAAAATCCCTAAGATGGCAGATTTGATCGTTAGTAAGCTCATAACTCCCAAAAAAATTTGTTAACCTGTGTAAGTAGCAAGAGTCAAATTTAGGTTAAAACTTGTAATAAAAAACCAAAAATATATTTTCTCAAGATGTGCTTGGAATTATAAAATTGAATTTTTAAACATTTACTAAAAAATAAGTAATAACATTAAAAGGGTAGAGAAAAATAAAAAAGCAATAATGGAAAAAATGTTATGAATAATAATGTTTTATTTTCAACATTGTAATTTCTTTTCTTTAGCATTAAAGCTTAATTTTTATAAGTTTTACTAATTAATAAACATTTTAAAACACGCTTCATTAAATGACCTTTTACTTTTTGATTTGCAGTAAACGAATTAAAATAAAAATTGATTATTGTTTAAAAATTACAATAAAAATTCAAATTGCATGAAAATTTTCCTTTATTGATTTTTGAGTTATGAACTTGAGAAAACCTGCAACTTTTAGACGGAGAGGAGGAGGAATAATATCAAAAACATGACCAAGCCGGTTTAGATTGTAAATAATATTCCCCTTAAATATAAATTTGTTAGAAATTTTCAAAAATAAATAAGGATACAAAATTTATAACACTAACTTAATTTAAACTGAAACTTTTATTATACTTTAGCGACATAAAATTATTACTTGACCTCAACGTCCGAAGCCTATATTCCGCTGGCAAAATATTTTGGACGTACAACGTAAAACTCATTTTCGTCGGCGGAATATTACCTAGACTTGACCTCAACGTCCAAAACCTATATTCTGGCGAAAATTGCATAAATTAACTGACAAATTATCCTGTAAAGCGGTAATTTCGCTAACAATCGGTAGAATTATACGTTACCTGGAAGAACATTTCTATGTAAAACATATTAGTCAAAATTTTTACTTACGCTTAGTTAACTTTCTAAATAGTAAAGTCTATTATCAATCGTTTTCCTGATCAAGTTTATAAAACTTTATAGTTAATCTGTTTTTAGCTAAATTTCTATTCTTGTAGTATTCTTTATTCAAAATTTTTATGGTAACATCTAGTTTTAATTTTTTTGTTATGTGCATAACACAGGTTAACAAATTTTTGAGAGTTATGAGCTAACTACAGAAGTCAAACCTACCATCTTAGGGATTTTCATATCCCCCTTTACCGTTATTTCTAATCAAACTTAAGTCAGCTATAAACATTAAAAATTTTAAAAAAAATATCAAAAACACAAGAAAATTCAAAAACAAATATAAAATTTTTTTATGGCATATTCACAACAGATCAACTGTTAAATTCAAACTTCATATAAATTATTAAAAACCGATAATATATCGTGTCGTATTTAAGTTTGGATGTGAAATACTCTGCGTTATCTAAATGCTGATATCAGCTTAATATAATAAAAAAATTTATTTCTCATTACACAGATCAACAAATTTTTTAGAGCTGTGAGCTAGCTACGGAGATCAAACCTGTCGTTTTAGGGATTTTCAAATCCGTTTACCGTTTTTTTGATCAAATTTAGTTAGTCAGCTATAAACATTGAAAATTTTAGAAAAAATGCCAAAAAAACAAAAAAGATTAAAAATAAAAAGAATTTTTTAATTTGCATATTTACAACCGCTAAACTGTTAAATTCAAACTTCAAATAAAACTTGTATTAAAACCCGATAATTTATTGTGTCGTATTCAAGTTTGGACGCGAAATATTTCTTATTATCTAAATGCTATAAGCGCTTGATAGACTTAAAAATTTTATTTCTCATTATTTGAGATGTTGTTGTTGTTTTTAACCCATGCGCTTGATATGAGGGAAGCTCTGAGGTGTGAGCGAGTTTGGAGGCGGCTAAGATAGGGTTTGTCCATAGATCCAGGGGATTTATGGAAGTTAAATATAAGTTACAAAGGATTTTTATATAAAAAAAAGTTTCAATTTTTTTTTGATCTGTCAATTTGGTCAAAAAAGGCCATTTTTTCGATATGGGCGGATTTAAGGAGCCGAAGCCGGAAGAAACTAAGAAAAATAAAATATATATATGAGATAAGGCCATTATGGGGATATATTCTTTTATGTTTTCATAAAATTCACGGTTGTGCCATTGATATTTGTTGACCTGTGTTATTTGAGATGATAAATGTAATTTACAAAGGATTTATATATGAAAAAAGAAATTCCTGAATTTTTTCTTTTTTATGGTATTCTCAAGGTCGCAAAATCTGTCAATTTGGTCAAAAAAGGCCATTTTTCGATATGGACGGATCTAAGGAGCCGAAGGCGGAAGAAACTAAGAAAAACGGAAAACATATATGAGATAAAACCATAATGGGGATGTATGCTTCTAATTTGCTGAACTGTGTTCAAAAACTTTATATATTTTTAATGAATTTTATAAGGCTAATGCTTTTAACAATTAGGTAATTTTTTGCTAATTAAATTTTTTATAATCTATTCATAAAAAATGTTTTAAAATTAAACTCATTTTTAAGAATTTGGCAAAGTTGACTTCTTTTAAAATATGCCGGTTGACCTTTTAATTAAATTCGAACGCATTAAAAAGTAAGGCAAGCATAATTAATTTAACCTAAAATCAGATTTTAATTAGATCAGAACTTTTATTGAGAAAAATACATATAAAAAAATAGTTGGAAAAAGGTTAGATCAATTTGATTTTTAATAAAATATTTGATCAATAAAACTTAAATAAAAATTATTTAAGGTACCACCTATTAATATCCAAATAAATGTTTGCAAGATTAAAAATCTGTTTGCTAAATTATGCATAATTGCCCGACGGAATATAGGCTGGAAGATGAAATCAAGTCCAAACAACATTCTTAGGCAAAAATGCGTTCTGGATTGGACTATGTCTTTAGACGGTGACATATATATATAGAAGCCAAAAAATTAGAAGATATCAATATTTCATTAAAATTAGGTGTTAAATTTATTTGCAAACTTTCATTTAAAGCCTTAAACATTCCATTAAAACAGGGTAAAACAAGTTGGAGAGTTCGCTGGCAATCTACAAATGATAAGCAAAAGTTGGCTTTAATCCAATCAGGATCCCCTTTGTAGACCTAAGTTTAATTAATACCTTTTTCATTTGGTCCCACACACTAGAGTTTTCATAAACCCAAATTTTACCATCCGTGAATTCAAGCCTCGAATTTCTAAGGTACAACTTTCTTAACAAGCTTGTGCACACCTGATAATGATATTAAAATAAATAATTTAATTCTATTAATTTAGCCATTTAGCATTTTAAAACAAGACTGTAAAATTTTAAAAGCTGAGACAAAAAACGGAATTTAACTACTAATCAGCAAAATATTCAACAATGGTCTAGATTACCCAGTAAATATGATTTAATCAGGACTTCCGAACAATCGTTTTCAGCCTATAATAGATATTCAAATCGATAAAAATGCCGAAAGTGCCACTTGCAACCTCAAAATTTAAATACCACTAATTATGTATTTTTGGACCATTTTAATTATTTGAATAAAATAAAATATTAACTATTTAAAAAAAAATAAACAAAATTTTGAATAGACATATTGTCGACGCCAAAATTTTGTTTACATTGCCTTAGGCACATTTGTTACTAGTTGTTCTTAGCTTTATGAAAATAATTTAATTATTTTTAGCTTAAAAAATAAAATTTCAAAGCAAAACAGGTGTCATGATTAACTCTTTGTATTATTTATTTTATTTAATACAAATAAAAAAAAGACTGGAGGAAAAAAAATAAAAGAATATATATTCCCACCTCAAATCAACAAACTTTTTCCTTTCATGTCTTAGATTTGGCTGAAAAATGGTACACTGGTAGGGTTTTGGATTCTGATAAAAATCTAGAATTTTGACCGAAATATAAGCAAAAATATTTCATTTTTATGCAAAAAAAATTTGAATTAATTTCGAAAATCGTAATGTGGGGTACCTTAGACGCTAATAATATTAAAAAAAAATTTTTGAGTTACAAAATATCAATTAAATATAAATAACTCACATCTTTAAATTTTATAAAAATTTAAAATAAAGCCCTCAATAATGTTAATATATATATGATTTCAAAAGTTTAGGACCGGCATGACTTTTAAAAAAATTAAAAATTAATTTTTTGCCTTAATTTTATGACATATTTATGCCCTTTGCATCAAATTAGAATATGCCAATGAATTAAATCGACTTTTAGGCACATTAGTTTGATCATAATAGTTTGATTTATTTGTTTAATACTATTGTTAAATTTACAATGAAAATGTGAACCTCAAAACCGAAAAAGTGTGATTTTCGCCTGTTTTTAAAATCGACTTTCTGGTTAACCATGAAATCTTTTTTTGATATTTAAAGTGAATATTATATATGATAAATATCGCTTAACAACATAAAGGAGCCCCAGTTGTTTTCTAAAGATTTTCAAATCCGTTTTATTTCTAATTCTTAGCAAGTCGGCTATGTACATAAAAAATTTTAAAAAAGTGTTAAAAAAACAAAAAAGATTCTAAAAAATAAATTGATTTTTTTTTATTCACAAAAGCTAAACTGTTAAATTTAAACTTTAAAAAGTATTGTTATTAAAAACCAATAATATATCGTGTCGACGCAAAATATCTGTATTATCTAAATGCTGATGTAAGAGCTTGATATACTAAAAAAATTTATATCATATTATTTGAGATGATCAATATAAATTACAAGAGATTTTATATGAAAAAAAAATTCTAGGGTATTCTCGAGGTTGCAAAAGTCAATTTAATCAAAAAGGCCATTTTTTTGATATAGACGGATCTAAGGAGCCGAACGGAAGAAATTACGAAAAACGAATGTATGGGATAAGGCTATCACGGGGATGTATGCTTTTGTGTCTTCATAAACTTCTTTTATCCTGCAATCATTGATATTTGTGTCGTGGCCCGTAATATTAATGGTTTAAACTTGCAAGAAACAGTTTTCATAACAAAATTAGTTTTTAAATATAGAATATATAATATTATTTTTATCCATCTTATCTTAATAAATTCTTATTTAATAAAAAGCACTATCAAACCTTTTCACACCTATGGCCTAGCCACCAGGATGTAAATTCCCTAAAAATATCCCACTATAAAATCCAACAACAATCTATTCATTTTAATCCTAATAAATTGGTGCCGCCAAACCCGTGGACGAACCAGGCAACAAAAACTTCTTAAAAAAATTTTGGCTTACACATTATATCATTGCCGATAGGTAGGGGAGACCGGGGCGAGATGATACGCGGGGTAAAATGGTCTTATCTAATAACTTTTGATGAAAATGTCTAACAACAATTTCTTTTGCATAAAATATTTATTTATATACCTTGATTTGGTTAAAATTTTATTATAATGTCTAGTAGTTTTCTAAATATTCGAAAAATAAAATTTTATGATCAAATCCAAAAAAATTTTTATGCTGATTTTTTTCATATAATCGAAATATTTTAAAATAAAATGGGATAAATATATATTTATAATCAAGAAAAATCACTCATTTATTATATTATTATATAACAAATACTAATTTAATTATTAAATTTAGATTTTAACTACTTTTTAAATTGTTGTTTGGTACGGGGCAAAGTGGTCGGGGCGAAGTGGTCGTAATGAGATGCCACACATTCATTTTTAAATGAGAAATTACACCAGAAAAACGGTTAAAGCAAATGAAGAAGACATTAAAAAAAGCATTGTGTTTTATCAAGAGACCAAAAGGCCTTTACAAGAAATTGCAACCAGGTATATTATTTTTGATATAGATTTAATTAAATTTAATGTTAACTACAGTTAGGGTTGCCAAACGTCCTCCTTTCGGGAGGACGGCAACCTTTTTAGCTGTCCGTCCTCCCGTCCTCCTTTGAGCTGAAAATGTCCTCCTTTTTGAATAAAAATGAAAAAAAAATTTTTTTTTATTTAAAATACTAAAAATCATTTCCCATACCTTATTTACCCATAAACAACTCAAAAGAAAATCAAATTTTACTTTTAAATCCCTTAAAAAAAATTAACACCAAAATTTAAATAATAGATGGCGTTTTTTATACATAACTTATCAAAGATTTTTCAAAATCATTAAATTTTCGCATTTATCTTGAGAAAAATATTTAGCTGCTATTATTATATTTTGTAGATAAAATTGGCAATATAATATATCAAATATTTATAATAAAATATTTTAATAATTTTTTTTTCACTAAAACATTTGGGTTTTTTTGATTTTACGCCAAAAAATTTCAAATCTTGCCATACCCACAGAACAAACTATCTAAATTTAAGTAAAAGAAATTGATTTTAATTAATTATCACAGTGATTAGTATGTCAAATAATTTGATATTTTTTTAATTAAAATATTTTACATTACCTTAAATAATTTTATAGAAAGATTATGTACATATCAAGCCAAATGGGAGACAGAATACGATTTAAAAGAAAAGAGCAGTAATATTGCATTTTGCAAATTATGCCAATCTGAAATATCAATAGTTTATAAAGGTTTAGCTGCTATAAGACAAGATGAAAAAACTGAATTACACAAGAAAAATATTAAATGTAGAAATGAAAATCAAATAATGGAACTTCACTATTTAAATTACGATAATAAAACTCTCGCCACTGAGTTGACCTATGTTTACCACACTATTTAGCACCATCATACAACTCCCTTGATTGCACCATAAAGTTAATTAAAAATCTTCACAAAGATTCAACTCTTATAAAAAGTATTCAAATGGGAAGGACAAAGGCAGAATATCTCGTACATTGTTTGGGAAAGCATGAGTTATATAAAGTATTAGATGAAATACGCACGAACAACACATATATTCAAATAGATGCATCAAATCATAATAATGTTAAAATATTTCCAATATGCAACCAATATTTTACACTTAAGGGTATACAAAATAAAATAATAGCTTAGAAGAAAATCCATCAGAGACATCAGAAAGTATGTCTAACATGCTTCTAAAAATCCTAAATAGTTTTAATTTATCCTTAAAGCATGTAACTGCGTTAAGTGCTGATAATGCATATAATAATTTTGGAATTAAAAACTCATTATATACAAAATTGAAAGAAAGGAATTGTGATTTACTTAAGTCAAGCTGCCATGCACATATGGTGCATAATTGTGCTAAAGCATCTATGGAAGAACTAAATATTGATATTGAAAATATTATTCTAAAAATATATGGCCATTTTTCATTTTCGGCAAAAAGAAGAGAGTCTCTCAAAAATTTTGCGATGAAGTCCAAATACAATTTAAGGATATTCTTAAACATGTTGTCACAAGATAGCTTAGTTTACTACCATGCATTGAACGGCTTTTAAAAGAGTGGTCTGTATTGAAAGAATATTTTACATCTCTAAAAGATTGTCCCAGATTATTGATCGTTTATTATTTATAAATGGAAATTTTTATGAAAATATCGAAATATATCTACTTTTTGCCCAACATTCGCTACAAATATTTCAAACAACCATATGTTCGTTAGAAAGCAATTCTACAACCTATGTCCATCTATGGGATATTATGATTCAGCTCCATAGTAATTTTAAAAATAGAATAAACGATCAATTTTTTGGATACAGCGTCAATAAAAAACTGGCAGATCTTGACGTTATAACTCAATCAAAACTCAAAAGAGATTTCACAGCTTTCTATAATGAGGCGTTGATGTATTTAAAAAAAAGATTTGATTTTCATGAGGATAATTGGATAGCCCTCATCTCTAAAATAAATTTAAAGAATAAATTTCCCTCATTTGATGAAATTTTGATGATAGTAAATAAACTATCTTTGATATCTATATTAGAGCTAAATATTGATGCTCTCTACACAGAAATCTTTCTCATTAAAAATGATTTCCTCAAATCAGCCGATGATGCAAATTTTTTTGAGGAAACCCTATGCAAAACTTGGGGAAATTTGGCGCGCTGAGAGAAATCGAGCAAAAAGAGAACTTATAAAAAACGAAATAATCATATATATTAATACAGATTTACAATGCGGAGATTTTTATAATTATGCTTTTAATGATACAAAATTGTTAAAAGATGCGAAAACTTCTTATAATAATTTTAATTGATCATGTTAATTCATAAATAATAAATAAAATGATGTAATAATGATCTTAAAGTCATTTTTAAGCTTGCGCGTTGTTTTTTTAATTTGTCCTCCTTTTTGACACAGCCTTCCTCCTTTTTAACCCAAACCTGTTGGTAACCCTAACTACAGTACACTTAAGAGAAGAATTAAAAAAGGTGCTGTTAATAAAAACTACAAATTTGTGTTTACTAATGAAGAAGAGAAAACTCTTTGTCAATATATCCTAGAAGCAAGTAATTTATATGTTGGATTTTCCCCTAAACAAGTATAAATATGCATTAATAGTTTTAGGTTAGACTATTAGCCTACCAGTTAGGTGTTACCAATAAGAAGAAAATGCCTAAATCTTGGGAAATAAATTCAATTGCAGGATCAGATTGGGCCTCTTCATTTTTAAAGAGGCACCCTGAGTTATCAATCAGGGTGCCAGAAGCAACAAGTTTGTCCAGAATAACTGGATTCAATATCCACAGCGTGAATAAATTTTTTCAAAATTTAATATCATAAATTGAAGAAAATCATGTAGGGCCTGAAAACATTTGGAATGCTGATGAATCAGGATTCCATACTGTACAAAAGCCAGGAAAAATACTAGGCTCAAAAGGGCCTTAAGCAAGTTGGCTCACCCAGGGGAGAGGGGTTCACTTGTCACTGTATGCCTAGCAATCAATGCTCTGGGTAATTATATCCCACCATTTTTTATCTTTCCAAGAAAAAGATACAATGAAAATTTTATTTCCAAAGTCCCTTTAGGAAGTAAAGGAGTAGGAAACTCCAGTGGATGGATGCAAGGACCAGAATATTTAGACTTTCTGCAACACTTTTGCAAATACACTAGAGGAAATAACATATTAATTGTAGACAACCATATCTCACATTGCTCTCTCAAAGCAATCAATTTCTGCAATGAAAATAAAACTACAGTGGTTACCCTACCACCTCATTGCTCCCATAAGCTGCAGCCATTAGACAAATCAGTTTTTGGGCCTCTTAAAAAATACTATAATGCCAGTTTAGACATTTGGATGAAATGTGTTAAATGTAAAAACTGGAGCCATTTAGGATGTTGTGGAAAAAACTTTTCTAGATATATATGTTTAATATGTAAATAAAGATCTGATTATTTTTTAATGTTTTAAATTTAAATGTTAATAATGTTAAAAATCAATAAAATTTATTAAAACAATATTTTCTATCATTTATAACCATATATTCATATATACATCGATTTATTATAGTGTTATGTATAATTTTAACATAGGATCACCTCGCCCCATTGAAAGACCATCTCACCTTGTACATGGGGCGAGATGGTCTAAAAAAAGTTTTTTTTCGAATTTAGATAACTTTTTTTGTATTTAATTTTTATAGTTGTAGCATATCAATTAGATAAAACTGTTGGCTACAGAATGAGCCATTGTTTGTAAAATTTGGAATTGTGAAAAAAAAGTTATAGCCAAAATACAAAATAGAGGCCATTTCGCCCCGGTCTCGCCTACGTCGGTAATATTATCGGTTGTCGATGAATATACATTGGGGATAGCGTTAAACTTGACAGTGAAATACATTCTATTTTATTCATATTCCAATGCGTAATTCTCTGAAGGCAACAAAAGGAACTCTAGTCATTTATTTGCCCCCCCCCCCCCTTTCGTTACAAGAATTGAAGGTTATTGACTTCCAATATTCTAAATCGACACAAACTAAATTTGAATTCTCATTAATCGGCCCGAACAAAATTGATCTCTCAATATGCCAAATTGGTATGAACTATTAAATGGGCACATTAACACTTAAATCAATTAAAATATATGCGCTTCAAACGCATTTCATTTTTTTTAAATTAAAAATTTTATTTTTTTTTTTCAGAAAATTTAAAGGTTAATAATAAAGATTGGCGCCTTTTTGTTAAAATGCATTCAATGTCAAAAAGTAAAAATTAAAAAATTTTTCAAGAACTGAACGAAATCTGAAAGCACCTTTATATGCCTTGTTCTAATACCATTTTAAAACATATTTGGTTGGCATTTGTGCAAATGAGTAAAAACACTGAATGTTCATATATAATACTAGACAAAAAAAAACAACATAAACGATTTTTTGAGGGTTTGGTAGAGAATTTTTTTGCGATAACGATCCCGGAATTAGTTTTATTCCAATGCCTCCAATTTGTTTTAAACCATGCCCAAAGTTTAGAAAAAAACACAAAATTTCTTTAAATACTAAATTTCCAAAAAATCTATTGGCATATTCAGATTCCTTATAAAAAAAACATATCTAAAAAAAGTTATAGCTTAAATTAGCAATTTACTTTCAAGTATTTTAGTATCAAAAAACAGATTTTACAACAAAAAACACTAATTTTAAAAATTAATAAATAGAAAAAAATTAATATAAAAAAAATTAAACATCTTAAGTTAATAATGATGTTTCCGTAATCTAAATATATTAAACTTGTTACTACCCATAAGTTTTATGATATAGAAGCCCAAAATACCCCGAAAATTTGAAAGATCTTAACTTTGACATCGAATAATTAAAAATCTGAGGCATTGGCTAAAATCTGATTTCATATTCGTAATTAGCACCACAAACTTGACCAAAAACGATAGTTGCCATAAATGATGCTTTAGGTCGTCCAAATTTTGTTGTCCAGTTTATTATTAATTAAGTCTAATATTTATGTTTCTAATAATTAGGTTTCTAAATATATTGAAGTTAATACTGTTTGTAAAAATTTAACGTTTATATTAAGTTTGTTGATATGCATAAAAAAAACACATGTTGAATTTAAATATTTTTTAGGCCAGAAATATACTAATTTACCTTTTTTGTCAGATTTTACGTTTTCAGGGCTCTTTTTTTTAGAAAATTAATGAATCAAAGTAAGAAAATGAACTTTTACAAATTTTTTACCCGTGTATGGACCTTTTTTTCGCTCTTCCTCTATCCCTAATCTCGTTAGGAGACACATTTACCTTACATGTGTTCCCCGAATATTAACATTTGGCGCTGAAATTTTTTTATACAATAAATTTAACAAATTTTTATATTTTGACAAGAATAAATATTGGGAATTATGTATTATATCTAATATGGTTCGTTATCAAAAGGGCTAGAAAAAGTTAATAAATGTAAGCCTACCATTAAATTCCTATTTTTCGCACCTTAAAATTTTATAAAATTTGGCAAACTTTTGTTTTTATTTTATAAACGGCCATGATTTAGAGGAAAATGCAAAAATATATATCTTCAATTTTTTAAATATTTTCTATGAAAACCTATTCTCTCTTATCACCCCTCCCCTTCAAGATTTATAAGGTCCTAATGAAGCGAGGCATTTTCGCCCGCAAAACGTCAATCCCCTAACGTGTTTTCTTAATTTTATAGGCTTTCAATGTTGTAGTTTTATATTCATTATATAATAATTACATGGGTGATATAGTAAAAAAAATTCTTTAATTTAAATTTGACCCATTAACTAAAAAAATACAATTTTAATAAATACAGATGTTGGAACTTTATATAACCTAATATTTCATTATTTCCAAAAATTTCAGATGTAAAATTGAAGACAGTTAATTTAAAAAAAAAAATTTACGCAAAATCAGAAACTTTTGGCAAATTAGTTCATTCCACTTCTCTAAAAAAGTAGGGCCCTGTCCCTATAACATGTAGAAAAAACATTAGAGACAAGGTCGCATTGTAAAATATTTTAATGAAGTTTCAAACTCCAAATAAATTTTTGTAGACCTAAGTAATAAACTATAAAAGCTATATATTTAATGTAATATATTCACAATATAAATTTGGTTATACATTTGAAAAAAAAAGTTGTAAATTTTTAATTGCATAAGAACTTTTAAAGCATAAGAATTTTTTTTTATTAAATCCTAAAATATTTGAAGTCTTACAAATATATGTTTATAATGTTTTATAATATAATATGAATTAATTAGTTATTCCCAAATATTTGCAAAAAAAAATATAGATTTGCAAATGCCCTAAAACAAATTACTATCCTCATTAATTTTATTCCCTATGTATATTTACTTTGAAGAGTTTGACCCAAAGAGCTCTTGATTGATAAAATTTCAGGTGGTCTTTTTTAATCATTATCGTAAAGTTAAGGGGCATAAGGTAGTCTAGAATGCTAAGAACTAATCTTTTAATTAGTCTTATTACTTCAATAAGGTCGCGTATGAGCGTTTCTATTATAGTTAAGGATATAGTTTTTGAGTATATAAATTTAATATTGGAATATATAAATCTGTAGAAAGCTGGTCTTATATAAATATTATAATCTTTCAGTAATATCACTACGAATTCTATAAAACGAATTATAAAAAGAAAACATATAAAAAAAACAAAAAAAAATAAAAATCAAATGAAAAATGCTATTATCGTTCTGTGTACACAGGCTATTATATTTATTTTTCCATTTAATTACATACAAGGCATGTCAAAACCAAAATCTGGAAGGAGTTCATAAACTCCAGAGTTTTTTTTAATTGCTAGTTAATACATGTAATTATTACATAATTAGCTGCTATTTCATTTATTTACAACTTTCAATAAACAAAAATGAGTTTTAACTACAAAAATACAAATTCCAATAAGCTAATGTTTACTAAGAAATTTAAAAAAAAATAAAACTCCGGAACTCCGGAGTTGATGGACTCCTTCCCGACTCCGAGAGTTTTGAAATGCCCCACATACAACAGTCTAAAATCTAAAAAGCATATAATAAATTATTTTATAATTTTTTAACAATCCAATTTTTAAAAAAAAAATTTTACTACCTATCCCAATTCAAAACAAAAATTTATGTGTATTAAATTATGCATTACATATAAAAAAAATATGCCACAAAACAAAATAAACAAATTTTAAAAATTAAATACCTCTATCATTATTAAGTAACTGTGCGTGTGATGTTTTAAGGGTAATGATTTGGTAAATTTCACTATCTTGTATGGTGGTTAAAGTTATGTTTATAAGAAAGCAATACAGCTCTAAATCTTGAGCTAAATACTTGAATGGATCATTATTATTATCATTACTATCATTTAAAGCCGTCTCAAGGTAGGGAGTTTCAAAAAGTTTGTGTAGAGATGTTCTGAAGCCACTGATTAAATATGAAATTATTAATTATTAAATACAATTTATTTTTTAAATTAAAATTTAAAGGATTTATGATTGAAAATAATAAGAGCTAGATAAACTTAAGAATATAATAAAGATGGTTTCCTATTAAAATAAATTAATAAATGTATGTAAAAAGTAGATGTAAAAAAGTTGCTTTAAAAAATTCAAATGGCGCAACCATATATGTTGAAGGTTAAGCAATTCAGGGCAATAGCTTAATTAGAGCATTAGACAATGGGTCGCATTTTTATATAAAATTGGGGTATAATAACATGCGGTGGAATTTTTGCTAACTTAACAATTATTTTAATTCTACATTCAAAAAATTATTCAATAAAAACAGTGGGCAAAAAGCCTTTTTTATTTCCGCAAAAGTTGGGGTTGCGGAGGTTCCGAAATATCAATAAATATTCCCACGGAATCTCGGGCAGGATCGGGCCGAAAAAAAACTTAGTTTAAGTCTAAAGAAAAATATGGGTGTGCATATGGCTTATAAAAAATCATGGAATAACACGTAAAAAACGTGTGAAAGTGTTTCCTCCAGACCTATTTCCTTATAAGAAAGCTACTCTGTCAGAACTTTGCCACTTTAAACTCCAACAGCCCCGCAGGGTTAAATGAGATTTAACACGCGTCGGTGAATTAGGTATTTATGGTTTAAGCTCTCAAATAATGTATTTTGGAATTGGCGGTAACCCATCCAACTATTAATCGGGTTCAACGCTGCTTAACTTGAGAGTAGAACACAACCAAGTTTACATGCTCAAGGTCGCCCGACTTAAATATAATAACACGCAAAAAATTGTTGTTGGCCTATAAATATTTTAGAGCAAGGTAATACTATTATTCCTCTCTATAAAATTCTAAAATTATATAAAAAATGCTATTGGCGATTAAAAAAGATATAAATCGACACCATATAATAAGTATAATCATACCCAAAATTTGTAGCTAAAAGTTGTTCTTTTATATCAGACCAAAGTGTATGAACAAACGTGTAATTATAAGCAATCCTTAAAAGTAATGAATCGTTTATAAGTATTGTCACGTCATCATCTAGAACAAAAATCGCTTCAATTAATTTTATTGTACAAACATCTCAAAATCGCCCAAAACATAAATTGTAACATAGGAACAATATTTAGCTTAGTATTTGACCACAGGCAGGTTACATTATCAAGGAGCTTAGACTGAGTAATTATTTGTAGAATAAATTGATGAGCTCAAACTCCTAATTTATCAAAAGTTTTCCGTTAATTTTAGTTTAGTTTTATAATTAGTAATATATTTTTTTGATTTTTTAAGACTCTATAAAAAATACTCCAATTTATAAAATCAAAAGTGTCACCAATCATATTGTAAGGAGTTGCTATCGAGCGTATTTACTTATTTCTTAAAATAGGTGAGCTCAACCTTAGCTAAAAAATATGTTTCTCTGGAACAATCATCATCCACATCTGTGTTTTTTACGTCCTCTTTAGTGTTAAAAGAGGCATGTCATGACTAATTAGAGATACTATAAACCCAAAGATTATAAATATTAGTTAGGGCAAGTTTATTCACACTAAAAAAATTTTTACAAAAAATATTGATTTAATGTAGATGAATTTTTTAAACGTTTTTGCATTAAAGGATATGCCTAGCTGACATGTTCAAATAAGGCGGCATTGCCCAATACAGCCTTTTTTACATTTACAATTTTCAAACACGAATTATTTTTACAAAAGTTTTTATTTGCATAGTTAGAAGGACATACAACAATCGACGGGAAAAATGACCGTGATTTAAATATGTATTTTTTATTTATAGGTGCCTATCATAGCTGACTGGCTGCCCAATACAAATAAAGTGGTTTTACGGTGTTTTTTAAAAAATGTGCAAAACTTATAAACTTAGGCTTAGATAACAACCAGGGTCCTTCCTTATTATA
Organism: Acutogordius australiensis; assembly: GCA_030555515.1. Lineage (NCBI taxonomy): Eukaryota > Metazoa > Nematomorpha > Gordioida > Gordea > Gordiidae > Acutogordius > Acutogordius australiensis. Next base: position 31,253,618 of record CM060244.1, on the reverse strand, counting down.
AAATTCCTCATTTTTAGGCAAAATGATAAGTCTTTCAACCCTCTACAATTATTAGTTTTTAAGCAATTTAAAAAAATCGTTTTTTCATTTATTGCCTCCACAAAAACATTTTTAATGTTAATATTATTTATTTTCCATAGTTAGTGACCCTTATTAAAAAGTTGCGTTTTTATTTTAATTGTAGAATATTAAATTTTTGATGGGTTTGAAAAACAAAAAACCACTATTTATTTATTTATTTATTTTTATATGTAAAAAAAAAAAAAATTAAAAAAAAGGGGGAAAAATATTATTTTTTCATTTTTGGAAGTAAAAAAAAAAATAAAATTTTTTTTATTAATTAATTAAAAAAAAAAAAAAAAAAAAAAAACCGAAAGGCCCCCGGGCCGGCCCCCCCCCCAAAAAAGCCAACCAAAAAAAAAAAAAGAGGGGGGGGGGCGAGCCCGCCGTTTTAAATCCCATATAACCTTTTTTTACTATTATTAACAAGATCTAAAAATAATAAATTTAATATCACATAAATATTAATTCTCTGTTGGTGTTTTTAATTAATAAAAATTTAGCTAGTAAAAATTTTCGGGCAGTTTTTTTAAATATGGGCCGGGCGAAGTCGTGCCCAGGCGCGGCCTGAAATTGAAAAATTAAATTCCGAGCCGGGCTGGGCCTATAAATGTGTCGCAGGCCAGGCTGGTATATCACGGCCCGATGTGCTAATACATTATTACAAATAACAAAACTTAAAAGTACCATCAACATCCATTCTCTGTCGATAATTGACTGTTTCTGTTGCCGGTTTTTGCCAGCCTTTATGATCAGTAAAAATTGGAAGTTTTTTTTGTGAAAAGGTGATAGTTTGAAGTAAATCTTTAAAATCTGTTGAAACATTTATTGATTGATTATTTGCATGATAATTACATCTATTAATATTATTCTTATTATCAATATTAAACACCATCCAGGAGTTTGATGATTTTGGACTCGAAATAACATAAATTGTTAGGTATAGACAGGAATACGCTATAGTTATTATAGAGTAAAAATATGCTTTATTTTGATAGCTGGTAGTGCTATGGAAATTCTCTAAAACTATATAACGATTAAATTCGTCGACAAAAGCGGGGGCGTTGAGGAGGTACCGTATAGTTTTATATAAGGCCAAACGACTAATGGTGCGATAAGAGTGGTTAGATAAGATTTGGGTAAACTCCTTTATCTTTTTACGACTTTTTAATGTTGTATGACCAGTTTTTGTGGTGTTATCAATTGAAGGCGCAAATGTATTGCTTTGGGGTGGAGGTGAAGCAACCATGTCACTTAAATCTAAAATGCATAAGATTAATATTTTTTTTTGGTAAGGAGGTGAAAAAATTTGCTTGTTTGATCCCAAAGCTAGCCTATAAATAAACTGGGATTGGGATCATCAAATACACCAGTAATTTTTAAGAATAACAGATCAGTGCGTAAATGAAGTAAAGGTATTTTAATACGGTGAATTAAATTAACCGCACTGATGTCCGTATTTCACTAAAAATTCACCGGTGATAAGATTAATATAAATTATAAAAAACAATTATTTAATTTGTAATGTAAAACATGTGTAAAAAATAATTCAAAAGAAAAACTTTTGACCACTAAATGGCGAAATGTTACATTGAGTATTATTTAAATAAAAATATAAAAAATTGTTCAAAGTTGTTAACTTTTAACAAAATTTTGATGTTAAAATAAAAAATGGTATATATGCATGATATCTATTATGCTAACTAGGTTTTAATTTATTACTTTAAATAAAAAACAAAAAATGTTATTATAAAATATGACTTTAAACACATTAAATTTCTTTTATTTATTTAGATTTGTTTTAACAATTGTTAGAATATTTGCTACATTTTTCATTTTATTACAAGTGCTTTAATATTGAATTAATACTACACAAATATTTTATAAACAAGCAAATTACAGCATATGCATTGTTTTTAAATAGTAAAAAAAAATACTAAAATTTGTTTAAAAATTTGGTAAAACCAATTAATGCAGTAGGCAAAGCCTTTTCTATTTAAAATAAGTGCAAAAGCAATTTAATTTCATAAAAAACATATGCCATTATGAAATAATAATACCACTGTCTTCAATTTCATAGGCATAATCATAATAACTATCACTATCAGTATTATTTATTGAATCTTCCATTGTATCCTCATTATTTTCATGCTGATTTTTCTTGTTAGTAATCATATTTGATTTCAAGAATGTAAATTGAGGGTGTAACAATAGGGTTTTTAGTAAATTACTTAATACAGGTATTAATGTTGGCAAATTATCCATAAAATTGTATTTTGAAAGCAGATGTGTAAGATACAAATTTAGAAAATTTGTTAATAGACAAAGATTGTCACATTTTTCAAGTAAGAAATTATGTGAGAAATAAAGAATATATTGGAGCAATTTGTCAAATGGAAAGTTATTAGAACTCAGATTTGCAAAAATGTAAGGAAAAACAAATGCAGTATTATTTGCAAAAAGAGTTAAAGGTGAACCTAAAACCTTTATACAAAATGTTTCAAGAATGGCATTTGATTGAGACCTAATAAAAAAAGTTTAATAAAAGATATAACAGAAATTTTTTTTAATAATAAGGCTACTTGATATATGATTCTGGTGTTAATAATTTAATACAATACAAAGGGTAAAATATTAATTCAATTGCATATTTTATATCCTGGGGTAAAAGGAAAAATTCTTGAGGTTCTTGCATAGATGGCAACTTATTTGCTATAAAATTGAGCAAATTTTCAAAATATGCTTAAATTTAATATATCAAAATATACCTTTTTGAGTCATTTTTGAATAAAATTCAGTTAACTTATTTATGTCTGATTGGCAATTTAACAGTTCAAAACTTTTAAAAGGATAATATTGTTTAATTTTAAGTAAGCTAAATAATATTATGGCTATAATTAAACTTTAGTGAAGCCTCAAAAAATTTGACCATAAAGTGGATATTATTTACAAACAGGTTAAAGGGATTGTAATTGTTCTGTGTGACTAATTTAAGAAAGGTTTTTTGCAATTCAAGCTAAAAATAACAATTATTATAATTTACAAATTCATTATAATCTTGGGTGGCACAAAAATTATAAAACAGATATTTCAAGCACAATAAAAAATTCTTTTCAACATTTTCTCCATTATTTAAATTCCTCAATGTTGTTTGAAACAAGGCTAGTAATTCAATTTTCTAAAATTTTTTTTAAAAATTCAATTATTTACCTTTCGACGCCTTGTCAAATGTCCACGAAAACATGCTTGTATTTTTTGAGCAGATAAATTCTGCAATCTTAACGCCTTTAATATGAAAAAATATTTAATAAAACTTGGCGATCTCTTCTTTCAGAATGAGCTTTGTCAAGCAGACATCCCTTGTTTAGCTATGAAATAAATATGAAAATATCAAACGCTTTGACTAGCTCCTCGCAAAGACTGTAATGGTTTTTTCCTAGTTTCTCCCTCAAATAAATTCATGTATATCGAGCGCCTTTAGAATTCATTCATTTTTTCTAGAGGCACGTTCACACTTTATTCAAATTTATCCCGCGATTGGCCGCGCCTGATACATACTTCAAAATTGTAAAAAAATTTAACGGCTATTATAAAATAAGAACTTATGGTGGTCGTTATAGAATATGCCCAACAAAAAATTTTTAATAAAATGTAGTTTTACAAAATTTTGTACAAAAAAATTATGATTGGAGTTTAAAAATGGTGCATCAAATATATCTTCATAATACAGCAATTATATCCTAAAACAAATAAATTAGTTTACATATTTCATATATATGTTGATAGTGTATTATTTAAAAATAATTTTAAAGGGTGATAGTTCTTAAATTAAGAAAAAGCACAGGAATTGTAAGCACAGAAATTGTACAAAATGACGTCATTCCAAGTACCAAAATTATAGAAATAAAGAATTTTAAATGTCATTATGTAGCTTTATGCAGAGTTTAAAAATAAGACATAAAAAAAATTATGTTAAAAAATTTTCAAAATGTATTTATAATAAATCTATAAAATTGTTAAAAATGTTATGTAGGTTTTTAATTTCCAGCTTTAATAAATTTATATTTTCTTGGTATATTACTATTTTAAAAAAATTATATATAATACACCTGCATAAAGTTCCATTGGTATTAAAAAATATGTATTTTAATTAGAGCCAACTTGTTATAAAAGAACTTAATTTATAAAGAAACATACTGGGTTTCCTTGCAGACAAAATCGGAACACAAAAGCCCGACCGGCTGTGCCCCCCCCCCCAAGCCGGCCAAGATTAAAAAATTAATAAGTGTAAAATAGGACTCTGGGTCAAAACAATCTTCACAATGTCCTTATCTCATATATGTATTATATATTTTTTGTTTCCAAAACTTTTTCAGACTTTGGGTTTTTTTTATTTAAGTAGATATAATAAAATAGCCGAATTTGACCAAATTGACAGATTTTGCGATCACAAAAATACCCTTAAAAAATTTAATTTTTTTATTTAAACCTGCGATTAGTTGGGTCCATATGGACCCCAGCACTTCTTATACTTCAAATATTCAAATATAATATATACTAGAATATGTGACCCGGCTTCGCCCGGGCTATCCCTTTATTAATAAATTTTTTTTATCTATTATACTCAAAGTGTCGCTCAACTTTACTTTAAGGAATTTGAGGTTTGAAAATTTGAATACGCTCTATTTTTGATAAATTTTGGCTGAATTGAGCGAAGTTTTAAGCAAGCCTACACTAAATTTTACAAACTTTCATTTATAAAGCTAATGTTTCTCATTAAAAAATGGTCATTTCTGGACTTTCAAACGTTAATATCTTAAAAACTGTAAGCGAGCGACAATTTTTAACAAAAAATTCGGGATTTATCAGGGCAATACCTAGAAAAAATTATTTTATAGTCAGAATTTTGAGATAATCGAACTCGAGTAAAAAAACCCAATTTTTTGAAAAGTTATTAAATATCGTATCTTAATAATGGAAGTAGCTAGAGGTCTCACGTGCATTAATAGGATTATATTTGATAAAGAATAAAAATTTCAATAATATTTTTTGACAAAGTGGAACAAAGATAATTGCAAATTAGTTAATATAATGAGATAAGAAAGATGAGATACATAAAATTATAGCAAGCAATTTAAGAATACAGATGAAAAATAATTTGTCAAAGGAAAAAAATGTTATTATTTGGGTATAAATATCAAAAATATTTTTAAAATGAATAGGATTATATCTAATATTCAAAATTTTAAATAAAATATCTTGAAAACACTCCTGTTTTAATCTTTTTTTAAATTTCTAGTTATATCTTAATATGAAAATCATACCTATAATATGCAGTAAATGGGCCAAATTTACAATAAAAAGTTTATACTAAAAAACATCAATATCTAACTGAAAAAAATTCTATGAATAATTAAATATAATTTTATTAATATTTATTAAATAAAAGAGATAATGTGTAAAATTTTAGTTATTTCCATTACTTTTGCTTTAATGAAGATGAAAGATGGAAATAAAAATTACAATAATTTATATTTTCTGACAAAAAGTTAAATATACAATAATTTTAAGTGCTATTTATAATGTTTATCACAAATTATTTGCTATATAGCATCTATATTTAATCAAAAAAAAAACTAAATGCAGAGATAGCTTTAAATTTAAGATTAACTATTCTATAAAAATACAAAGGTAAGAATGTACCTGGCCAGACTTTGGTGACAATGATTTTAATATTTCATTCTAAAAAAATAATAGATATGAATTGGTCATTTCAGAACTTTCAAACGTTAATATCCTAAAAACTATAAGCGAGCGACAATTTCTAATAGAAAATTCGGGATTTTCAAGGCAATATTAACCTAGAAAAATTTTTTTTAACGACTTTGGTTTGGGGTCGTTGTATTAGTAATTAGCCTATAATTTAAAATTGGTTGTGTCTATCTAACATACGAAATTTAGAAATCATATGGTATTTGAAATTAAAAATATAAAATATTAAAATATAAAACTATAATTAATATAAAAGATAATATTGATAAACATGTTAAATAAAAAGAATATTTATTACCGTTAATTATATTTCTTGGCTATTATAGTGGAATTTTTATAATGTACGTTTTATGTACCTTTCGGTACCTGATGCATAACTCGGCTCCTATATACTATAAGAGGCTAAAATTTGCACCGAATTTCAAGTAAACATTCTTAAATAAGCTATTAAAATTTGAAAGTATTTTATAGTCAAAATTTTGAAATAACAGAACTCGAGTAAAAAAACCCCAATTTTTTTGAAAGGTTTTAAAATATCGTATCTTAATAATAGAAGTAGCTAGAGGTCTGAAATTTTTCACGTGCATTAATAGGATAATACAAAATATGGAGTAAAAATTTCAAAAATACTTTTTAATTATTTTGGGCGTAAAACGTTTTTTTCGTTTTAATTAAGAAATATGCACACCTCGTGGATAAAAACAAAAAATTTGCCATCCCAGACACCTTTTACACAAATGATTTTTTTTTCGTCGATTTTGAACGGTAATCACTAATACTCGAAAATTTCATTTTTAATAGATAACGGAAGTTGCTTAAGGTCTGAAATTTTTCATGTGCATTAATAGGGATATACTTGATATAGAGTGAAAATTTCAAAAATATTTTCCAATTATTTTGGTTGTAAAATGTTTTTTTTATTTTAATAAAAAAATATGCACACCTCGTGGATAAAAACTAAAAATTGGCATTCCCAGACACATTTTACACAAACGATTTTTTTTTTCGTCGATTTTGAACGTTAATCACCAAAACTCGGGATTTTCATTTCTAATAATATAGATAACGGAAGTAGCTAGAGGTCTGAAATTTTTCACGTGCATTAATAGGGATATACTTAATATAGAGTAAAAATTTCAAAAATATTTTCTAATTATTTTGGTCGTAAAACGTTTTTTTCGTTTTGATAAAAAAATATGCACACCTCGTGGATAAAAACAAAAAATTTGCCATCTCAGACACTTTTTACACAAACGATTTTTTATTCGTGGATTTTGAACGGTAAACAAAAAACCTCGAAAATTTCATTTTTAATAATATAGATTATTGCCCAAAATTTTGTGACCTTTTTTTTAAATATTTAATAAACAAAATTAGTTATTAAAATTTGGTCTATTTTTAATATCAAAATTTGTTTAAATATTATAAATTATATTGGGGTCCATATGGACCCCACATGGTAAAGTATTGCTTCAATGTAAATTCAAATAAATATTTGCAACCTTATTTTTTAATTATTTTTTAAAAAATTTTTACATATTAAATATATAAAATGTTTGTATTGTAACAATGATATGAATTATTTTTTATTCTCTGTAAAATATCTGGTTTGTATATTAAATAATGGCCAAAAATATTTTTTATTTCAAAATATTTTTTTTCTTGAATCTTTCTCAAATGTTCAACTAGACTTAAAAACACGATTTGATTAATAAAATAGTTACATTTTATTTAAAGTAATATAGAAAAATAAGTACCCATTTTTCAAATTTTTTTTTACTTTGTGTTAAATAAAATTTATAATATACATTAATAATAAATTATATTGGTTTATAATTTAAACAAGTATTTTTTGTTATTATAAAAATATAGAGTTCATAGTTTAAAAACTCTTGAAGAGTTCATAGCTTTAAAACTCTTGAAGTTAAAGAGGTTTGAAATTGGGGACCCTGTGGACCCCACTCTAGCATTTGCGTTACAAATTTCTTATACCTCGCGGGATTAATAACTTCTAACTTCTATTTTTTATCTCAAATAATGAGAAATAAATTACACAAGTCAACAAATTTTTGAAAGTTATGAGCTAACTACAAAGATCAAACCTGCTATCTTAAGAATTTTCAAATCCGTTTACCGTTTTACCTAATCAAACTTAGTTAGTCAGCTATAAACATTGAAAACTTTAGCTTAAAAGTCAAAAAAACATATTAAAAACAAAAATAAATGGAAATTTTATTTGGCATATTCAAAGCAGCTAAACTGTTAAATCCAAACTTGTATTATTTTATTAAAAATTGATAATAGATAGTGTGTATTTAAGTTTGGACGCAAAATATTTTGTATTATCTAAATGCTGATGTATGAGCTTGATAAATCAAAAATTTATTTCTCATTATTTGTGATGATAAACATTAGTTACAAGGAATTTTTACAGAGATTGGGATCGGTACCGGAACCGAAAACCGCGGTACTTGGAGGGTCGCTCGGTACCGGAACCGGTACCGCTTCTTAAATTTAAAAAACGGTTCCGCGGTACCAAAATATATTAATAGCTTAAAAATATTCAAATTAACATAGTGCCTGGAAATCTACACTAAGTAGTTTCATAATTGCATTCCACACTAAATCACCTAATTAGCAATATAATCTTAAGCTTAAGCTCACTAATAAAATATTATTATAATATTGGTTTGAAGATGTGTATCTTATATATAATTTAAAAAATTTAATTTAATTATGAAATCGAACAGATTCTAAGTTGTTAAATTCAATTATTTTACTTCGTTTAAAAGATTTGAAATGATGTATTGTATACGTGTAAATTTATTTGTCTAATTTACAAATAAATAACCTAAATTTTATGTGCTATCATAATTGAATAATTGTTTTACCTGGTACCGGGACCAGTACCAAGTACCGGTACTTGAGCTGAGCTGGTACCGGAACCGGTACCGGTACTAAAAATGCGATTCCAATCCCTGGATTTTTATGTGAAAGAAAGATTCTTAAATTTTTTGTTTTTTGGGTATAAAGATCTATCAATTTGGTCAAAAAAGGCCATTTTTTATTATAGACGGATCTAGGACCCGAAGGCGGCTAAGAAAAACGGAAAATACATATGAGATAAGGCTATCATTGGGATGCATTCTTTTATATTTTCATAAATTTATTTTTTGTGACATTGATATTTGTTAACCTGTGTTATCAAGCTCTGAGGTCAAAATTTATGTTCTACTGGGTATTTGGAATTCCAACCTTAGGACAAGATATATTATTGGTTTTTGATAGAAATATTTTTTATTGAATTTAGCAGTCAGTTGTTGTAACTTTAAAAAAAAATATGGTCAATTCCACCTCAAATCGACAATCTTTTTCCCTTGAAGTCTCAGTTTTGGCTGAAAATTGGTACATTGGTAGGGTCCCTGGGTGCTGATAAAAACTTAAATTTTTTTTGACCGGAAGTGATTTTTGACCGAGATATGAGCAAAAATATTTTTCATTTTTTTGCAAAAAAAAATTTTGAGGCAACTTTACGCGCATGTATCATCAAAAGTATTGTAGCTAGAGTCATAATTTTTTTTTATTTTGAAGATCGTAATAAGGGCTACCTTAGACGCTAAAAATATTTAAAAATTTTTTTTATAAGTTACCAAAAAATTAAAGTCAAGTTTAGACACAAATAGCTCAAAAAACTTATCTTTGAATTTTCTGAAAAATTTATATAATAAGGCCCTTAATAATGTTAATAAATATATGATTTAAAAAGTTTGGGACCAGCATGACATTTTACAAAATTTAAAAAAATCAATTTTTTGCCCTAACTTTGTGACATATTTAGGCCCTTTGAACTATATTAGAATATGCCAATGTGCCAAATTTGACAGGAATCATAAAGCAGGACATATGAGCAATTATGTTAGACCATAATAGTTTGATTTAATTGATTACTACTATTATTAAATTTACAACGAAAAAGTGAACCTCAAACCGAAAAAAGTAAAAATTTTGCCTGTTTTTAAAATCGACCTTCTGGTTAACCAGCCAACCTTATTTTAATATTTAATCATTTTATAGATAAAATATTGCTTAATAACATATAATAGCCCCAGCTTTTTTCATTCGATTTTGACGCTTCTACAATAAAAATACCTAAATTTGCCAAAAAACAGCAAAACTTCAGCTGTCAAAAAACTAACGCAGATTGTATTCGTCTGTGCAAGCTTATTTTTTTATTAATTTTGCATAATTATCTAATAATATTTAGAACCTATATAATCAGTCATAATTTGCCTGTTTAAGTGTTAAAAAAATAGTATATATGCTATCTTAAAAGAACGAGATAGGTAAATTACAAAAAAAGGAGATTATAAAATTATTCCATTATTTTAATTAAATTTGTAATTTGTTATATTTATTAAAACATATTCTTGAGTTAAAATTTGTTAGGAACGCATTTAGTTATAAAAAACTAGGTCAATGCCGAAATCCATATGCCTATAGAATTAACTAACAGTGATATTTCCTCTTTCTTTAATAGGTCTAGTGCGTCTTAAAAATAAGATGTAATTGGAACTAAAATTGTTGGTTTTTAAACTTTATTAAGGCTGGTTAGATATATATTGTATGCCTTGTTCTAAATAGCCTTTCAAAAACATATTTGGCATTTGTAAAAATTAGTAAAAAAGGCTGAATGTCTATATTTTATTTATATTAAATTTGGTCTAATATTTAGTCTTTAAAATCATCATTGAAGCTAATTCTGCCCGTTATTCATTTAAAGTTGTTTAACCCTATAACTGACTTCTTTTATGTATTTATAATATCAAAAAACCATATAACTATGTTTCATAAAATAATTGACTTTTTACGTTTATTTTAAGTTTGTTGATAATCATAAAAAAAGAACATCTGTTAAAACATGATATTCTAAATAGGCCAAATATATTCTATTTTACTTTTTTTTATCAGACTTAACGTTGTTGAGGCTGTTTTATTTAAAAACTATTGAATAAAGGAAAAAATAAATTTTTACAAATTTTTTAACCTTATTATTTTTTCTAAAATCCTCCCAAAATTTTTTTTATACAATAAATTTAACAAATTTTTTGAATTTTGCCGAGGATAAATATTGTTGAATATTATGTACAATTTCTAATATTGTTCATCAAACTAAAAAGGACTAGTAAAAGTTGACAAAGATAAGCCAAACAAATTTTTTTTATTTTTAACACCTTAAAATTTCAAAATACTTGGCAAACTTTTGTTTTTATTTCACAAAAAGCTATGGGTATGTTGTTAAATGTTGGGGGAACTTTTTCTTTCCAAAATTGACAATAGCATGAATTAATTTAATAAAACTGTTATGGCCTAACATAATTGCCCCTATGTGTATAATCAAATTTGGCACATTTAAATATTTAGTGCAGGGAGCAAATTTTTGTCTGAAAATCAAAAAAAAAAATTATTTTTTTGATTTTTAAAAAAAGTCATGTCGGTCACAGACTTTTGAGTTCGAGTATTTATAAAGAATATTAAGAAGTATATTTTAGCAATTTTTCAAGAAATTTGAAAAAAATGCTTTTTTAGTTATATTAAACTGAATATTCTTTAAAAAATTGTAAAATTTTAAACTAAATATTTTAAAATAATAAACACATGCAAGATAGCCCTTTTTGTCTTCTTCAAAATAAAAAAAAAATTAAGTCTCTAGTTATAAAACTTTTTGACTTATAACCTCCCAAAGTTGCTTCAAATGTGAAAATTCACCTTGCGATTTTTTTTTTCTTTTGCCCCTATCTCCGTCAAAAATCATTTTCGGTCAAAAAAAAATTCCAGATTATGAGGTACCCTTAGATATTACCTCCATGCAAAATTTCAGCCAAATCAAAAGGGGTACCCTTCCCGGACTTGTTGGATTGAGGTGGAATTGACCATATATATATTATTATTTTTTTTTTAACATTTTTTCAAAAATATTATGTTTACAGCTGATTTACAAAGTTTGATGAAACAGCAATCGGATTTTAAAATTTTCTAAGATGGCAGGCCATTTGAAATTACCTCATAATAAAATTTTGTTAACCCGTGTTATTAACAAGAAATAAAAATGATAATATTTTGATAATTTTAAAACAAAAATTTTTTAGCTGAAATATAAATTTACCGTATTTTTTAATTCGGGCCGGGCCGGGTCTATAATTAGAAAGCCAAATATTGGGCCTAAATATAAAAGTACAAGGGGGTCGGGCTGAAATATCACGGCCCGGTTGAACTTTAGTTCCTGGCAAAGCCGATGCCAGGAAAAATAAGGGAAGGGGGGGGGGGGGGCACTAAATTTTTTTGCCACTTTTGGCGACAGGCTTTCCTTAGAGATAAAACATAGGTTAGGATTAAAATTAAATTTTTTCTCTTTAGAGTATTCTCGAGTTCGCAAAATTTGTCAATTCGGTTAAAAAGCCATTTTTTCGATTTGGACATAGCGATAGCCGAAGGCAAAAAAGACTACGAAAAATGGGAATTATATATGAGATAAACCATTATGGAAATGTATTTATTTATATTTTTATAAACCTTTTTTTCTGGCATTAATATTTGTAGACCTTTGTAAAAAAGGGCACTCAAAGTTGTATAAAAGGTTTTCTAAATAACCATTTTCCACTAGTTGACAATAGAGATCAAAATCGGGGCCCCCGCCTGGTCCGATGTCGGCCAACCCAAAAAAGGCACCGGACAGGGCCAAAATTTAGAACGGGCTGGGCGGGCTGGGCCTGAGTTTAAAAAACTGAATTAGGGGCAGGGCTAGGCCGAGGTGATAAATTTCATATCGCCCGATTTTTTTTTAATTATTGCACAGGTCGACAAAAATAGGAGTGAAAAAAGAAAACTATGATACTAAAAGGGTTGGGGGGGGGGATTCACATGATAGTCTTATCTCATATATTTTCCGTTTTCCGAGGTTTCTTCAGACTTTGGCTTTAGTTGTATATCGAATAAAATTTGACCAAATAAAGAGATGATGCGGCATCGATAATACCCTAAAAAAAATTTTCAGTTTAGCTATTTTACTATAAAATATTTTTCATTATTTTTTTTAAAGCTTTTTTGTTTTTATAACATTTTTTCAAAAAATTTTATTGTTTATAGTATGCTTACAAAGTTTGATTAAAAAAACAGTGAAATCAAATTCCGAAGTTGGCAGGTCTGATTTCTAAGGTTAGATTAAAACTCTAAAAAATTTGTTAAATTGTGTTATTAACAAAGACTAGAAATGATAAATATATTATCACACGATGATAATACTCCTACGATAATTTTAAAACAAAAAATTTTAGTTTAATAAATAATTATCGGGTCTTATTTTTATATTCGGGTCGGGCCTAAATTTAAAAAATCAATTTCGGGCCAGACCTAATTTGAAAAATGTGTCGGGCGGGACAGGCCGGAAAATCATGTCCCGATTTGAACTCCAATTGAAAATGTTTTTGCGGACGCACATAATGATAAAAGGGAGATTTAATAATTGTAAAGGGTTTAGTAATATATCATTAAATTTTTCTCCACGACCCACATATTTTGGTATAGCACTAAACGTCGCAATTTTAAACGTGGATATTGCCCATAAATTTTTAAAACAAAATTGTTATGCTTTTTTATGAGTTAAAAATGGTAAAAACAACGATTCTGTTGAAACATTATTCTATGCAAATATCTGAGTAGCCTTTTTTGAAAATATTGGAAAATAAAATGCTGTTAACTAGGGCTGTTAACATTTTAAAAATTTAATTACCCAAGTTTGCCCATATTTTTGTTATTGAAAAAATATTACTGAAATAATTTGTGCCTGGCAACATTTTCAGTTTTACGAACGTACTACCATCTGTAAGATACAATGATAAAAAATTAATAAATACAGTGTATGAAATGTAAATCCGTTGATAACTTCATGTGAATGCTAAGAAGGGGTAGGCCCAGATCCAGACGGATGAGTCGAGGCGCGCAAAAAGCGCCGAAGATGCATGCGCCTCGAAACGCATTTTGCGGGCTACGAAGCGTCTGCGGTCCGTACATGCGGTAGCGTGCCGGTGGTGAGAAAAACGGCGCTTGTATATTTTAAATTTAATATGGTGGCTTGCAAATATGAGGTAATCTAATCTTTAAAAATTTAGATATACATATACAGCATTTAATCACAAGTTTTTTAACATTTTTATTTATATTTTACATAATAATTTTTTAGACAAGGAAATAAATAAATAAATAAATAAATACGTTAAAAAACTGAATTTTATTATTCATAGCTATTAGAATAACATTTAGTATATCCAAAACAAAGTTGTTTATATTCAAAATAGTTTATATTTTAAATTAGTTATTATAAAGCAGTGGAAATTTCTAACGAATATTTGAAGCAGTTCATAAATTACCAAGCTAAATTAGTCACAAACCATGCGCCTGCAAATTCGGTAGGAACAATAATTTTTATTTATTCGACTTAAGAGATTGAAAATTGTATAATTTATTTATCAAAGTAGCATCCTAATTGAGTGATTCCCACTAGAGATTAAAGTGAGACCCGAATTTGAACGGTGGCTTGAAGTTAAAAAAAGGAATTAAGAGCCGGGCCGGGCCGAAGTTTTAAATTAATATTGCCCTATTTTTTATCTATTACAAGAACTAAAATGTTAAATATCCAGGCACGATTCTAGACCCTTTTTGGGTGGGGGGGGGGGGGGGGCCCCCCCCCCCAAAGTTTTTGATTGCCCCCCCCCAAAAAAAATTGAAATTGCCCCCCCCCCCCCCCCAAAAAAAATACATTGTAATTTTATGTTTGCTTCCCAAAAAAAAATTGAATTTGCCCCCCCCCCCGAAAATTTTATTTTTGCCCACCCAAAAAAAATTAAATTTGCCCTCCCAAAAATAAGTATAAATTTTATTTTTTCTTCCATATAATATAATTAAATTTGCTCCGCCAAAAATATCTAAAAAATATTATTTTAAAAATGTTTACTTTTTTTAAAAAGTGTTTTCATTCATCAACACTTCTCATCCGCTAGAGTGATCAAACTAACACAGAAATTATTTCTGTTGTTATTAGATAAATAGAAAAATTTGATTTTACAGAAAGCTTTATATTTGTGAAAGCAATTCATAAATCTAATGCCTAAGAAATTTTCTCATTTTTCAACAATCTTTTGTTAGAATATAATCTAGAATCAAAAGAGCCTATCGCACAATCTACGATGGGGCGAACGTAATGCCCGTAAAAGGTGGTGTTCAAGTATTTCTAAAAATAGCTGGACACTATCGTATATTCACTGCTTTAACCACCGATTGCTTCTTGTTGTAAAAGATTGTCTGAAATTTTAAGTGAAGGGAAAAATTTTTTTATATTTTTTTTCCCTTCATAAATTTTTCTAACATAATGCAATCAAGGAAGTTAGTGAATGCGGGATCATAGGCTGTTGCCCCATCGGTGGTGTGGTCACCTCAACCCATTGTTTTTAAATTACATAAAAATATTAAATACTCTTTTAAAAATTAAAAATTAAAGTTTTTATATCTCCAGGTCACAGGGCCGAAGCGTCGGGGTTAATTGACCATAATTATAATCATCAATTTATTTTTTTTATTGTTTGAATAATTATTTTATTAATTAAAAATAATTAATGATCAATTTCAATGTAAAACAATTTATTTTTCTAAAACTTTTGATTTAATACACCATTGTTTGTTAGAAATTAAACAATTAAGAAATACAAATACACTTCCAGATTTATTTAATAATTTATTCAAAAGAAAAACTAAATCTGAAGATTTTTTTTAATTTTTATTTATTTTCTACTCATAAGTTTTATAATTTAAATATTAATGATAAATTATAAAGTATTTATTTTAATATTATTAATTTATTTATTGATTCTTTTGATATATAGATTTTTAACCGATAATATTTATTTAGAATCTTTAGATTCCCTTTATAAATTTAATTATCCTTTTTTTTAGATATAAATAAATTAGAGCCTCTTTTAAAAATAAATTAATTATCTAAAGAAACTGACGTAGCCAAAAATTTTTTTAATAAGAAAAATTAATAATTACAAAGAATGTGGTACTAGTGATTTTGTTGAATTTTTATAACAAAGATGCGTTTCCTAATCTATTTAACACTTTTTCTATAAGTTTGTTATTTGGCTCTTCAACGTCGAGTTGTGAGGCCACATTTTCTTCTTTAAGAAGGATAATGACTTCAAGTAGGCTGGCAAGTAGTGACCTGCTTAAAGGTGATTTGGTTTACCTAGGACACGAAAAATTATTAACTGGGTTGATTTTTGATGAATTTTATAATTTAATCAAAACAACCTCTAACATAAAATTGTTAGATTAATACAATATACTGCTCATAATCAGCTAATTATTGCTTACTATTTTAAGACATGGTTGTAATTTTTTTTATGCACATTTAACGTTTATGTTCATGTTTTATTTAATTTTTTAGCCTAATATTTATTACTAGTTATATATAACCAGTGTTTTTTTATATATATTCTTTCAAATTAGCATACTTATACAATTTGTTTTCATTTAATCTTATTTTACTATTCACTTTCTAAAATCCAAAGTTTTACATAATTCATTTTTATCATTCATATATATCATGTTTTTATTTTTTTTTTCATGCGCATTGATACCAAATGATAAATTTATACTTACAATTAATTTCCAAATCTCATATCTTTTTGAATTGATATTAATGAACACAAATAATTTTAATTCACGTATCCAAATTATAAACGCAATCATTTCTTATTTTTATGATTATACACAGGTCAACAAATATCAAAGTCAGAAACGTGAATTTTATGAAAACATAAAAGAATGCATCCCCATGATGGCCTAATCTCATATGTACTTTTCGTTTTTCTTAGTTTCTTCCGTCTTTGGCTCCTTAGATCTGTCTATAACAAAAAATGGCCTTTTTTGACCAAATTGACAGATCTAAATATACCCTAAAGAGAAAAAATTTAAAAATCTTTTTTGCAAATAAAAATCCCTTGTAACTTATATTTTTAATCACAAATAATGAAAAATAAATTTTATTTATATATCAAGCTTTTTCATAGGCATTTAGATAATACAAAATATTCTCGCGTCCAAACTTAATTACGACACGATATGTTATCAGTTTTTAATGAAAATGTTATTTGAAGTTAGAATTTAACAGTTTAAATATTGTGAATATGCAAAAATAAAATTTCAATTTATTTTTGTTTTTGAATCTTTTTTGATTTTTTGAAAAATTTTTAATGTTTATAACTGACTAACTAAGTTTGATTAGGAAAAACGGTAAACGGATTTGGTATTCCCTAAGATGGCAGGTTTGATCTCTGTAGGTAACTCATAACTCTCAAAAAATTGTTGACCTGTGAATAAATTACTATTAATTTGTTAAAAATAAAAATTTTGAACATGGATTTAATTGTTGTACATGTATATTTTTTGCCGTGACCGAAGGTCACGGCTAATTTTGCCGCCGAAGGCGGCAAAAAATTTTTTTCTGCCCCCCCACGAGTTTTTTTTGCCCCCTAAAGTGGAAAAGCTAGAATCGGGCCTGTAAATATCACAAGAAGAAGAGTATTATTTTTACACCCTGTATTTTATTAAATATTTAAAACAAAAATTTTTAGCTTGTAATAAAAAAGTTTCGGAGCGTATTTTTAAATATAAGCCAAATGGGCCTAAAATTATAAACACCCTGGGCCTAAAATAAAAAATATGTCAGTGGGGCCTACCCCAACATCACGGCTAGATTTGAACTTTTATTACAACCATTTTAGAGTTTTTTAATCGAGAATATCTTTTTTGATTACATTAAAATTAGTGTTTAAAAAATCAGGTAAACGGTTGCCATCATTGATCGCAATTAAAATTTTGTACCTTTCGTTGTGAAACTACACACGGCCATCCAAGCAGATGGGCCAATCAATTAATATTAGGTGTTTCAAGCCTTAATAAACATTGGCAGTAAAGTTTATTTAAAAAAAGGAATTGTAATTCTTTTGTCCAATCTTATCAAATTTGTTTATGAGCATTACAAGGGCGTATGCAGAAAATTTTCTAAAGGGGGGCAAGAAATTTTTTGGAGGAAAGGAATACAAATTTAATATTTTATTTGCAAAATTACATTATAAGGCTGCATATTTTCCAAAAATAGCAATTTAATTGATTTCTATTCCCTTTCATATGTTCGATATATAAATTCAACCGCTGGTTACATAATAAGAATTTAAAAAAATTATAAAGGGGGGCAATTACCCCCTTTTGCCCCCCCCCCCAATACGCCCCTAGATCACCGATAAAAATCAAAATATTCAAAAAAAATTTTAGTCTGAAAATGCCCAGGTGTAACAAAAATTTCTTAAAACATCAAAGGAATGCCGAAAATGTCGAATAAAATCAAAATATTCAAAAAAAAAATTTAGTCTGAAACGCAAATGCCCAGGTGTAACAAAAATATCTTAAAACATCAAAGGAATGCCGAAAAAGTCGATCAAATTCAAAATATTAAAAAAAAAAAATTTTAGTCTGAAACGCAAATGCCCAGGTGTAATATTTCTTAAAACATCAAAGGAATGCCGAAAATGTCGATTAAAATCAAAATATTAAAAAAAATTTAGTCTAAAACGCAAATGCCCAGGTGTAACAAAAATTTCTTAAAACATTAAAGGAAGCCGAAAATGTCGATTAAAATCAAAATATTAAAAAAAAAAATTTATCTGAAACGCAAATGCCCAGGTGTAACAAAAATTTTAACATTAAAAGGACACCGAAAATAACTTAAGCCAAAAATAAAAAAAATTATTCTTCCCGCCAAAAATGATTAATGATGCGGGCATTTGTGTTTTCTGTCAAATTAAGTAAAAATTACTAAAACGCAAATACCCCTATAAAAAAGCAAATATTTACGAAAAATGATTGAGGACTTCCGGTATTTGCGTTTGGGGTATTTGCATTTCAGACTTACCCGATTTAGATTAGGGAGATATATAATTCGGAATGTTAACCCTCGAGCGCTAATGTACATAGTAGAGTTTTAACCGCGAAGTAATATTCCAGCTCGGCCTACCAGACATGTTAATCATTTTATCAGCGGTCAAATTAGGCTTATTTGAGCCACGGCAGGGCCTGGCCTAAATTAACAATATGTCCCGGAAATTTTATATCGCAAGCTATAAATTTTTGCAAATCTATAAAATAGAGAATATAGAAGTTATATCTTTATTAAAAAAGAAAAAAAATATAATGATTTATTTAAGGCATTAATTTAGGCCCGATCCTCCCAGCCCGTTTAAAACTTTGGCCTATTTTGCGGGCAAGCACCAGGCTTGACGGTTTTTTGGGCCCCGACTTTGTTCTCTAATCCATTAGGACCCTGGGACATCTTACATTTTGAATATCTTAAAAATTTTAATTAATATTTTTTTGTGATTTTAATAAAAAGTATAAAAAGATTGGTATAAGCCTAATAACAGAGTTTTTAAAATTTAAAAGTTTTTTTGGTATCCGTATGAACCGGCAGGTTTATTCGGTGTAAAATGAACTCGTGTATTTATTTACACGAGTTCATTTTACACCGAATAGAGTTTTACACGAGTTCATTTTAAACCAAATAGTAAAAACGCTTTTCAATATAGGAAAATTATTTAGATTAAAGGTTTATAATGTAACTTTTTATGAGAATTTCGAATATATTATTGAAAATTTTCTAACTTGTTTAGTTTTTTCATAAATGCGATTTAAAAATTAGTCACTACGAAAGTTAATGAATAATTAAAATTGTTGTATTATGCCAATCTAAAAATTTAATTAATTATTTTATTTGAGATAACATAAGTCAGCATAACATTTGTGTACTTATTTTTAGCTGAATTCTCTGTCGATTTTATGTAGACACGTACAACACAATAGGACAAAAAATATACAATTTACAGAGAAATCAGCTGTAAATTAGTCCACTAATGTTATGCTGACTTATGTTAGATATCTTGAGAAAATAAAAAAATGTCTTTGCAGGGACTCGAACCCCGGACCTCTCGCGTAATAGCCTGTTACGCTACATATTGGGCAACGCTCCCTTTAATTTTTGAAGCACGATTTATATATTTATATCAAATATTTAATAAGCTTGATAGTAATATTTTAACATAAATTATTAGAATATATAAATGCCCTCTAAAATATTGCGAGTATAATTAAATCCCTTTAAAACAGATCGCATATATTAAAAAACTTAACAAGTTAGAAAATTTTCAATAATATGTTCGAAATCCTCATAAAAAGGTACATTAGAAAACTCTAATATAAAAAATTTTCCAATATTGAAAAGCGTTTTTACCGGTGTAAAATGAACTTAAGGGTCACTTTACACGAGTTCATTTTACACCGAATAGACCTCCGTATGAACCCCACATTATCAAATTCAATGTTAAAAACCATATTATAGCTTCAACATAGATTTAATCTATGAGCTTCAATAACAATTTTAATTGAAAAAATTACGACCTTATATATTTAATGTTCTGTCCTAATAACAATATTAAAAGCTAAATGGAGTTTAATCCGTTAATCGTTTTTTCTAATCAAACTTTGTAAGCCAGCTATAATTTTATAAATTGGAGGAAATGTTAAATAAATAAGATTTATCAAAAAATAATGTATTTGAATATAAACTTCAAATATTTTATTTTAAATCGAAAAAATGTCGTGTCCTATTTAGATTGGGGTGCTAAATATTGAATAATCCAGGGCTGGGAAAAAAAATAAATGGGCTTTTTTTTAACAAGTTTTTGAGTTTTTTTCCCAAAAGCCCACAAACTCGTGGGCATGGCAAAAGAAAAGCCCCTTTTCTTGCTTAAAGTAAAGGGGCATATTTAAAAAAAGCCCCTTTTTTATAAAAAATCTCCTAGGAGCTTTAAGAAAAAATAATCCACCCATCATTATTATAAAGAAAAAAACAAAGTTTTTCGAAATTATTATAAAGAAAACAAAATATGGGCTTTTATGGCTCTTTTTAAGAGCCACTTTTTGGGGGTTTTTTTGCCCCTCTTTCTTACTAAGGGCTTTTTTTTAATTCTTATTTTGGCCCTTTATTTGTAGCTCCCTTTTTTTCTTCAAGTTTTGGGGAAAAGAGCCAAAGTTTTTTGGCTCATTGTTTTCCCAGCACTGGAATAATCTAAATGTTGATTTAAGAGCTTGATATACTTAATTTTCTCTTCAAGTATTCTCGAGGTCGGATAATCTGTCAATTTGAACAAATTTCGCCTCGATATCTACGAAATTAACCGAGTTCGGAAGAAATTTTGGAAAATGGAAAAAAGATTTTTGACATAAGGCTATTATATAGATAATTTGACTGGTAGTGTAATTCCACGGGGATCAATCATTGATAAATTTGTCGACTTGTGTTATTAGAACTAAATCAAATTTTATTTATCTACAATTTAGAGAAATAGTCACAAATTTTTTTGCATAATATTGAAGATTGTTAACTGTGCCCCCCCCCCCCCCCCATAAATTACGGATTAATTAAATTTGAAATAATACCTCAGAAATTTTTTTTTCACCAAAATAGTTAATGTAGCAAAAAAAAATTTAAAAATTGAAGTCGTTAGCTCATATAATTTTTTGCTAAATTGGGTATCAACATGCGCCACTCCTGTGATATTACTTTTTTCCCGCGTGTAAAGGCGGGTTACAAAAATTGTTATATTCCAGTTCTTTTGTCTATTGTCAAGCTTAAATTAATTTTTTAAAAATAGCATAAAGTTCCATATCAACATTTTAATGGAATAAGGTATTTTACGAAAAAAAATATTCTCCTCGAATTTACAATTTTAATCCATATATCAAGCAAATTAAAATGAAAGGGACTAAATAATTTTAATAAGTCATAGTGGAGTATTTGGTTTTCCAAATTAAGAATTAATATGTTTTAAATTTTATATTGATATTGGGATTAGAAAACACTTAATAATCGACAAAATCTATAAGCGAATGCCAACTTGATCAGTTACAAATGCTTTAATTTTGTACCAAATTAATTATCGTTCCAATAGGAAATTATTTAAATGAATGTGACGCTAGGGTCAGATTTAAAGTTATAATGAGGGTTATTTAGGGAATTTAGGGTTGAGTGGTAAAGGGTAGGTTAAGGTTATTAGGATTAAGGTTCAAAAGGTTGTAGTTAGGGCTTGGTTTAAGTTTGCGCCATTTTGTCGGCCATCCTTTAATGTACAAAATATAAAAGTATTTTGATATTGTCATTTTCATCAGAATGATACCAGCTCTGATGTATATTTTTGGCATTTATCAAATATAATTATTTGACGAAAAATAATAAATTCATAACTCTATAATGATAGACCAATACTTACATTTTATAAATATTACAATCTTAATGTCAGTTTAATATCAATAGGATATTAATCATCAATAAATAGTTAATCTTAATAGGTTAAAATAAAACTAATTACCATTAATAGCCCATATTTCTTATTTATGATATTTTTCAATTGTAAGCTTTATTTATAAGTAAATAAGTGTTTCTTTAATAAAAATCAAATCATTAAAGAGTAAAAAAAACTTTTTACAAAAAATAACGGACCGTTATATGCAAGGCAATAAATTCTGGCTAAATGCAAAATGTAATAATTTAAAATAATTCATTTATGTTGTAATGCACCTTATGAAGAAGGGCATAACATTTTAATCCAAAGGCTAGGTAAAATATAACAAATATATATATATCAACAACATGTATCAAAAAATTCTTAATAAAACGTATTAAAAATACAAGTTAAAATTAAACAAAACAATGATTCTAGATAGCTAGCAGTAATTGTATAAGAAAAACAAAAAAAAGTCATAAACGTTAATATAAAATAGCGCAATATCACACTTAATTCAGTAATAATTTTAGAGGCCAGATGGTAGGCCAAATTGCAGCTGAGTATATCTCTGAATTGAGCTCAATATGGGTAATTTTGTATATTTTTCATCAAAATAGGTTTAGTCGGTGGTAGAAGATTGTAAAAAACTTTGCCAAAGTTGCAAATGCTGGCTTGAAGTAATGAGATCAAAGTGATACATTTGGCATATGTGGAAAATAAGGTTGCTGGTTATGCCAGCCTTTTTGATATGAGAGCCAAAGTATTTAAGAAATTGTTGACATGCTTCAAACATGTGGCATTCACCAATATATCTGCAAGACATAATAAATATTAGCACTGCGAATAATACGATAAGAAAAAATACGATTCAGCCGGGCCCGGCCTTAATTTTTAAATAAGGCCCATAAATTCTATTTTACAAATGTTTAGTTTAAAAATTAATAAAATATATAATGTAGAAATAATACCTTCGTGTGATACATTTATGACTTTTATTTCTTGTTATTAATAGTTAAAAAATCGGCTCAAATTGCTCAATGCCAAACATTCCTTACACGCAGAAGGAGGGATCGAATCCGTGCATAGCGTCTTATTTCTTCGAAAATAGACATGTGCAACCACTTTTAAGATGCTGAGTGGCCAACTAAGGCAGTAGGCCCTAAACGATGTGCCCAAAGTGAGCGCCTAGGCTAAAAACTTAGGTCGCCAGCGTTTGAGCAAATCTTACTATGAGTTAAACAACTAAACGGGTTTTGCGCCTCTACATGAATAAAGGTATAAAGGAGACCTCAAACCCAATTAGTTAATAGTTATGAAAATAAGGGATCGTAAGATTTAAAAAGGCGCCCAGCCTGTGGTTTTTTTTTAAATGAAGCCCCGCCCCCAGCAGACTTTCGGGTCCCAGCTTGTTCTCTGATATATAACCCTAATAAACAAATATGGAAAAAGTTTGCCCAGTGAATAATTATTCGAATTTGCGACGACTTGGTGACATTATCTCAGCAACCTTATTGACAATTTGCCAAAATAATATTTATATCCAGTCACAATAACAAAAAAAATTTTGGAAAACTTTGCTAATTTAATATGTGCTTTTTTGACAATTTTATCATAATCAAAAACATAACACTGAAAAAAATTATCTAATTAATGTCAAAACAGACTTTGACTTCAATATTAGTTTTACCTTTTTGATACAAACAATAATAAAAATTTTGGCACTAGCAAATTTTTCCTACTAAACAATAATTTTGTATTGAAAGAATAATTAAGTGTAATTAAAAATAACGTATCATATACATCTGGCAGCAAAATTTTCCTATTCATAAAAAAACCACAATTTAAAAAACTCCCAAACCATCCGGGATGAGTTCCTGGCGTAAATTTTTTTTTAAAAACTCCATTATACAAGGTTTCGCGCCTCAACTCTTCCCAAGAGACAAATGATTTTAAAATTCTCACATAGCTCCTTTAGAACTCATCATAAAACGGTTCCACATTTTCATAAATTCCTTTTCATGATCGTCGACATCGGTAAATTCGTCAATTAACTATTGAGAAAACAAAATATATATTAGGGGGTACTGTGGCATTTGAATGAAATTTTGTATAAAAAACCAAACCCA
Source organism: Acutogordius australiensis (assembly GCA_030555515.1). NCBI lineage: Eukaryota > Metazoa > Nematomorpha > Gordioida > Gordea > Gordiidae > Acutogordius > Acutogordius australiensis. The sequence continues at coordinate 31,229,215 of CM060244.1, read as the reverse complement.
GGGAATTAGGGTTAAAGTGGCCTGTTCAAAATTATTTGAAAAAGAAAAAAAAAATTATTTCATTTTTTAATGACCGCTAAACTATAAAATACTTTTTCCATTGCGAGTAGTAGAGTTTTCAGCTGGTGCACCAATAATGTGGAACTTAAATGGGCCAGGACCATACCAATGTAAATGGGAAGATATTTAGATAAAAAAACAACAGATAAATTGTGGAATAAGGCTTATCAAATATCTTAATAATTCTAAAATCCGTTTAACCTTTTCCAAACTAAATAAGACAGCTATAAGTAATAAACATATACGAAAAATGTTAAAAGTAACATGAGGCAAAAACTAAAAAATATAAAATTATATAGATAACACAAGTCGACAAAAGTCAATGTATAAAAAGAGAATATGACACTGGGGAAAACAATACTAATGATGACCTTACCTCGTATGTATTTTTCGTTCTAAATTTTTATCGCCTTCGGCTATTTTCCTAAGGATTTATCGAAAAAATGGCTAAATTTGACCAATCTAATTTTGCAATTTAACTAAAGAAAAAAACTTAAAATATTTCTTTCGCAGATTAACATTACTTGGAACTTATATTTTTTATCTTAAATAATGAGAAAATCATTGAACAAGATAACTTAAGTCAATAAATTTTCGAAATTCGTTTTAAATGGCTATAATATGTTAAACCTGATCCCGTTTGTTAACCAACCATTCAGGGTAAGGTTCTGATTCGCTGTCATAATCGAAGTCATCCTTAAGCAGCGGCATATATGTAGTGCTGCGAAAATAAATCCTAAAACGTAAAAATTAATACATTATTTAATGGATTAAAACTTAAACTTCATTCAAAAAAACACAAAATTTTTATAATATATTCCCTTTTTAGATACGTTTTACATTTTAAAAAAATTATCCTCTTTTGCCAAATGCAAAAGGTCCAAAATTTCAATAATAGTCAATAAGAGTGATAAAATGTTAAGGTGCAGTGGTAATTTTAAATCTTGCCAATATTATTCTAGTCACAATAGAAATAAACTTAGGAATAAAAGTTTTTAAAAATTGTTATATAAATTTTTTAATTATAAAAAAATTAACTTTAAACTACTTAAAAATACAAAAAAAACTGAAATTGGTCATCTACTTCATTTTTAGATTGTCTAGTCAAATACCTTTCCAATAAAAACCCTTCTCATTTTAGAGGTCAAATATTTTTATTATTTAAACATGAGTAAAGAATAATATCGGTTAAGTTAGCTCAGTGGCACAAATTCCTGACTTAGCAGGAGGGGTTCAAATCCATACATAGGCGTATTTTTTTCAGAAAATAGAACACATGTGCAACCACTTTGCTGCTGAGTGGCTCCCTAAAGCGTAGGCCTAAATGATGTGCCTATGGTAAGAGCCTGGGCTAAAAACCTAGATCGCCCCCGCGCAAATCTAAAATTATTTGAGTAATAGCCATACGGGTATGGTACCCCTAAATGAGGGAAGAGAGGAAACCTCAAACTTAATTGTTTTTTTTAGTAATGAATAAAAAAATATGATAAATAATGACAAAGTGTAGCCGAAATAGACAAACAAACCAAGGGCGTAGCAAGTTGTAAAGCTTGGGGGGGGGGGGGGGGTTTCAAAAAAAAATTTTTGCCAAATATTAATGGAATTTTAAATGTAATTTAATTTTATATTTAATTGGTATTTAGTTTGGGGGGGGGGATATGCACTAAAAATTTTTAATTTGGGTGGGGATATGGCATGCTTGGAGGGGGTTTCATCCCCAAACCCCCCCCCCTCTCCTACGCCAATGAAACAAACCTATTATGTCCATAAAGAATATTATCATTGTCAAATAAAGAGAATCGCTTGCTGGGTTGGCTAGAATCTTTAAGATTAGCGGAAGGTGAGGCAAGGTAAACGTGAAAAAACTCTGATAAATCTTTCGTATATTGCATTGATTTGGATTTTTCCTTAATTCTAAAACATATGGTTAGCAAATTAAAATTTTTGAATTTTAAAAACTAAACGCAGAGGTAACTAAAATTATTGAATAACACAATTATTAGAAATAAAGTAATATGCCAGTTACATATTACACAGGTCGACATATATCAATGTCAGAAATAAAAAGTTTTTGAAAATGAAAAAAAGATTCTTAAATTTTTTCTTATGGGGTTTTCCCGAGGTCGCAAAATCTGTTAATTTGGTTAAAGGAAATTTTATTAATATGGACGGATCTAATGAGCCGAAGGCGAAAAAACTACGAAAACGGGAAAATATATATGAGATGAGGACATCATGGGTATGCTTTAATGTTTTCATAAACTTCGTTTTTCTGACATCAATATTTGTTGACTTGTGTTATAGGGTTATTTTAACATAATTCTAGGCTTCTTTTGAGCTAAAAACGATATTGTTAAAACAATATTATATTTTAATATACGAGTATTTGTTTTTCAGATAATAAAAAGAAAAATATTGATAACTAGGGTTGATAACACAGGTCTTTGTCACACAAAATAAGGGTATGAAAACATAAAAGCATGCATCCCCATGATGGCCTTATCTCATATATGTTTTCCGTTTTTCGTAGTTTCTTCCGCCTTCGGCTCCTTAAGTCCATTTCAAAAAAATAGACTTTTTTGACCAAATTTACAGATTTTGCGACCTCGAAAATACCCTAAAGAGAAAAAATTGAAAATTTTTTTTCATGTTAAAGTACTTTGTAACTTATAAAATATCAAATAATGAGTAATAAAACTTCAGGTATAACAAGCTCTTACTTGAACATTTAGATTATACAATAATTGGCACCCCAACCTAAATATGACCCAATTTATTATCAATTTTAAATAAAAATATTATTAAATTTAAATTTAACAGTTAGGATGTCTTATATAAAAATGTAATTTTTTTAAATAATTTTTTGTTTTTTCCTTGACATTTTTTCAATTTTCAATGTTTATAGCTAACTTACAAAGTTTGAATAGAAAATACGGTAAACGGAAATAAAAATCCCTTAGAAAACAGATTCGATCTCTGTAGTTAACTCATAAATTTCAAAAACTTGTTGACCTGTGTTATATTTTATTAATCCAAAATAGTATAATATGTATATTTCTAAAATACGCTTTGGTGTACGCAAACTTTTTTTCTTAACCTACCCTTTTTTCCAGGACAAAACAATAAAATATCCTTAAATAACTTTGTGCTAAATATTTCAGTGTAGGACAAGTGCTTAAGATGAAAGTTTGATTCAGTGCTTAAATTGTTTTGAAGTAATTTCTTATTAGCATTAGTTTTGTAGGGATTGAACAGCATGAAATTAGTGTAATCTTCGGTCAGTGTTGTTTCGTAAAAATTATCCTCCAATACGCGAACATTTATGGTAATTTGATCGGAATCAATCTATGATTACAAACAAGTAAAATCTATTTAGGCATGAATTTGGTGCTCATTTTCTATAAGCTATGTCAAAACATTGCGCCAGGAAAGTATTTCCACAGCCGCCTTAGTCTTAAAAGAATAGGCATAGCCATCTTTAAAAAACATATTTTTAAATTTTTATTAAATAGTCTTCAGTTTTAATCTTTTACACAGCCTTATAAAAATATATTGAGTTCCTTATATAATTTAAAAAAATCAAAATATTACTAAAAAAAACCCAAACATACATATGTAATAGAAAATTACATCACAACCAAAAGCAAATCTTGAATGGAATGTGTGAAGGTGCTTCAAAAAAGCGTAAAGATGGGGGCATTTAACGTAACACCAGGGACATTTGTGCCAAATGACAGGCGAGACTTTTTGATAATAATTATTTGCAATTTGTAAAATTGATTGAGGCTTCCAGAGTAGTGTTGTAAAAAGCAAAGTGTTGCTATGATTATTATTGATATTATTATTTTTGCTATCGTTATTACAATGGATATCACTATTTGTATCGATATAACTTTTGTGATGTATGGCTTGATTCCTATTGCAAGCATGTGCAAAAAATATTTTTACATATCCTTCATTTAAATATTAATATGACTAAACAATCTATATAACATTTTAAAGCACGTTTTCAGCAGTCATGTTACCTATTTATATTGGGGTGATTCATCATAAATAATCACTTTGGCCATTTGAGAGCTCTTAAGCATGGGCGCGTAATAAAATTCCGGAAAATAAAAAAATGTTCAATTCTAGCCTCAAAATTTGGGAATACCGATAAAACTCAAAAATTAAAAATTTATTTAATTTTTTTTATTTATAACACATATTATCAAAAATATCACAAATTAAAGTATTTATTAATTACACAGGTCAACAAATATTTGAGAGTTATGAGCTAACTACGGAGATCAAACCTGCTATCTTAGGGATTTTCAAATCCGTTTACCGTTTTTTCTAATCAAACTTAGTTAGTCATATAAACATTGTAAATATTAGAAAAAAGGTCAAAAAACAAAAAAGATTTAAAAACAAAAATAAATAAAAGTTTTTTATTTGCATATTCACATCAGCTAAACTGTTAAATTCAAACTTCAAATAATATTTTTATAATAAACAGATAATACATCGTGTCGTATTTAAGTTTGAACGCGAAATATTTTGTATTATCTAAATGCTGATGTAAGAGTTTGATAAATTAATAAAATTTATTTCTTATTGTTTGTGATAATAAATATAAGTTACATGAGATTTTATATGAAAAAAAGATTCTTAAATTTTTTCTTTTAGGGTATATTAAGGTCTGTAAATATGGTCAAAAAAGCCATTTTTTGCTATGAACGGATCTAAGAGCCGAAAGCGGAAGAAAAAGAAAAACGGAAAATATATATGAAAGACTATCATGAGGATGCATTCTTTTATGTTTTAAACTTGTTTTTTGTAAAAAAAAACAATTGGTTTTAAGGTTTCCCTCATACCTTTCCCCATTTAGAAGGCGCCATACCCGTTAGGGCTTTGACTCTTATAACCCGAGCAAAGCAATTAATATTGCCGACGGGTTAAATAGTAAGATTTGCTCGCACGCCGGCGACCTAGGTTTTAAGCCTAGGCTCTTACTTTAGGCATATCGTTTAAGGCCTACTGCCTAAGCAGGCCACTCAGCAGCTCAAAGTGGTTGCACTTGTATACTATTTTTCCGAAGAAAAAAGCCTCCTGTGCATGGATTCGAACTCGCAACTTCTGCTTGTAAGACAGGAAGGTTTGCCACTGAGCTTTTAAGCCGACACTTGTTTTTTGTGACATTGATATTTGTTGACCTGACACTTGTTTTTTGTGACATTGATATTTGTTGACCTGTGTTATTACACAGGTCAACAAATATTTATGTCAGAAACGAGAATTTTATGAAAACATAAAAGAATGCATTCCCACGATGGCCTAATCTCATATCTGTTTTTCGTTTTTCATAGTTTCTTCCGTCTTTGGCTCCTTAGATCCGTCCATAACGAAAAATGGCTTTTTTTTGACCAAATTGACAGATCTAAATATACCATATTAAATCTTTTTTGCATATTAAAATGTTGTGAATATGCAGACTTTAAATTCCAATTTATTTTTGTTTTTGAATCTTATTTGGTTTTTTAACCTTTTTTTCTAAAATTGTCAATGTTTATAACTGACTAACTAAATTTGATTAGAAAAAACGGTAAAAATTTGATATTCCCTAAAATGGCAGGTTTGATCTCTGTAGTTAACTCATAACTCTCCAAAAATTGTTGACCTGTATTATAGTACCTTCTTGTTTATCATTTTTCGAAATCTCAAACTTCAGTTATATTTTGTGTTAATATGCGCTATCTGAGGCTTTAAAACTCGGACATTTAAACACTTAATTTAGATTTTTATTGTAAGAAATATGAAATGTTCTAAATCAAGTTGCAAATTGAATTATTAATTTTAGTCATCTATTAAAAGTTAACAAATTTAAAATTTACGTTCGGACCCGTTTACACAACATATTGGGCCAAAATCACTTATAAACTAATATACTTTTTACAATATTAAACAATTTTTATGAGTTTGGCCAACCATTAATTACGAAATTGCAAAATTTAAAAAGAAATCTGGACGTGTTTGAAATAAATGCAAACAGATTAAGAAAGAGGGATATGTCTCTTTTTTTGGTATAGGTAGACATTATCTCCAAGTTTTTAATCGATATGTGTAAATACTAATGCCTTTTAAATAAATATATATAAAAGTGACGCACAACATTTTTTATAATTTATCTCTTAAGTTTGATTTATAAAATTTCATAACGTAAGTTAAAGCCTTTTTTCATAAGTCTTTTTTCAACTTTTTCGAATTCGCTTATTTAAACATTACTTTTCCATTTTTGTAGGCTGTAATAAGGGCACGTGCAAAGTGAGTTTTTATTTTCGTAAAATTTTGAAAATTCTGAAAATTTCAAAAATTTATTTTTTTTTCAAATTTTTTTATAAAATATTTTATTTCAGAAAAAGCATTTTATGTGCATATACTAAATTTGGCAACTTTTTAAAAATTTGCGTTTTATTACAAAAATTTTTTTTTCAAAATTTTAAAAATTTCACGAAAATAAAAACTCACTTTGCACATGCCCTAAGAAAATATAAATGTACACCTGTTTTGAACTATCCCATGATTAGCACAGTCTTTACTAAAAGGTTGTGTGCCCGATCTTTTGGGCTGGCTTGCTGTGGTAGTACTGAAAAGTCTAGCACCCTGAGTGCTAGGAGGTAGAGAGGTCTGAATAAAATGAAAGAATAAAAACAAAAATGTCATAGTGATATATATGCATAACTAATTAACGCGCGAGGTAAAATAAACAGTTACGCTGTATGGTCAAAAAATTTAAACATTATAAAATTGCAGCCTGTAAATAAAAGGTTAAACTAATATGAGCAAATCTTACATAACGGGTCTAAAAAAAATTTAAACAAAAAGTATATTTAAAACATTATGTTTTTCAACCGGTTAACTAATTACACAAGTCAACAAAAATCAAATAGTGATCACAGGAAATTATGATACTTGAGCGAAATAATCTACATGATGACCTTTAGTCTCATATACACTGCCGCTCAAAAGTATTTACCAACCCTTGATTTTTTCGAAAAACTAGCATAACTTTTTTAAAATAATTAACGAACTAAAAACTTTTGGATTTATAATAAAGGCACTATTAAATAACTAAAATTATGGATTGTTATATATAGATAATTTTCAGGTTTTGCAACTTTGAATTATTAATGTATTTTTTAGATGTTAAAAAAAGTAATATTTTTTAAGCTATAATTATTTATTGAGTTAAAATGATTTTTAAATTTTTTCCCCAATAATCTGGGGCTTGTCCATTATAATCAAGTCATCAAGCATAAAACCAACTCAAAATGTCGAAAAACAAATGTTTTTTGCTATTTTACACCTTATTCTATATTATCTTTAATTTTCCGCTTCTAAATATATTTTTTTTCCAACCATATTTCGTCAACACGGCATAACATACTATAACGAAGGTTTTTTTTCTCTTATTTCAACGAATTAGATAAAGTGACATCCAATACCTGGTTTAAAGTAATCCTAAATCAAGTTAATTACGGCACAAGGCGATTGTCACAGTGGCCCATTTGTCGTTGAACCATTCATATTTTCAGGCTTATTTTTATTGTTTTGCCCAAATTTTCGATTGTAAATTTGTTTAAAGTTATTTTTATTAAAACGCCTTTTTACGTTTTAAACCTTGCCTGGTTTGTTTCCATCAAAAAAATTAACAACCAAAATGTTATTTGGTGACGTTCGCCTATCAATATTTAATCAAAATTACATATAGTCGTTTTTTTACGAGTAATTGGTCATTTTTACTGGCTCATAATTTCTATATAAATCATTAAACATGAAATTATGCATGCATATGAAGTATAATCTATATAATAAACTTCTAAGATTTTATCCAAATAACTTTTAAAATAAAATTATGGCATTTTTTTTTGAAAAAATTAAGGGTTGGCAAGGACTTATGAGCAGCAGTGTATACCCGATTTTCGCTATGTAATCTATCGATAAACTGCTAAAAATTAATAACAATGGCCAAAGTTGGTCAAAATGACTAATTTTGCCACATCGAATATACGGGAGAAAAATGATAAAAAAAATCGTATTGCAATCACCTGTATTCTATTTTTCATCTCAATTAATGAGAAATAAGATTAATTTTGTAAAGCTGTTTTTAGGTTATATATGTAATAATTGACAACCCAACTGATAAAACGAAATATTTTATCGTTTATAAGATGAAAATTTTATTTGAAGTTTAAAATTAGCAGTTTAGCTGTTTATAATTTTTTTCCGTATTTTGTTGTTTGAGAATTTTTTTTTGTTTTTTAACATTTTTCAAAAAGATTTAATGTTTATAGCTGTCTTACAAAGTTTGTTAACCAAAGTAAACGGATTTGAAAATCCCTAGGCAGGTTTGGTCTCTAAAGTTAGCTCATAAACCTTAAAAATTTGACAAGCTGTGTTATCAACCTTTTATAATCTTTTAAAAGCGTCAATATGCCCAACGGGACATTTTGTGCCCTTAAGATTTATATTTAAATTTGTTATATATTTTTAATATAGTAGTAAGTTGGTTTCGTTTTGAATTTTTGATTGTAATTATAAATTTTTGTGCAATAAAATATAATTTTCATATAATGATTAGGACATTAAAATACGCTAATTTTCTTGGTCCCAACAAAAAAAAACAACATCAACGATTTTTTGAGGGTTTTGTAGAGAATTTTCTTGCGATAACGATCCTGGATTTAGTTTTTTTTCCAATGCCTCCAATTTTTTTTAAACCGCGTCCAAAGTTCAGAAAAAATTTACGAAAATTCTTTAACTATTAATTTTCCAAAAAATCTAATGGTACATTCAAATTCCTTATAAAAAACATATCTAATAAGGGTTATTACCTATAATTATTAGCAATTTACTTTCAAGTTATTTAAGATCAAAAAACGAATTTTATGACAAAAACCACTAATTTTATGAAAATGAAAAAATAAAAAAATATTAAATATTGTAAAAAAAATTTAAACCCATTATGTTAATAATAAATGTTTCCGTTATCTAAATATATTTTTAAACTTTTGTTACTAGCCATAGGTTTTATGATATAAAAGCCCAAAATACCCCAAAAATTAAAAAATCTCACCTTGACACCGAATAACTAAAAATCTGAGGCATTGGCTAAATTTCTGATTTAATATTCGTGATCAGCGCCAAAAACTTGACCAAAAACCATAGTTGCCATAAATGATGCTTAGGGTCGTCCAAATTTTGTTGTCCAGTGTTATCTATGTTAAAAATGTGCCTCTTTCTTATCTAATTTAGCATTACAACACTGTTCGAAAAATTTCGTAAAAACAACTAAATTATATTATTGCCATTATTTGGAGTTTTATTATTTACTTTTTAATTCAAATTTCGTGAGTCTGCTAAAAATCGAATTTTTAAAAATTGATAATATATAACCAATTGTTAAAAAACCAAATGAGATAAATAAGATTTAAAAAAATATTTTAAATAACTAAGATTTTAGTTTCAATCATAGTTTTTGATTTTTATTTATCAGCCCTTTTTGCCAAGCAATTTCCAATGTTCTTGAGTATGTACGAACCCCCTCATTTTTAAACCTGTGTAATTATACATTTGTCATAATGTCTACAACAAACTATAACTATTAAAAATAAAGAAAAGTATTTCTTGCAAATGTTCTCACCATTAAAGCTTTATGGAATCTCATTATAAACAAATATACTGGTAAACTACAAAAACTTGTAAATGAAAATTTAATTTTACATAAAAAAATAATGAAATATTAATTAATAATAACGATAACAAAATAAAAAAATATAAAAGGCATTGACAAAATTATTTTTACAGCTGAAGGCGTAGATGTGGGATGCGCTGTGTTGAGAGGAATTGAATGAGGAAACTCATGCACAAATACAAACTTAATGGGGCGCGAGGCAGGTCTATTTTGATCAACAAGGTCTTGCTCTTGGGCGACCCAGACCCTCCGTTTGAGACGTTTGCAATTTTCAGAAGAGGCAGCATCTATTGATTTCTAATGTATTGAATATCTAAAGTAAGGCTAAAATGTAAAACCAGATATATATTTTGTAATACAATGCTGTGTAATTATGAAATATCCTTTTATGTTAATTGCAAATAACTTGAGAAAAGAAATATGCAAATTAATCCAGAGTAAAACATCATTAAATATAACGCAATCTTTTGGTAACCGAACCTACTAAATGTAGCTCTAGTTTTTATTTAAACAAAGTAAGCAAAAATTTTTAAAAATTCCTATCTACAATACCTTTCTACAAAAGTCCGTCTGAAAAACAACAAATTGATTGGGCTTTCTTGTACATTAACGGAACTTAAAAATAATATAATTAATTATTGTTTTGGCCCAGCAACTAGTACAAGCTCCGCTTCCCGCCAAATTAATAAATTTTGTATAAAAATTGTAATAAGTGAGGATATAAAAAGTTATATATGCTCTTTTATTATTGAATGTCTCAAAATGATTTGCATACTAACAAAAATCATTTTTATTAATAACAAAGCGGACTCGCTACTCCTCTATGGCAAATCACCGTGTTACCTCTAAATATAAAAAGAAATTTAGTAACCTGGTATGTATTGATATCGTTTTTATGGGCAGTTTGTTGTTGATTAATTTTTGATGTGTTTTTATTTTGGTTACGCTTCATTTTCTCTGAGGCACCAATATTGCTGAAATTGGTTTTAGAGGTCACGGATTTAGCTTTAATATTTGACTGTACTGTTGGCCCAACTTTTTGCGATAATTTCGTTTTTAAAAAATTTTTATTATTTACAATCTTATTGTGTTTAATATTTTGCGAAAAATTGTGATTTTTATTTTCATGATAAATAAAATTTGTTTGAAAAATTTTTGTAGCATCGTTTGGTAAAGGGTATATGAGGTTATTTTGTGCTAGTCTGTCATTAGACTTTTTTAATTTCTTCTTGTGAGTAGCTTTGCTCAAATGCTGAGGTACTAATAATGATGCCGAAGAATTTTTTAAAGGATTTTCAGGGTTTAGAAGGTGTCTCCGCTTTTTGCAATGCAAACCTTTTTTTTTAAATAAAAAGACGATATTGAATATTGGTTATGTATATGGCGACAAAAATTTGCCTATGTACCTATCAATTTTCAAATTATATTCTAATAATATTTAGATGATTAATAAATACGCAGGTTAACAAATTTTTGAGAGTTATGAGCTAACTTCGGACAAACCTGCCATCTTAGGGATTTTCACGTCCGTTTACCGTTTTTTCTAATCAAACGTAGTTAGTCAGCTATAAACATTGAAAATTTTAGAGTAAATACCAAAAATACAAAAAAGATATTATAAAAATGAATTGAAATTTTTTTTTGCATAACATTAGTTAAACTATTCAATTCAAACTTCTAATAAAACTTTAATTAAAAACCGATAATGTATCGCGTTTAAGTTTGAACGCGAAGTATTTTGTATAATCTAAATGCTGATGTACAAGTTTGATATGCTAAAAAATTTTATTATTTGAGAAGATACATATAAGTTTTTTTTATAAATATTCTTACTTTTTTTCTTTTTAGGGTATTCTCGATCTGTCAATTAGTCAAAAAAGCCATTTAGACCAGGACTTCTTAAACTATAGGTCGCGACCTCATTTGGGGTCGTGTAGCAAAATTATGGGGTCGCGAGTGATAAAAATACAATTTAACAAAAAATGTTTTTTAACTTGTAAAATTATTGTTATAAAGAAAAATAACAATCATCGTAGCTACTAAATATATCATAAAATCTTCTGGTTCGGAAAGACTGTTTATACCAGCATTTCTGTTCCGATCATTATAATATCTTGTATAAATTTACTATGAATCAGAAGATGTTACAGAAATTTATAAAAAATGTAGATTTATTTTTTTCATTTAGCCATTGTATGATTGTGAACGAAGTGCATGTTATTCCGAATAAGTCAGTTTAAAAAATTTTTTCCATTTATACTCGTATATTGTTGGATCTACCACCAGCCAGTAAAATAAATAAAGATTGTCTCTGGGAACGTCTTTTGTAAAAAAAACAATTATATCAAATACAATCTGCAATATGTCTTGAATATATTCGAGAGAATTAAGACGGTCAGAAATCATTTCTATAACATTTTGTGCAAATTTCAATTTTAGATTTTTATATGTTTCAAAACGAATTCTAAATTTACATATTTTCATATGCATATGTATATTGTTACCTAATAATTATATCATCAAAAAATATAAATTTATTTTTCTTTTATATTTGTTGGGGTAGTTAAGAAACACGCAATCATAAATGGGGTCGGGAATTACAAAAGTTTAAGAAGCCCTGATTTAGACGGATGTAAGGAGCCGAAGGCGGAAGAAACTAAGAAAAACGAAATACATATATATGTAAGGCCATCATGGAGTATATTTTTTATTTTTTCATAAAATTCACTTTTGACCTGTGTTCAGTGTCTCCTACTCCGGGCGGGGGGGGGGGGGGGGGTAGGAACCAAGCGGTTCCAAAAAATCGGCCGAGGGGGGTAGGTATAGTTATGGGGGGTATTTTAAAAAGGAGGGTAACTATAGCAGTCAAAGGGGGTAGTTTATTTAACAAGAATATAATATTTTTCTCAATTTTTTACACGTCTACACACAAAACATATATAACACTGGTCGACAAAAAATGACTTCATATTTTAGACCAAAAACTTTGAACATTTTTCTAGCGCAGTTTTTCCTGCTAAACATAATGGTGCTTTCCGTTTTTTCCTATCGGATCTATTTTTCATTTTATTTAAACATCATGGTGCTTTCCGTTTTTTCCTACCTGATCTAGTTTTCATTTTATTTGCTATTAAAGTTGTCAAAAAGTACCTTTTTGGCATATTATTATCTAAATTTACTATATCAAAAAATTATTTAAAAATCTTGCAACTCCAAAGCCCATTGTTTGATATGGGAGCCACAATCTTTTTAATAAAATGCACTATATCAAATTTGAATAAATTACGAAGTTTGTTTTATTATATTAAAATGCAGATCAAGAAAAATTTGAAATAATTGAGGATACCTCTAAATTTTGTAAAAAAAACAATGTTGATTTTAGTTTAAAACAAAAACGCGGTTAAAAGGACGTAATCAAAAGGTAAAAATAGTATATAATTCATAGCTACCGTATTAAAACATATTTTAAAGCTTTGGATCTTATCTTGATGCAATTTCACGAAAGATTTAATGACGCTACTTTACAATTTTATAAAGGAGTCTCGTTTTTTACCACAGCTTCATTAAAAAAATACAAAGAAGTAAATGTGGAAAATATAAACGAGATTTGTGCTTTTTACCAGGGTTGGAAAAAAAACTAAATGGGCTTTTTTTTTTAAGTTTTTGAGTTTTTTTCCCAAATGCCCACAAACTCGTGGGCATGGCAAAAGAAAAGCCCCTTTTCTATCTTAAAGAAAAGGGGCATGTCTAAAAAAAGCCCCTTTTCTTAAATAAAAACTCCTAGTAGCTTTAAGAAAAAATAACCCACCCATCATTATTATAAAGAAAAAATCAAAATTTTTCGAAATTATTATCAAGAAAACTGTCTTAGTGACTGATGGATTTACGATATTTTTGTTCTAAAGTAATAAATTTTAGTTAATAAAGTTGGCCTAATAACAAGATTAATTACGTTACTTAGTGAATTATTACCTAAGTTAAATAGTCCAAATTAAGATACAATTTGTTTGATCAACTTTTGCTTTTACGACTTTATAATTTACAGCTTGGCGTTAAAATTTTCCAATACTGTAAGTTTGAGTTATGCCAAAAGGTTTATATTAAGTAAAAAATATCCCTTGCCAAGAAGTTAATACATGATACATTATATAAACAATTAATTTTCCGATAAATGAACACAATTACACTTTTCTTAACACCTTGCTATTTTAATCAATAAACTCAATCTGATTTTAATAAAAACATAAATGGGCTTTTTGGGGCTCTTTTTAAGAGCCATTTTTTGTGGGTTTTTTTTTGCCCCATTTCTTATTGGCTTATTTTGAATTCTTATTTTGGCCCTTTATTTGTAGCCCCCTTTCTTTTTTTATGTTTTGGGGGAAAAAATGAGCCAAAGTTTTTTGGCTCATTGTTTTCCCAGCACTGCTTTTTACGACCTTGACCCTTATTTGATTTCTGAAGAAATGAAAATGTTTATTCCGTTTTTCCGCCAAGCTTTAATAGATGGATTCATTTCTACCCAATATGTGAATGGTTAATATTTTTTTAAATTCTGGAATCAAAAAATACTCCAGAGAGTTTATGTAACTATCCGGAGGACGACAAAAGTGATGAGGATGATGATGAAACCTTGTTTAGTTCAGATGACAATTTTTTACTACCTTATAGGGCTTTAAAAAAAACATACAACAGTTTTGAAAACCTTAAAAAAAATATATAAAAGCTCACAATAACGATCTCCAGCTGTAACGCTGAGAGATCAATGAGCAAGATAAAATTAATTAAAACTTCTCTTCGTAACAAAATGGGAGATATGTTTTTACAAAATCTCCTTTTGTTAAAATCGGAAGAGGACATTTTATTGCAATTAGATAATGACTTAATTATCAATAATTTTAAACATTTATATTATTATAATAACTCATTATAATAAATAAAATTGAATTGATCTGAAGTGGCTGCTTATAATCAGACAAAAAATTGGGTGGGGGGGGGGGGGATAAAGTTACCCCCGAGATTTTGCCGAGGGGGGTAGCTCTTCCATGAAATTTTGGGAGTAGGAGACGCTGCCTGTGTTATAGGTTAATAAAATAAATTTTCTATAGAAAAAATTTGTAATTAGATATCTTTTACCCTATAAGTTAAATTGGTGAACCTCTTAATTATATTAATTTATTCATTTAGTTTTTAAAGCAGTTACGGCCTATATTAATTATATTTTTGAGTATAGCTGATTTGTGTAAACCCTAGCATAATATTCTATTGCCTTAAAATTAAGAATATCTTAATACTCACAACGCTTAAAATTAAAATTGCATGCCAAGCATATTAATAAAAAGAAAAACATAAAACTCTTATTTTGCACGTCATCTCTGTGCAATAGCCCTAATTACAAAGGTTTACAAAAATTTATCAAGTTTAAAAAGGCAAAAATTATAATATTCGTAACCTAATTCGTTAATATAGAACATTTTTCGAACATTCTTTTATAAGCAGGAGATTCTAAGTAAAGTCATATTATACAGGGAAAACCGTTTTTACTTATTGCGAAATAATAATTTTTTCCGTTGTCTGGTTTCAATAATTTTATTTTTCGTTTTATTCAACCTCGATATTTCAATACAAAATAATGTTTAAGCAATTACTTTAAGATTAAATTAAAACATTACCTTCATATAAAATATCAAAATGTTTGATTGATCAAAGTAAATTTCCACATTTGAGTTTAAAATTATGTCAAAATTTTTTAAAAAAAATTTCTATTCTATTCTAATTAAAAAAATTTGTTGTAAAGTTAACAATATTAAAAAAATTGTGTAGTTTGTTAAATCTCATTTGTAATATATTAGAGTTTTTAAGGTATATAATATTCAACAGGCAAAAATAAACTAATTAAGAATTTAAGTCCAGAATCATAATATTTATTTTATTTAAGAATGGTATTTTAAACATATAATAAATTATATATAAAAAAATTAAAATATACAAAATTTTCGAGAATTTAATTCTCTTTGTCAATGAATAATAAATAATAAAAAATAAAATGGAATGGTGTATTCCATGAAATATTATAATTGGACATGGTCAAAAGTTTATTAAGATGGTGGTATTAGTATGAGAAATAATTTTAAAAAACACATAGAGTACGTATTATTACAAAATTAGTAAAAAATTTCAAAAGGGCACAAATTTGTTTTTAAATAAACTAAGCTTATTATTTATATTTAATAAAATTATTTAATTAAATTAAAAAAGGTAACTGATTATTAAAAAAATTAACTATTTAAATAAAAAATGGTGATTATTGATAAAATGTGAAGTCGCTTTATTTAAAATGTAATTATAATCAATTTTTCTATTTAATGAATGGGGATTATTTTGTATAGCGAAACTTTCTAAGATTTTTCTTTTAAAATTGTTTTGTTCAACATTTAAGATTTGTGGCGAAAGATTTAATGAGTGAGAGGTTAAAAGGTGAAGTTCTGCTAGAGCTAATTTAAAAAATTTGTTGTTTTTTACAGCAGATTCGTGTTCTTTAGTTCTTATATCTAAAAACCGACTAGTTTGACCTATGTAAGAAAAATTACAATTATTACAATTGAATTTATAGACACAATTAGATATATTTTGGTTGTGAGTTCATAACAAAACAATTTTAAAAGAAAAATCTTAGAAAGTTTCGCTATACAAAATAATCCCCATTCATTAAATAGAAAAATTGATTATAATTACATTTTAAATAAAGCGACTTCACATTTTATCAATAATCACCATTTTTATTTAAATAATTAATTTTTTTAATAATCAGTTACCATTTTTAATTTAATTAAATAAATTTAATAAATATAAATAATACGCTTAGTTTAATTAAAAACAAATTTGTGCCCTTTTGAAATTTTTAACTAATTTTGTAATAATACGTACTCTATGTGTTTTTTAAAATTATTTCTCATACTAATACCACTATCTTAATAAACTTTTGACCATATCCAATTATAATATTTCATGGAATACACCATTCCATTCTATTTTTTATTATTTATTATTCATTGACAAAGAGAATTAAATTCTCGAAAATTTTGTATATTTTAATTTTTTTATATATAATTTATTATATGTTTAATACCGGAAAATACCATTCTTAAATAAAATAAAAATAAACTAAACCTTAATTTCTTAACTTTTAAAAAAATTGTCAACAGATTTTAAAGTGTAACCACTCCAAAATAATTTTTAACTATTCAAAACTAATTAAATCCAGTCAATGCAAATATATTATACATTCAATGCAAAAGAATGCTAAGTAAGATATTATGAGTATTTTCATTTATAGATTACCTTTAGAATAATTGGTTGATAAATGAAAATTACATTTGGATGCAGTAGATGGTTTTAATTTATTCAGCTGGGCAAAAAGGTCAAGCTCAGCTTGATTTGGAATATTGCAACTAAGTATCATGGAGATATTGTTGGACATACTATTGAGAAAATACATTAAAAAACCTGGTATTTAATATTTATTTATATATTAATTTTTTAACTAGAAGAGCCTTTTAAGCAAATATTTTTGATAGCTAAAATATTATAAAAATTATACAAAACAATATACAATAAAAAATATTATAATTTGAATATAATTAAAACTATAATTTAGTTTAAAAGAAAAAATAAGAGATTTCAAACATAAGTTTACCTGCCTCAACACTCTTATGTAATTTTAATTAATTAATATTTATTTAACAATATATAATTTTGTTAATTGTTTCAAATTTTGAGTAAACTTCTTTAAAACAATTTTTAGCCTACATTCTTTCAATAAAATAGTAATAAAAATTTAAGATGGTGGTAATGCCATTATTTTTATAACACAAATAAGGTTAAAAACCTATTTTCTATGTCTTTGGCTAAGGGCAATCCAATATTTTCAAGTGGGTATGATGGTCTAAAATACAGCATAATTTGCGATTTGGTAGTACACAAATGCATTTGTTGCCTTTTTTGCTTAACAGATGCATCAATATTATTTTTAATGTGAAAAAGGTTACTGCTATGTGTATACCTTCTAAGTGACTTAATTTTAGAGTTATCTTTGTTATAAGAACAAATATGTTTAGATGACATCTTGGTGTCAATATGTATGGATGGTTGTTTTTTGGTAGAAATTTTATCATAAATGTCTGATTGACTAATTTTATTTTGAAATTTTATATAATTTGTTGTATTATGGATAGGTTTGTCAAATGGGGCCCTGATATTGGAAGAAAAAAGGTGCTCAATATCAATAAATGCAGAATATTTAATGTTTCTTTGACTTAGTAAGCAAGGCTGGCTATGAGAGGCAATTAACTGATGTTTATGTATATCTGAACTGTAGTATTTGGAATATGGAGGTAACAATTTGTCACTAGTTATGCATTTTGTCTTATGTATGCTTGATAAATTGTCTAAAATACAATATATCTCATCAAAATATAAATTAATAAAATAATATATTCAATAAGAGTAATCATAGAACTATAATATTTCTAATTTAAAAATGTGATTGCATAGACTATGAAATAACTAGAGAAGTTTTAAAATATCATACAAAAATAAAATTTTAACAATGCAAAATATAAAACATTACCAGAAATACTTTCAGGGTGGTTTGGAATATATAATTCAAACTTAAAGGCAATTTTAATTTCTTCATTATTGGCTTCTTGGTATGGTAATGAACATATAAAATTTTTTAATGTGGTTGTACTAATGTCAATTATTTTTTGACTCTCATTTGTAAAATTAAATTCTTTTTTGTGATCATCAAATATTAACAATGAAACAACTTCAAGAAATAATTCATCAATTATTTTAAATCCTTCCATTTTCCAAATATAGGGGTGCTCCTCAATAAAATGTGTTTGATTAAGAATATTATGAGAATGAGAATTTTTTAAATCAGTTACATATTTAATTATATAAATGTTGATGTTAATAAATGTGTCAAAATTAAAATCTACATTGTAAACAATTAAAAAATTACATGACACAAAACAGGGTTTGAGAATTAGAGTTAATTGTGAATTGCTAAAAAATTAAATAAGGTAAAATAAACTTTTTAAATTTGCATTGCAAGGTCAAAATTTCAATTATAGATGACAAAGATTTTTTGTTACAATTTCTAAAAATAAAAAATTAAATAATACTTTTTTATGTAGGACATGTAATGCAGATTCCTCTGCAGAAGAAATGGCTAAGAAATAACAATTAAAAATAATCACCTTTTCCTTTCTATATATTGCAATATACCGATATAAATTAGTGAAGTCTAAAAATTTATATTTTTATAATAAACTTTCAAGAGAGCGCAAAATATCTTGATTTTGCATTTTGTTAAAATTCAATTCTATTCCGATCTTAAATTAAAGATTTGCCGGGTTGGAACCATGTGGAGTCATGACTGAAAAAAATTACCGTTTTGCCTTATAATGTTTTCGCATAAATAAATAAGCACATAATTTCTTTTAAAAACTATTTTAAATCAATGCTTTGCACTCTTAAGAAAGGCCTTAAAAAATGTAGTGATTTAGTTCCCAGATGAACAAAGTGTGTTTGTTTATATATTAAAGATTCTAAAACAAAGATAGCCACTTGTTCAAAAAAATAAGGCAAATAATAAAAAAAATTTGGGTAAATAATAACTGAATAAGATAAATAGTTTTTATAATTGTGGGCTAATTCTAAGCAATTTGAAATTTACGCAAATCCTAGGGTTAGAATGTAGCGCTATTGCTACAGTGGGGTCCGTACGGATCCCAATTTTATACCTCTATAACAATAAGAGTTATAAAGCTATGGACTTTAGATTTAAATTACTTTAAAGAAAAATACGTTCTCTTAATTATAAACTAATAGAAGTTATCATTATATATATGGCATATTTTATTAACCCAAAGTCGAAAAAAATCTGAAATAGAAATTTTGTAATTTTTTAATTTACATTTAGTTAATTTTGTCAATAAACTTTGTATTATTATTATTAGTTAAATTGTGTATTAGGTCTAGTAGAAAATTTTTAGTAAGATTTATGAAAAAAAAATTATTATAAAAAAATATTTTTGACCATTAACCATATATAGAAAAAAAATAAATATCAATAAAAAACAAACATTTTATATACTTAATATGTAAAAATATATAAAATAATAACTAGAAAATAAGTTTGCATTTAAGTGTAAATTTACAATAAGGCAAATGGTTTTTAACATTAAAAATAAAATTTCTAATTTATATTTTATTATTGGTACTCGGAACTTAAAAAGGACGTCATTTTGTACAATATCTGTGCTATACAATATCTGTGCTCTTTCTTGGTTCAAGAACTATCACCCTTTAAAACTATTTTAATGTCATATACCATCATCATATATATGAAATATGTAAACTAATTGATTTACATAAGGATATAATTGCTGTATTATGAAGAAATATTTCATGCGCCATTTTGCTTTTTATAGCAGAGTCACTCCAATCTTTCTTATTAGACTTAAACCAAATTTTAATTACCAGTTTTGTTATTATATATTTAACCCGCAATTAGCCCTGTTTCAAAATTATTATATATTATGGGCCAGATATTTATCACTTTACTCTTTAATATATAATAAACAAAACTAGTAATTAAAATTTGGTCTTATATAAAAAAAAAAAAGTTTAAAAATTAGAAATTTTATTGGGGTCCATATGAACCCTACGCTCTCAATTTTAATGTTGAAAGACATGATATCGCTAAATTTAAATTAAAAAATTGCAACATATTTTTTAGGTATTCTTTTATAATAGTTTTACATATTAATATATAAAATGTTTGTATTGTATAATTTTTTTCATAAAATATCTAGTTTTTAAGGTGAATAATAGCCAAATTTAGTTTTTTAATTCATAATATTTTTTTCATGAATTTTTTTTATAAAATGTTCTATTGACCTAAAAACACGATTTAATCAATAATATTAAAATTTAATTTACTGACATGATATATTTACTGGAATATAGAAAAATACAAGATTTCAATTTTTCAGATTTTTTTTACTTTGTGTCAAATAAAATTTGCAATATTTATTAATAATAGCATAAATGAATCTATAATTAAAAAGCATGTAATTCTCTTTAAACCAATAAAAAAATAAAGATCTTAGCTTTAAAACTCTTGAAGTTATAGAGGTGTAAAATTCCCATAGCATTCGCGTCACAAATTTCTCACCCTACCATAGGCTGCGGCTAGTGGAAAAAAAATTGACGAAAAAACATTGCACGCATTTGAATAACATTGAAGCGGCTAGTGTGAAAAATAATTTAAAAAAATAAAAAAAATTTTTTTTTAATATTTTGTTAGGGCACGTGCAAAGTAAGTTTTTATTTTCGTAAAATTTTGAAAATTTTGAAAATTTATTTTTTTTTCAAAATTTTTTTATTTTATTCCAGAAAAAGCATTTTATGTACATATATTAAATTTGGCACCTTTTACAAAATATTTTTTTTTCAAAATTTTGAAAATTTTACGTAAATAAAAACTCACTTTGCACGTGCCCTTAGGCATATTCTAAAACGACCAAACATTAATTCTAATTTTTAGATATTGGCCGTTAAATTTTTTTTAGTTTAAAAATATTTTTTTTTACAATTTTGAAGAGTATTAGCCGCAGCCATACGCGGGTTAAATAAATCTTGTCTAAACTAAATGTTTCAATATTATTGATCACATCGTATTTTTAGGTCTTGTAGAACATATTTAGAAAGATATATGGAAAAAAATATTTTGAAATAATAAATTATTTTTGGCTATTATTTATCCTAAAAGCCATATATCTAAAAGAGAAAAAAAAATCATACTTTACAAGCATATACTTAACATGTAAAACTGTTTAAAAAACAACTAAAAAATAAGGTTGTAATTATATAAGTATTTACAATAAGGCGGTATCCTATTTTTAAAAGTAAAATTGAGAGTGTGGGGCCTAAACGGTCCAATAACATTTCTAATTTATAAATGAATTTTGTTATAATTAAGACCAAATTTTATTTACTAGATGCGTTCAATATGTATTCACGAAAAGAGTCACAAAAATTTGTGCGCTGGTCCATATGGACCCCACAGTGCTAATCGCAAATTAAAGATATTCATAATTTTATATGTGTTGGGGCCATGGACCAGGCACGTTTCTAGACCCCTTTTGGGGGGGGGGAGTGCCCCCCCCCCCCCAAAGTTTTTGTTTGCCCCCCCCCCAAAAAAATAATTGAATTTGCCCCCCCCAAAAATACATAGTAATTTTATGTTTGCCCACCCAGAAAAAATTGAATTTGCCCCCCCAAAAATATATAGTAATTTTATTTCTTCCATATAATATAATTAAATTTGCTCCATCAAAAATATCTAAAAAATATTATCTTAAAATATTTACTTTTTTTAAAAGTGTTTTTATTCATTAATACTTCTCATCCGCAAGAGAGATCAAACTAACACCGAAATATATAGAAAAATTTGATTTTACAGACAGCTTATATTTGTGAAAGCAATTTATAACTCTGATGCCTAAGAAATTCTTACTTGTCATCAAACTATTGTTAGAATATAATCTAGAACCAAAGAACCTGATCTCACAATGTTACGATGGGGCGAACTAATGCCCTGGGGAAAAGGTGGTGTTCAAGTATTTCTAAGCCAAATAGCTGGACACCATGTCCCGTATATTCACTGCTTTAACCACCGATTACATCTTGTTATAAAAGATTGTCTTGAAATTTTAAGTGAAGGGAAAGATTTTTTTGATAATTTTTCTTCCCTTCATAAATTTTTTCAAAATGATGCAATCAAGGTAGATAGTGAATGCGGGACCATACCCCGGCTGTTGCCTCATTGGTGGTGTGGTAACTCCCTGTCCATTGTTTTTTTTTTAAATTACACAAAAATTAATACTCTTTTAAAAATTAAAAATAAAAAAACTTTTATATCTTCAGGTCACAGGGCCGAATCGGGGTTGACCATATTTATAAATCTATTTATTTTTTTGTATTTAATTGAAAAATTATTTTATTTATTAAAAATAATTATAGACCAATTTCAATGCAGCGATTTATATTTCTAAAACTTTTGATTTGATACACCATTGTTTGTTAGAAATTAAACAATTAAGAAATTAAAATACATTTGAAGATTTATTCAAAAATTATTTTGATATTAATACTTTTTTAAATGACAATAATTTATCTTTGGATAAAAGAAAAACTAAACCTAAAGATTTTTCTGATTTTTATTTATTTTCTACTCATAAGTTTGAAAATATTTTAAATAATAAGGATAAAGTAAAAAGTATTTATTTTAATATTATTGATTTATTTATATTTTGATAATAGATTTTACCGATAATAGTTATTTAAAATCTTCAGATTCCCTTTATAAATTTGATTAATATTTTAGATATAAATAAATTAGAGCCTATTTTAAAAATAAGTAATATAGATGAAAATTCATTATCTAAAGATATTGACGTAGCCAAAAATTTTTTAATAAGAAACTTAATAATTAAAAAGAATGTGTTACTATTGATTTTGTTAAATTTTAATATGATTACAAAGATGCGTTTTCTAATCTATTTAACATTTTTCCTATAAGTTTGTTAATTGGCTCTTTAACGTTGAGTTGTGAGGCCACATTTTCTACTGATAATAACTTCTTGCTGTTAAGTAGTGACCTGCGTAAAGGTGATTTGGTTTTTCAAGGACACGAAAAATCATTAACTGGGGCGTTAAATTTTGATGAATTTTATTAATCAAAACAACCTCTGGGATAAAATTGTTAGATTAATAAAAAACACTGCTCATAATCAGCTAATTATTTACTATTTTGAAACATGGTTGCAATTTTTTTTATGCGCATTTAACGTTGTTCAGGTTTTATTTAATTTTTAACCCTAATATTAATTACTAGTTATATATAAGCAGTGTTTTTTCATATATATTCTTCCAAGCATACTTATACAATTTGTTTTCATGAAAATCAATCTTATTTTACTATTCATTTTCCAAAATCCAAATTTTATATAATTCATTTTTATCATTCATATATATCATATTTCTAATTTCCATGCGCATTGATACCAAATGATAAAATACTTAAAATAAATTTCCAAATCTCATATCTTTTTAAGCAATTGATATTAGTGAAAACAATTAATTTTAATTCATATATCCAAATTATAAACGCAAATGTAATTTTTATTTAGAATATAATAAATTACCATCAATTTCTTAAATAATTTTGAACATGGATTCTATTGTTGTACATGTATATTTTTTGCCGTGACCGAAGGTCACGGCCATTTTTGCCGCCGAAGGCGGCAAAAAATTTTTTTTTGCCCCCCCCCCACGAGTTTTTTTTGCCCCCCCCCCCCTTAAATGGAAAAGCTAGAATCGGGCCGGCCATGGACCCCACAGTGCTAATCGCGGGTTAATTAAGGTATAACAAACACGAAAAATATTTTTTTTTTAAAAAGCTATATTTTTTACAATAAAAGAATTTTTCTAAAAATACAAATTTAATTTTTTTTAAGTATATCAATATTGTTTAGGCTATTTCCATATCAATATAATTTATAAAATTACTATTAACTATATTTAATGAAACTTTATAGGTGTTGTTTAATATAGCATTTTCTATCTATTTTTCATTATATCTATAATTTAAATGTATAAAAATGCTACCAGTATTTAGAAGCGTATGTTTTGTTATAATAAAAAACTATTTGCATTTACGGCTATCAAATCGTGTACTTGCAGACAAAACAAAATGCCAACAACTCTAAATTATTCGTTTATAACGCGAATGAATACAACGTAGAAAAAATCTAATAGATGGGAATTTACTATTTTTCTATATTATATTAGATAAATCTTAATAAACTACATATCAATATTATTGATCAAATTAAGTTTTTAGGTCTAGTAAAATATTTTTAAAAAGTTTCATGAAAAAAAAAATATTTTGCAATAAAAAATTTTTGACTGTTATTTGCCATAAAAGCTAGAATGAGAAAAAAAGTTCTTATCCTTATTATACAACACAAACATTTTATATAATTAATATGTATAACTATTTAAAAAACTAACTAAAAAACTAGGTTGCAATTAATTAAATTTATTTACATTGAGGCAATATTATGGTTTTTAACTATGAAATTTACCATGTGGAGTCATAGAGACCCAATCTAATTTCTAAACGACTATTGTTAATAGACTTAGACAGTTTAATTTATTATATATTTAAGAAAAAACAAAATGGCCAATAATATACAATTTTTAGGATATTTAAAATTTACGAAGTGCTGAGGTCCATGAAGACTCCATAGTGCAGATCGCAGGTTAAAAAAATGTTAAGATTACATTATTTTTATATTTTAAACAGTTACTTTAAACTTCTAATAATATTTTTTAACCAATAATATATCGTGTCTTATGGCCTTGGGTGCCAAATATTCTGTATAACCTATGTTGATGTAAACACGTGAGGTACCCGAAAATTTCATCTTTTATTAATTGGGATAAAAAACATAAGTTTTATTAAATTTTATCCCCACATATTTTACATAGGCGTGGCCCGCCCGAACCTGTGTTCGGCCTGATTGTTTTTTAATTTCAAACCCAGCCTGAATTTAAATATACGGCCATTTATTTTTTTATTAAAAGCTTATTAATTTTAACATTGAAAATGTTTTTCCGCTGGCAATGAAAAAACAATTTTTTAATTTTCCGAGTAGAGAGTTGAATGATATATCATTATGTTTGTCTCCGCAGCCCAAATGTTTGTCGCACTAAATGTCGCAATCTTTTTGCCGTTACGTAGAATGTTAAGGTAATTTCTACAAAAAATTGCTGCGCTTTTTAAATTGAAGAATATATCTAGGCTGACGTATTAAAATAAGGTGGTACCATCCAATACAATCCTTATTACATTTGAGATTATCAACCAAATGTTTTTAGAATTATTTCCGTAGAGAGACATTTGATACAATAATCGACGGGGAAAAACCGAGATTTATTTCTATTTTTTAGGCAAAATTTGTTTTTGATAATTTTACGCGGGGTAGAAAAGGTGGGGTCTCAGACATATTTTATAAATGTGAAACAATTGTTAATTGATAAATTTATTATTTCGGGGCAAATAATTGGTTGCTGTTATAGCAAAAAAAATTTAAAAAATTAATTTTTCTCTTTTTTTCCTTTTAAAAAGCGCTTTCTAGTCGGTGGACAGTTGCACGTTAGCAAGTTGTTTCTGTTAAACTTTACATAAAAGAAAACCAACCCAATTTAAGTTTTGTCCAAAAACTAAATATCCAATGTGTGCATTAATTGTAGTGGTGTCCATTTTTTTATTCTCCACTGTGCACAGAAAAGAAAAGAAGCTTTTTGACATTAAATTAAAAAAAATTATTGTAGATATGATTTTAAAATACATCAAAATTAAATGTGTTATAGCAATGCTATCCTGGCTCGATCCGTGGCCTATTTGCAGCCCTAAGCAAATGTTTTAAAGCCCAAAACAAAAATACATTATAAAATATGTTGCTTTTAAGCCCAAAACAAACATTTTTACCAATTTTGTTGTGGTGTTAAATATTGTTATTTATTTATATAATTATTTAAATTACTTTATGTAAATTATTACAAAACCTCACATATTTTGGTATCGCACTAAAATCTTTAACGTGGATGTTGCGGGGATTACACAGGTCAACAATTTTTTTGAGAGTTATGGGCTTACTATAGAGATCAAACCTGCCATCTTAGGGATTTTCAAATCCTTTACCGTTTTTCTAATCAAACTTAGTAAGTCAACTATAAGCATAGAAAATTAGAAATAATGTCAAAATAACAAAAAAAAATTCATAAACAAAAATATATTAAAACTTTTTTTGCTTACAACGGCTAAACTGTTAAATTTAAACTTCAAATAATATTTTTATCAAAAACCGATATTATGTCCTGCCGTTTTTAATTTTGGACCAGATTAAATGCTGATGTGAAAGCTTGATGTACTAAAAATATTACCATTATATGAGATAATAAATATAAGTTACAAGGGATTTGTATAAGAAAAGATTCTTATATTTTTTCTATATGGGGTATTTACGAGGTCGCAAAATCTGTTAATTTGGTCAAAGGAAATTATTTCAATATGAACGGATCTAATGAGCCGAAGGCAAAAAAACGACGAAAACGGGAAAATATATATAAGATAAGAAGGCCATCATGGGGATATATGCTTTAATGTTTTCATAAACTTCTTTTTTCTTACATTAATATTTGATGACTTGTGTTATGGGGTTATTTTAACATAAAATTCTAAGCTTTTTTTGAGCTAAAAATTGTTGAAACAATATTATATTTTAATATACGAGTATTTGTTTTTTAAATTAAAATAAATAGAATATTGATAGGCTGATAACACAGGTCAACAAATATTAATGTCACAAAAAATAAGTTTATGAAAACATAAAAGCATGCATCCCATATATATTTTCCGTTTTTATCTTAGTTTCTTCCGCCTTCGGCTCCTTAGCTCCGTCCATAACAAAAAAATGGCCTCTTTGACCAAATAGACAGATTTTGGGACCTCGAGAATACCCTAAATAGAAAAAATTAAGTATCTTTTTTTCATATAAAAATCCCTTGTAATATTTATTATCTCAAATAACACAGGTCAACAAATATTAATGTCAGAAACGTGATTATTATGAAAACATAAAAGAATGCATCCCCATGATGGCCTAATCTCATATATGCTTTTTGTTTTTGTTAGAGTTGATATTCAAATTTATATTTACTGTTCCATCTAATCTCATCCACACGAAGAAACTCTTCTATTTTTAGATGTACTTCTATGCTAATTTCTATACTATATATATTGACAAACATCCAATAATAAACATAATATACTTTGTGATATTACACTTCTTACATTGGCGACGAGGATGGGATCTGGAGTTTTCCAGAAGGACCTCCCGTCGGCCATCGAGTGAAATTATTTTAAATAAATTGGAAAATTGTTTTTTTCTAAAGTAATTAAATTTAATCCCGTTTTATTTGTTGGCCCGATTATTCTTGTGGAGAACTGAGGAACCATGTACAAATGATTGACGCACAAGGTCCATATTCAGCGAATGATGCACCTTAAAACAATTACGCTCATCAATGTCAATCAGGGTTTACGAATTATAGCTTTGTCTGAAAGACAGAAGTGCCGTAACAAGACAAAAATTGATGGAGCAACGAATTTGTCTCAAAGACAAGCACACTACGGTCTAAAACGATTGCGCATCAACTAGTACGAAAATGGCCCCCTAATTAAGAATCGAATCTCATTCATACGGAATTGAGATGTCTAAATAACAGACAGAATGGTCAAAACATAGACCGGAAATGGTTCTCCAATCTCCAAAAAATGGCAAGAAACACGGTGCCTGAACGATCTATGCTCGATGAGACTAAACGACCTAACGATAACGGTCCTCTACCTGAGACGATAACGGTCCTCTACCTGATAACGGTCCTCTACCTGACGATAACGGGCCCCTACCTGACGATAAATGGTCTAAACGACCTGGCGATAAATGGTCTAAACGACCTGACGATAAATGGTCTAAACGACCTGTTGATAAATGGTCTAAACGACCTGACGATAAATGGTCTAAACGACCTGGCGATAAATGGTCTAAACGACCTGACGATAAATGGTCTAAACGACCTGACGATAAATGGTCTAAACGACCTGGCGATAAATGGTATAAGCGACCTGACGATAAATGGTCCTCAACGACCTGACGATAAATGGTCTAAACGACCTGACTATAAATGGTCTAAACGACCTGACGATAAATGACTCTCAACTACCGAACGATTCAGGGCCCTCAACAATTTGACGATTAAAGTTCAACAACCGACTAATATTAAACGGACGAATATTAATCGACCGACGAATATTAAACGACCGACAAATATTAAACGACCGACGGGTCAACGACCGACGAATAGGTCAACGACCGACGAATGAGTCAACGACCGACAAAAACTAAACGACCGACGAATAACCGACGAATACTAAACGACCGACAAATCACGGCCCCCCAAGAGACTTTGACCAAGTAATTACTTTGATGGATCTACAAAGTCTTAGCATATGACTATGCTATCGCATACCAACCGGGTAGAACAAACCTCGCTGATTACCTACCCCGTCTCTCGGTCAAAAATCACAATTATAATTTTGATTATGATGATAAAGGATGCCACGATCTACACTTATTAATTAAACGAGTTCAAACTCTGAAGACGTCACCATATCTGCTTATGACTCAGAGCTACCGAAAGTGTGACCGATGATCCACGCGACACAGTCAACGATGCCTTATGGACGTATCGCACATCATATCGGCCATGCAGGAAACCCCTGGGCAACTTTTTAAGAGACATCCCAAATCCATTTACCTGAATTAAGGTGAAACCGGGCGATTTTATAGACAACCCAACGCCGTCTGGCAAAGAGTTATCCCAAGATTCGGTTTGGATAAAAAAACGACACAACAAAGGGATGGCGAGAAGGGGAAATTGAGGAGAGAACAGGTCTTTATTCTTATAGAGTGCGGGACAATGAAAAAACACGCGTAAACACGCCGATCAGTTAAGACCAGCAGTCGGACTTGAAATCCCACCTTCGTTCCCGAACTCAAACGAAGTTGCCACTGAGGAGCGGCGCTACCCATCCCGGATACGTCATCCCCCGGATCGACTTCAGGTTGGACACTAAAAAAAAGGTGACAGTAATGTTGATATTCAAATTTATATTTACTGTTCCATCTAATCTCATCCACACGAAGAAGCTCTTCTATTTTTAGATGTACTTCTATGCTAATTTCTATACTATATATATTGCCAAACATCCAATAATAAACATAATATACTTTGTGATATTACACTTCTTACAGTTAGTTTCTTCCGTCTTTGGCTCCTTAGATCCGTCTATTATGAAAAATGGCCTTTGTGGACCAAATTGACAGATAAATATACCCAAAAAAGAAAAAATTTAAAAATCTTTTTTGCAAATTAAAATCCCTTGTAACTTAAATATTTATTCACAAATAATGGAAAAAAAAATTTATTAATATATCAAGCTCTTACATCGGCATTTAGATAATGCAAAATATTTCGCGTTCAAACTTAAATACGAATATATTATCGGTTTTTCATGAAAATATTATTTGAAGTTTAAAATTAACAGTTCTATTGTAAATATGCAAAAATAAAATTTCAATTTATTTTTTGAATCTTTTTTGGTTTTTTAACCTTTTTTCTAAAATTTTCAATGTTTATAATTGACTAACTAAGTTTGATTAGGAAAAACGGTAAACGGATTTGATATTCTCTAAGATTGCAGTTTTGATCTCTGTAGTTAACACATAACTCTCAAAAAATTGTTGACCTGTGTAATGAGAAATAAAATATTTTAGAATGTCATCTTACATTAGCATTTAGATAGTACAAAATATTTCCAAATAATAGGACACGATATATTTTCAGGTTTTAATAAAAATATTATTTTAAGTAATTTAAGAGTTAAGTTGTAAATATGCAAAAAATAAATTCAATTAATTTTTGGTGTTGAATGTTTTATGACATTTTTTCTAAAATTTCAATGTTTATAGCTGACTAACTCAGTTGGATTAGAAAAAACGGCCCACGGATTTGAAAATTCCTAATATGGCATGTTTATTCTCTAGTTAGCTCTTAACACACAAAAATTTGTTGACCTGTGAAAGATGGTAAAATTTCAGAGGGAATCCTTTAAATACATTAAAATAATGGTAATCACCTCTAGTACATGGATAGGTCTAACATTGTTATATTTAAATCAACCGATAAACGGATTGTCTATTCTTAAACAGAGATTAGCACTGTTGGATCTAAATGGACCCTAGCACATCTTGAAACGGGTCAAATTTTTGTGACTTTTTTTTAAATATATAATTAACAATACTAGTAATTTAAATCGGGTCTAAGTTTAATAACAAATTTAGAAATTCTATCGGGGTTCGTATGAACCCCACACTTTTAATTTTGAAAAATATGATATTGCCTTATTGTAAATTTAAACATAATTAATTGCAACCTTATAATTTAATTATTCTTCTAAATATTCTAACATATTAATAATTGTTTGTATTGTATAATAATGACATAAATTATTTTTTTCCTTAAAAATATCTAGTATTATAGTGATAATAGTATAATTCAATATATTATTTTCTAATCTTTCTAAAAATGTTCTATTAAACCTAAATACACAATTTAATTAATACTATGATAGTTAGTTTATTGATAAGATTTATTTAATGTAATACAGAAATAAAATTCCTTTTTTTCTATTTTGTGATTAATAAAATTTACAATAAACATTAATGTTAACTTATATTAGTTTATAATTAAAAAGCACGCATTTCCTTTGAAATAATATAAATCTAAAGTTCATAGCTAAACTCTTAAAGTTTAAAATTAGGGTCCGTATGGAGCCCAATGTAGCAATCGCGGGTTAAGCATAGAAATTTTAACATTCTAAAATTTTTACGACATAATGCATAATTAAAATTAAGAAAAACATTTACAAAGTGCAATTTGCCCGAAAGGGATTGGCTTGAACCCATTCAAAAATTTGTACGAGAAATTAAATATTACCGACCAATAACGACATAAATTGAACCATGTATATATATAAACAATTTTGAATGAAATGTTAAATTTGTTTAAAAGAATCTGTTAAAACAAAAGTAATAATTGTTAAATTAAATTCAAAAGATTACAATATACAAGTAGCCTGTAGGAATGTACCACTGTTATATTAATTTTCGTTCTAAAATTATCAATATACAGAGTGTAGAAGTAATACTCTTCAATGTGTAATAATAAATTTATCTTTTATAGTTCTTGTTATAAATATTAAATAGGGCAATATGAGATTTATAACTTTAGCGCCCGTAACTCCTTTTTTCAAATTAGGCCCGGCCCGTTTAAGGGGGGGGGCGGCTTTTGAGTCCCGACTTTGATCTTTCATATATTCAAAAAATTAATCGAGGCAAAAGATTGGAAAACGGAAAATATATATGAGATAAGGCCATCATAGAGACTATTTCCTCCCAGTGTCATAATTTTTTTCACACTTTGATTTGTGTCATGTGTAATATATAAATAAACAATATATAACTTTATTTGAGAGTTAGGTTTCTATCAAAACTTAGCAAGTTTGTTTATATGTAACCTAGAAGGCATTTATATTTTATTCATAAAATAATTTTTTTAGACTGCTCAACGCAAAATTTTAAACATTCATTGACAGGGAGAGTAAAAATATATATAATAACATATCAAAAATGTAACAATTGTAAACATCAGGTTTTCTTTTTTTGTTATATCAATTCATTCATATATAAAATATTTATTTATAATTAATAACTTAATAAATCAATTATGAAAAGTACCCTTCCTAAGGTCAAAACTATGATATCTATGTGGAGAGGCAGAAAACACAAAATTTTAAAAATTGTATTTAAACCACTCAATTTTTTAATCTTTAAAATTTAAGAAGGGAAGGGGGGGGGGGGTATTTGATTCATTACAGAACAGTCATTTATAACAAATAATGAATTGGTTATAATTTTTTATTTCTAGCTCATACTAATTCATGCTCTTTAAAGTTGCCTGTATTAACCAATCCAACACTTAACTAAAAACAAATTCTTTTTTAAACCAAAAATCTGCCATTAAGATAGTATATATAAAGTAAAATAGATGGAACATTATAAGGTATTTTTAATTTGGTAAAATGTATAAGACTATGACGAAAATTTAACAAACCAAAATGAGATATATGTGAAATTTCAGAATAAAACAACAAAAAGAGAAACAAATATGCAATAGTGTATAAAGATTCTGGTTTTAAGTGGGAAAACGCTAGTAACGCTGCTTTTTTCTAGAACTCCCTTTATCGTTAATGTCATCTGATCTCTTATTATCACGTGCATTATTAGGTGGATTTGCAATAACAACCTATTGAACAAACAACAAAAAATACATATTAATTGTGCAACAATTAAAAGGTGCGAATTTTTTTCAAAACACACTATAAAATATCACTATTTGTCACCGCCTTCATTTAATATTTTTCAAGACAAAGACCAAGCACATTTTAATTTTTTTATTAATAACGTATAAAATTATTTTGACAAAAGAATAATATGAGAGGATTTGGATAAAAATAATTGTGTTGAAAGGTAACAATTTTTTTAGACTATATACTACTCCTATATGTTTTAAAGTTTCAAGCCCATGTAACTTTTACTTGTGGCAAACAAGGGAGAAAAAATTAAAAAAAAAGACAAAATTAATGATATAATAATCTTTCCCAGTGTATTAAAAATTATTTTTCCTACTTTCATTTCCATTTGGCAAATGGTGCTTTGGTCAATAGTTTTCATGGCGAGATCGGCTGAGACGTTGTCTGCATAATGTACATAACAATAGTTCCTATCTTTTGATGGCATAATGCTAATCAGATTTCCAAATCGACTAAAGATAAAGTATAAAATAAATCAAAAATCTGCTTAATCGGTAAACCATCATCTGTGGTCAAAACCTATAAATACGCACTCTAATCTGTAAGTCAATGTTGACAAAAACTGTGTTGCATATAATTAAGTGTAAATGGGGCCATTTAAATTTTTTTTGAAATTTAAACATGAAAATTAGTTGTTTAAATATATCAATTTTATTTAATAAAGTATTAATAAGATTATAAGAAAAACAAAATTAGATCATATATTATGTTTAAATTTGTCAACATTTTATCGAATAATTATGAAAACAATTAGGTTCTGTGTCTAAATTAAACAAATAATGATCTTTATTTAAACATTTTGAGGTAAATAAATTAAAAAAATGTACATCATCCGACAACTGGACCTCTACATCTTTGTAGAACATTGATATACAATGTAATTAGGCCACTCATTAATTAATTTCCATGAACTATAAAAAATTTTATGTTTAAGCATTTTTTTTTTATAAATTTTATAACCAAATTTTTTTTTAAATTTTAACATCAATAA
The DNA here is from genome assembly GCA_030555515.1 of Acutogordius australiensis. Classification (NCBI taxonomy): domain Eukaryota; kingdom Metazoa; phylum Nematomorpha; class Gordioida; order Gordea; family Gordiidae; genus Acutogordius; species Acutogordius australiensis. The sequence goes on along the minus strand of CM060244.1, from coordinate 31,195,237 downwards.
AATTATATTTAATTAAAAAAATTCTTGCAAATGTGTCTTAATTTTTTGCTATCTAATAATTATATATCAGTCAATTTTCAAAAATTTGATAAAAAATATCTTTAACAAAGTAATAAAAATGTGGTAAATTTGTCGATAACTCTATTTTGTATAAGAATAGCTCATGTAAAAGTCTTTACACCGAGACTTGCCCATCGGCATAAATTTTTGAAACTTATGAAAAAGCCTTCTGTATATATAAAAATTTAATTTTTTGACTCAAAACTTGTATAAAAATTAGTTAAAAATAATTAAAGGTTACCGCACTACAATTTTTTTACGTAATACATCAGCTAGGTAACAAAAATCCTGTAATTACCTAAAACATTCTATAACTTCTCTACACCTATAAAAGTTGGCTAGAAAAGTGGGTAGATAATGAGGGCTCCCAATGCCTCAGTTTAACAAAGCAATTTTCAAATAAGTCTTGCTGGAAATAGACTTACTGCTATTATCGGAGTGTCTAACGTTCGACATTTACAAGATAAATATTGTTGCTTAGAAAAGAAAATTTCAATCCGGCAGTTTACAGGCTCCAGTTAAGACCCCATTGAACATAAAGGTGCCCACAGATGTGGTAGTTGCGCGTGCAAAACAAATTTTTGCATCAAACGACGCACACCTAAGGCAAGTGACCCTGCTAGATCCTGAGAAGCCTGCTAACCAATTTAACAAAGCGCGAAGAATTGTAACGATAGTTGTATGCGGAGGCAAATCAAACCACCACAGGCCAAGGAGTGAAAGGAAACCTGGGTATTTAACAATGTTAATAAGCGCATATTCAAACAACCTAAGTTTACCCAAGCTTAGGTAGTACCAACGACGATACGAACTCAAAGGGGATCCAAAATAGACTCAAGGGAGCCAACGAATCACTTCTAACATCCTCTATAAACTGAGAGTTAGCCTTCAACAAGGTAAATTACCTGCAAACATCATGGGCCCAACTCATAAATACCCCTTAGAATATATGGTGGCTTGAAAGCAAACATTACTTGCACATAAGGCATGTCAAAACTCCGGGAGTCGGGAAGGAGTACATCAACTCCGGAGTTCCGGAGTTTTAGTTTTTTGATTGCTAGTAAACATTAGCTTATTGAAAATATTAGAATTTGTATTTTTGTAGTCAAAACTCATTTTTGTTTAAGGAAAGTTGTAAATTAATGAAAGCTAATTATGTAATAATTACATATATTAACTAGCAAATTTTAATAAAAAACTCCGGAGTTTATGAACTTCTTCTAGACTCCGGAGTTTTGACATGCCCTACTTGCACAAACAGTCTAAAAGACAACTAACTACACATATCCGACAAACTGGGACACCACGAATTACTAGAAAAATACATCACAAGGACATAGCGACCGACCATAGGATACATTGTAGCCGTCTTTTCTCAAAATGAGTCTTAGGCCTACAAACGCAACCAACCACTATCTAATTGTTCTCCTCCTGATCCGAAAAGGCACTCCGTTATCACTAGCATCAGATAATGGGGCTCAATTTATCAGTGAAGAGTTCAGAGAATTCGAGTTTTGCATTTGGCATATCCCACAGGAAGGATTAGGAAAACACATATTATTAACAAAAACATATGCCACATGCCAGAGCACGGGCCATTCGGAACATGGATGTCTTCCAAATATCCCCCCAAAATAGCTCAATAAATGAGATGATTAATAATCAATACCACAAACAATCAGCGTCTATTTTAAAACATTATGCGCCAGGGTCGGTACATAAAAAATTAAATACTCCCAAGGTGGCTCGCCGCCTACGCCTAGATTTAAACCTTTAAATCTCAGTTTAAAAATTTTTGCCGACCTAGACCTTTTGTCTGCATTCCTGGAAAACATAAATGAAACATTAAAAATCTCTCCACTCTCACCTAATTCAACTCATATACCCCATCGAACAAAATATTTTACTAGAAATGAAAGAAATAAAAAGTAAAAAAACATTTGTTATGTTAATACACTTCTTATTGCATTTGGCTCAAATTTCTAACATTTTCTTGTACTGAGAATAGATAAAAAATTTTGAACTGATTAAGAATTAAAAAAAATTTAAATCGAGAAATAAAAAAACAAGATAAAAATACTGCCGCATGCTATTTTTCTATAAGCTAGCTTGGCCAAGACTTATAAAAATGGAAAGATGTGGAAATGAGCGGAGTCAGGGAAAAAAATATATAGTTTTGTGGTGGAATGTCCTTACGGGCCTGCTTTAATTACACTTTTTGTGCAGGTAAGGGTGAGAATAGGTTTTCCATTTGTACATTATTTTTTTAGAACCGAGAAAAGATTAAAATGTTTTCTGAGTTCATAGAAATACAGCCGCATGCCATTAAAAAATAAAAATTTTCATGATTTAAAATATATGCATTTATGTAAAAATACATTTCTGGGCACATATGTGTAAGAAAATAGAACCTGAGTGATAGGGCCCCAAGACGTAATAGAATAGAAATATTTTCAGTTACTGAGGAAAAGTGGAAAATTTAATGACGACAATTTTAAAGATCCAAAAAATCATTTGCTAAAAAATCAATCAGATTAACAAGTATAGTCATGGTCCTTTATATGTAGAGGGGTTTAGGGTAGGGCTAGCTATCAACCAAATAAACTTTTTCCTTATATAAATTAACTAAATATTAATATTCAGGCCCATTATAATATTTGCAATTGAAATACTCTTAGCCTTTCCCCAGAGTTAAGGCGCTTTGTCATTTTATTACGCCTTTCAAGACCTAGCTCTAACTTAATCCTTTAGCGCTTATAAAAAGTGCAAAAAAATTAATTGGGTACCTGACCAGGTATAAAGGAAATCAAAATTTGCGCGTTTTAATTGTTGATTGCAAAGCAATCATATTTTAATTTGTTAAATTTTTGACATTTTTACGGGTATTTTTACCTTCTAAAGGCGAGGTGTCCGAAACCCATCAATGCTTTGCTATCTAATATGTTTTAACTGAGCCCTCACCCTCACCGTCAAACCTTTTTATAAAAACAAAATAAAAAAACCTAATATTGCTGCGCGATCGTTAATAACTAATAAATTTTCCTCCTAAATACGCGAATATAATTTGCAACTATCCTTAATTTGTGCCCATATGACTACACAGATCTACTTAATAAATTAACTATTTAGATTAATCTCACCTAACTATTTAATTTTAGCTAAAAATTTTTCCCAGCCTGTCAAACACATTTCAAAATTAGTAAAAATGTCAAAAGTAAAACTTTTTGCAACTTCTAAACTCAAAAAAATTGTTTTTTTTTAGATAAAATTAAAAAACTTCGGAGTTTTAAATTAATAACCTATTTTTGTCTTATTTAATTAGATTTAAAAATAAATGTAAAACTAAAAAAATGAAAATTTCAAATATCATAACTACATTAAACCTTGGTGGCCTGATTGGCTTCAAACTAAGCATGAAATATCCTACTTTCTGACTAAATATAGATTTTTACCTTTTTTACGCCACCTAAATTTTCTGCCCGACACCGAAATATGTCGTAAAAATGAAACAAGGGAAATATATTGCGGCCTCGAGCAGAAACTAAAAAATATTAGTGAAAATTATCAAAAAATTTACAAAATTAAACCTGGACTCTCAAATAAAATTAACATTTTAGTCTAATTAAATTATTGGTAACAAAATTATCAAATAGTGCATTGTGTAAAGTTTCATCCAAGGTGTCATAATCTTTTTTTTAATAATCTAAAACAAAAACTTAAAATATAGGTTTCATAAAAAAGAATATTTGTAAGTTAAGACAATTAATTGTTTCAAGAATAATGTTAAGTCTTTGAGTTTCGTAGTAACAAAAATGTTATGTGAAAAAATTCAGTGTAAAAAAAATTTGTTTGACGGAAAAAGGAGTGACAATAATGCCTAAATTGTATAAATCCCAATCTAAAAACCAAGGTATAAATTTGTAGACCAGTGCTATATATGTATACTTGAATGTATCCATAAGTGCAGTCATGGGTGGAATCTTAGGATAACCCATGACCCAAAGACGTTCGGCCGTAGGCCCTGCCTTCAAAGCAAGTGGTTTTGGCGGGGGCAGGGGCACGTTACAATAATTACCTGTATTTGGAACATTATTACTATTGTTATTGATGCTGTTCCCGTCATAAAAGGTGCCGAAATTGTTAGCTGCGACGGCCGAACTATAAGGAGTGTTGGCACCACTATCAAAAGCAGTTTGGCCATTGGGATTCATCATGAGGGGTGCCATTGGATTATTTGCTATACAATTAAAATATTTAAGATAAATGCGATTTCCTTTATATTCTATTGTTGTGAAAAACTAAACAATTAAGGGTAGCATTTATTTTATTTTCTCAAACTCTTGTATTCTCCAAGGAAAAAAAACATAAATTTTTTTTACCCTGTTAGGCACCTTAAAACAACCACTAAACCTGAAACAAACCTTGCTAAAAATCAAACTATCTATCATTCATCAAACATATGGATAAGCAATTTGTAAAAAAAAAATTTTACTCATTCCCATCATCATTGACATACAATTCATAACGTTAGACCTAAAATATTAAAACACGTATATATGTATCAGGTTAAATTCAAATTCATTTTTCCAAAAAGCATATTAACCAAAAATGCTAAGAGCAAGTTTAGCATACATTAAATTTTATGAAAATATTAAAAATAAAATTTTATAAAATTTGAGTTTTTACATCAAAAATTATTAACCATTGTTTTCTATAATTTTTTCTTCCATCCGGAGCAATTTCTTAGTATATATGAAAATGTTAATAAATTTGTCTAAATTTATATAAAGCTGATAATCATTTCAATAAGATTCTAATATTACGATTAAAAATCTTCAACATTGAACTAATACTTTTTTTTATTTATTAAATATTAACGTGCCCTTAAGCAAATTATTCCTATTCCAGCTTAGACATAAAATTTCTAAGAAGTGATGTTATTTTGTTATATTTATTTTTGGAATATAATTTTAATTATTTCAAATAATTTTGCTTGAGCTATGTTCTAAAATACAAAAACTTAAAATATTTGAAAAATATTTATAAAAAAAGTGAAATAATTAAATATATCCAATTTTAATTACTATATGCTAACACATAGGGTATATTTAAGCTGTTTTCAATTATATATTAAAAAAAATGCGTAATTTAAAAAAATAATTTTCTTATCATAAATATTAATATTTTATCGATGAAAACAGCATAAACAATGGTGTCATTAGCGAAGTGAATGGTCTGCCAGTTAAAAAGTGTTTAAGTCGGTGGGTATTAAGTGAAATACATGAGGTTTGTGCCCTGTGTCAGGTTAGGAGTCGTGAGAGTGCTATTAAGGAGTGCGCTATTATCGTCACCTGCCGCTAGTACAATGTGAATGGGCATGGTCGGTGGGTACTCAAACTGGTCCAACTTGTCAAGGGCGTACTTGGCGGCTTTTAGGCTGTTGTATCGTACGTAAAAAACGGCTATTTGCGGCGTGCAAGTTAAAAAAATGGAAGTTTAGAAAGTGCTAGCAAACCTTATAATATTAAATACCCTCCCACCCTTTTCGAACTAAGGTGAGTCGGTAAAGGTTTGATATTTTAAAAGTTTGTTACAAACTTTTTTTAATAAGCGTTTTGTTATGATACATTATATAAAAATTTAAAAAGATGTATTTTACCTGTAACAGGTAAGATGGGGTCCATATGGACTCCACGTTTTGAAAATTATATAGGATATAATTTTTTTTGTCACTTTTTTTTAAATATATAAAAACTAAATAATATTAGCTTTAGAAACTAATAAAAAAATTCGTCTAGGACTTAGAAACTATATTTAGGTCCGTACAGACCCCACATGGTTAATTTCAATAATAAAAATCATCATGTAGCCTCCATATTAAATTTTAAAATTGGAACTTTATATATTTGATCTTTTTTAATATATTTTAATAGGGATAAAAAGGCTTGTATTCTATATTAGAGTATTATTATTTTCTTGAAAAACATTTTACTATCTTTTTTATAGGTTTAATATATTTTTCATTTATATTTATAAAATGTTATATTAAACCTAATGGTGCAACTATGGAATTTTTAATATAAAGGGGATTTAAAGATAGAAAAATTAAAAATGTCATTAGGATGTGTCAAATAAAATATTATGTGTTAAAGGTAATGGCCGTTGAATGAAGAAAATTTGTAAAAAAATAAATTCCAGTGGATTATCGTTAAAGGAGCTAGTTTTAAAATTATTTTTGTTAATGTAAACAGGCAACTTATATAGGTATTTCATTTATTGCTGTTAAATTTAAAAACTATTGAATAGAGGAAAAAAATGAATTTTTACAAATTTTCTTAACCTTATTATTTTTTCAAAAACTCAAAAATTTTTTTATACAATAAATTTAACAAATTTTTTGAATTTTGCCGAATATAAATATTGAAAATTATGTACAATTTCTAATATTGTTCATCAAACTAAAAAGGACTATTAAAAGTTAACAAATATAAGCATACAAATTTTGAATTTTTATTTTTTACACCTTAAAATTTCAAACTTGGCAAACTTTTGTTTTTATTTCATAAAAAATTATGGGTACGTTAAAAAATGTTGGGGGAAATTTAGGTTATATAGCGATGTTTTATGTATAAAATGCATTTTTAAATTTTCAAATTGGTTTGATAGTGACCCAGAAAGTCGGCTTTGAATATAGGAGTAAAATACTGAAAATTACCAAATTTTTTGATCTGAAGTTCCCTTTTTCTTTCCATAATTATAGTGTGAATCAAATTAATAAAACTGTTTTAGCCTCACATATTTTCCCCTATGCATAGCTTCTTATATATAAATAAATTCGGCACTTTTAAGTATTTCAATATAGTGCAGGGAGTAAATTTTGTCTAAAAACAAAAAAAAATATTTTATTTGAAATTTTTCTAAAAGTCATGTCGGTCCCAGACTTTTGAATTCGAATATTTATAAAGAATATTAAGAAGTAAATTTTTGAGAAATTAAAAAAATGCTTTTTTAGTTATATTAAACTGAATATTCTTTATAAAATTGTAAAATTAAAAAAAAAATTTAAGATAATAAACACATGCAAGATAGCCCCTCTTGTCCTCTTCAAAATAAATAGAAATTAAGTCTCTAGCTATAAAACTTTTTGACTTATTACCTCCCAAAGTTGCATCAAATGCGAAAATTTACCTTGCGATTTTTTTCTCTTTTGCCCTTATCTCCGTCAAAAATCACTTTCGGTCAAAAAAAATTTCCAGATTATGAGATACCCTTAGATACTACCTCCATGCAAAATTTCAGTAAAATCAAAAGAAGTACCCCTCCCGGACTTATTGGATTGAGGTGAAATTGACCACAACTTTTTCCCTTGAAGTCTCAGTAGAAAATTGGTAAACTGGTAGGGTCCTTAGGTGCTGATAAAAAATTAAATTTTTTTGACCGGAAGTGATTTTTGACCGAGATATGAGCAAAAATATTTTTCATTTTTTTGCAAAAAATTTTGAGGCAACTTCGCGCGCATGTATCATTTAAGTTATTGTAGCTAGAGTCATAATTTTTTTTTATTTTGAAGATCGTAATAAGGGCTACCTTAGACGCAAAAAGTATTTGAAAAAAATTATCAAATTAAAGTCAAGTGTAGACACAAATAGCTCAAAAAACGTCTCTTTATATTTTCTGAAATTCTAAAATATGGAATAATGTTAATAAATATATGATTTCAAAAGTTTGAGACCGGCATGACTTTTTAAATAATTTTAAAAATTAAATTTTTTGCCCTAATTTTGGGACATATTTATGCCCTTTACACTATATTAAAATATGCCAATGTGCCAAATTTGACAGTATTCAAAAAGCAGGACATATGGGCAATTATGTTAGACCATAATAGTTTGATTTATTTGATTACCACTATTATTAAATTTACAATGAAAAAGTAAACCTCAAGACCAGTGCTGGGAAAACAATGAGTCAAAAAACTTTGGCTCATTTTTTCCCCCCAAAAAAGGGAGCTACAAATAAAGAGCCAAAATAAGAATTCAAAAAAAACCCTTACTAAGAAGAGGGGCAAAAAAACCTAAAAAGGGGCTCTTAAAAAAAACCCATTTTTTGTTTTCTTTATAATAATCGAAAAATTTTGATTTTTTCTTTATAATAATGATTGGTGGGTTATTTTTTCTTAAAGCTCCTAGGAGTTTGTTGTGAAGAAAGAAGGCTTTTTTAAAATGTGCCCCTTTTCTTTAAGCAAAAAAAAAGGTTTTTCTTTTGGCATGCCCACGAGTTTGTGGGCATTTGGGAAAAAAACAAAACTTGTCAAAAAAAGCCCGTTTATTTTTTTCCCCAGCCCTGCTCAAAACCGAAAAAAGTGAAAATTTTGCCTGTTTTTAAAATCGACTTTCTAATTAACCAGTCAACCTTTTTTTAATATTTAAGATTCAATTTATAGATAAAATATTGCTTAATAACATATAATAGCCCCAACTGTATTCATTCGATTTTGACGCTTCTACAATATAAATACCAATATTTGCCAAAAAACAACAAATTTTCAGATGTCAAAACACTAACGCAGATTGTATTCGTATGTGCAAGCCTATTGTTTTATTATATTTGCATATTTAACTAATAATATTTAGAACCTATAAAATCAGTCATAATTAGCCTGTTTAAGTGTAAAAAGATATTATATACGTTATTGTATAAAAATCATCAAAAAACGAGATCATGAAATCATACCATTTTTAATTAAATTTGTAATTTGTTATATTATTAAGAAAATATTGTTGTGTAAAAATTCGTTAGGAACACATTTAGTTATAAAAAACTTTAGGTCAATGCCCAAGTCCATATGCCTATAGAATCAAGTAATAGTGATATTTCCTCTTTCTTTAATAGATCTAGTGCGTCTTAATTATGAAACTAAGATGTAAATGGAACTAAAATTGTTGGTTTTTAAACTTTATTAAGGTCGGTTAGAAATATATTGTATGCCTTGCTCTAAATAGCCTTTCAAAACCATGTTTGGCATTTGTAAAAATTAGTAAAAAAGACTGAATGTCTACATTTTATTTATATTAAATTGGGTCTAATATTTAGTCTTAAAATTCATCATTGAAGCTAATTCCTCCCGTTATAATCTTTTAAAGTTGTTTAACCCTAAAACAGACTTGTTTTATGCATTTATAATACCAAAAAACCATATCACTATGTTTCATAAAATATTTGACTTTTTACGTTTATTTTAACTTTGTTGATATGCATGAAAAAAAAAACATCTGTTGAATCTCAATATTCTAAATAGGCCAAAAATATTCTATTTTACCTATTTTTATCAGATTTAACGTTTTTGAGGCTGTTTAAATTAAAAACTATTGAATAAAGGAAAAAAATGAATTTTTACAAATTTTTTCTAAAATCCTCCCAATTTTTTTTATAAATTAAATTTAACAAATTTTTTAAATTTTTCCCGAAGATAAATATTGAAAATTAGGAACAATGATGTATGAATTTTTTAAATTCATTGTATTATCCTGAAATTGTGTAATTGAAATTTTGTATAATAAAACGAGATTAAATGTTCATCAAACTAAAAAAGACTAGTAAAAGTTAACAAATATAAGCATACATATTTTAAATTTTTATTTTTTACACCAAAATTACAAAAAACTTGGCAAACTTTTGTTTTTATTTCATAAAAAGCTATGGGTACGCTAAAAAACATTGGGGGAAATTTGTGTTATATAGCGATGTTTTATGTATAAAATGCATTTTTAATTTTCAAATTGGTTTGGTAGTGACCCAGAATGTCGGCTTTGAAAATACGAGTAAAATACTAAAATTACCAATTTTTTTGATCTTAAGTTCCCTTTTTCTTTCCAAAATTAACAATAGTATGAATCAAATTAATACAACTGATAGCCTAACATAATTGCCCCTATGTCTAACTTCTTATATATAATCAATTTGGCGCTTTAAATATTTTAATATAGTGCCAAAATGGTGATGGCAAAATTAAAAATATCCCAAAAATTACGCCAATAAAAATCGTTTAATCATTTAATGAGTGTACATGTATATCGCTAATGCAAAAAAAATTTCTGCCCCCTCCACAAGTTATTTTTGCTCACCCCCCCCCCCCCCCCCCTCCCCCCTAGAGCAAATTATGTCATGGATTTTTCTTTAAAATATATATATGGTCAATTCCACCTCAATCCAGCAAGTCCGGGAGGGGTACCCCTTTTGATTTGGCTGAAATTTTGCATGGAGGTAGTATCTAAGAGTATCTCATAATCTGGAAATTTTTTTTGACCGGAAGTGATTTTTGACGAAGATAGGGGCAAAAGAAAAAAAATTGCAAGGTGAATTTTCACATTTGATGCAACTTTGCGAGGTTATAAGTCAAAAAGTATTATAGCTAGAGACTTAATTTTTTTTTTATTTTGAAGAGGACAATAAGGGCTATCTTGCATGTGTTTATTATTTTAAAATTGTTTTTTTGAAATTTTACAATTTTGTAAAGAACATTCAATTAGATATAACTAAAAAAACGTATTTTTGAATTTCTTAAAAAATTGCTGAAATACAGTCCTTAGTATTCATTATTAATATGTGAACTCAAAAGTATGGGACCGACTAGACTTTTTAAAAAATTCAAAAAAAAATTTTTTTTTTTTTGATTTTTAGACAAAAATTTGCTCCCTGTACTATATTAATATATTTAAAAGTGCCAAATTTGTTTATATATAAGAAGTTAGACATAGGGGCAAATATGTTAGGCTATAACAGTTTTATTAATTTGCTTCAAACTATTGTCAATTTTGGAAAGAAAAGGGGAACTTTAGAACAAAAAAATTTGTAATTTTCAGTATTTTACTCCTATCTTCTAAGCCGACTTTCTGGGTCACTACCAAACCAATTTGAAAATTTAAAATTGCATTTTATACATAAAACATCACTATATAACATAAATTTCCCCCAACATTTTTTAACGTACCCATAGCTTTTTATGAAATAAAAACCAAAGTTTGCCAGGTTTTTTGAAATTTTAAGGTGTAAAAATAAAAACTTAAAATTTTTATGCTAATATATGTTAACTTTTACTAGTCATTTTTAGTTTGATGAACAATATTAGAATATGTACATAATTCTCAATATTTATCCTTGGCAAAATTCAAAAAATTTGTTAAATTTATTGGATAAAAAAAAATTTAAGAGGATTTTAGAAAAAATAATAAGGTTAAAAAATTTGTAAAAATTAATTTTTTTCTATTAATTAATAGTTTTTAAATAAAACAGCCTCAACAACGTTAAATCTAACAAAAATAAGTAAAATAGAATATATTTGGCCTATTTAGAATATTATGATTTAACAGATTTTCTTTTTTTATGATTATCAACAAACTTAAAATAAACGTAAAAAGTTAATTATTTTATGAAACATAGTGATATGGTTTTTTGATATTATAACTACATAAAAGAAGTCAATTTTAGGGTTAAACAACCTTAAATGATTATAACGGGCAGAATTAGCTTCAATGATGAATTTTAAGACTAAATATTAGACCCAATTTAATATAAACAAAATATAGACATTCAGTCTTTTTTACTAATTTTTACAAATGCCAAATAAGTGTTTGAAAGGCTATTTAGAGCAAGGAACACCATATATATCTAACTGACCTTAATAAAGTTTAAAAACCAACAATATAAGTTCCAATTACATTTTAGTTTTATAATATAGACGCACTAAACCTATTAAAGAAAGAGGAAATATTACTGTTATTTGATTTTATGGGCTGGGCATTGACCTAAAGTTTTTTAAAACTAAATGCGTTCCTTACGAGTTTAACACAAAAATGTGTTTTAATAAATACATTAAATTACAAATTTAATAAAAATAATGAAATGATTTGATAATCTTATTTTTTTATAATTTACCTATCTAGTTCTTTTAAGATTTTCTATACATAACATATATATTATTTTTTTAACACTTTAACAGGCAAAATATGACTGATTATATAGGTTCTAGATATTTTTAGATAATTTTGCCAAAATAATAAAAAAATAAGCTTGCACCGACGAATACAATCTGCGTTAGTTTTTTGACACCTGAAAATTTTCTGTTTTTTGGCAAATTTAGGTATTTTTATTGTAGAAGCGTCAAAATCGAGTGAAAAAAGGTGGGGCTATTATATGTTATTAAGCAATATTTTATCTATATAATAATTAAATATTAAAAAAAGGTTGGCTGGTTAACCAGAAAGTCGATTTTGAAAACAGGCAAAATTTTCACTTTTTTCGGTTTTAAGGTTCACTTTTTCATTGTAAATTTAATAATGGTAGTAATTAATTAAATCAAACTATTATGGTCTAACATAATTGCCCATATGTCCTGCTTTTTGAATACTGTCAAATTTGGCACATTGGCATATTCTAATATAGTGCAAAGGGCATAAATGTGTCCCAAAATTAGTGCAAAAAATTGATTTTTTTAAATTTTGTAAAAAGTCATGCCGGTCCCAAACTTTTTAAATCATATATTTATTAACATTATTAAGGGCCATATTATATAAATTTTTCAGAAAATTCAAAGATACGTTTTTTGAGCTATTTGTGTCTAAACTTGACTTTAATTTTTTGGTAACTTAAAAAAAAAATTTTTTTAATATTTTTTGCATCTAAGGTAGCCCTTATTACGATCTTCAAAATAAAAAAAAATTATGACTCTAGCTACAATACTTTTGATGATACATGCGCACAAAGTTGCCTCAAATTTTTTTTTTGCAAAAAAATGAAAAATATTTTTGCTCAATCTCGGTCAAAAATCACTTTCGGTCAAAAAAAATTTAGGTTTTTATCAGCACCCTAGGACCCTACCATTGTACCAAATTTCAGCCAAAACTGAGACTTCAAGGAAAAAAGTTTGTCGATTTGAGGTGGAATTGACCATATATATATAAGCATTTAACTCATTTGGCAATATAAAGTTAAACAAAATAATAACAAGAATTAAGATTTACATTATTTATTGGGCACCATTACTTTTAAATTGTGAAAATTGCAAAAATGACGTATCAATATTAGCTCATAAATCCTAAAATCAATAGTACTTAATATTATTGTGGCATTTAAAATATATATGAAATATAATCTATATTTCATATTCCTAAAAGTTTTAACCAAGTTATTTTTTTTATATTTAAAGCCCCTTTTCTAGTAGACAAAAACTTATGAGTGGTGTATGTATTTTTTAAAATAGGATCAGACATATTTAATAAGGTTAAAAATTTTAAAACATAATTATTTTTAGGGGTTAAAAATTGATTGAATTAAATAAGTTGCAAATACACAAATGATTTTACTGTTGTTTGAATTCTGTTGTGGCTTACAAAATTTAAGGCCAGGAATGACAGCAAAAAGTTGATAAAAAGTTCTTGAGTCAACAGGTGTTTTAGTATGAACTATCAAGTCCCCAAGCATATCATTATTAATATATTCAGTGCCCTCATTATTGTAAGTATTTTTATTTCCACTATAATTGTAATTATTTTCTGTTAAATAGCTTGATCTAGAGGATCTTGGTGCCCTGTAATCATCATTTTTCCTATCTCTAATAAAATCTTCAGTGTGATCATTTGTTTGGTCTTGCAGCCTACCAAATATTGCCTTATAATCTGAAAATATTAACATGGCATCATCATTTTGTAAAATTTATATGTATATACAGATCTAATTAATCACAATGTTTAACAAACAAACTTTATAATTAAAATAATAATTATTACTTGGATCACAATTCTCTAAAGCAAGAGCCGTGTCTGAAGCCTTATAAAATCTTACAAATGCAAAACCAGATCTCCCCTTGTTTTTGAGTATAACAACCTTTTTAACATCGCCAAATTGAGAAAAATGGCTTCTAATTGATTCCTCGTCTTCTCCTGGAGGAACTCGAATAAATAACCTTAATATTCTATCATCTTCATTTGTATCTTTTCCATACGGTGGTTCACTTTTGTCTTGTGCAATTTTAACCTAAAAATATTAATTTCAAAAGTTTTACTATTAGTGGCTTAAACCCATTTAAAATGCTTTTTTGATTTAACGCTTCCATAGCAAATGCAGCCTCTGAAGCTTTGGAAAATTTCACATATGCAATTCCTGAAATTATTTAATAAAAATTTACCTCTAGGCCTATTGTTCTCTTTACGTGTTACAAACTGAACGCCTTCAACTATACCAAACTTTCCGAATTCTTCTTTAAACATTTTTTCATCAATACAATCAGTGCCGCTAACGAATAATCTACTATGTGGTGGAGAGTCTTTTAAGTCATCCATTTTAACCAAAAAAACAATTTTTCACTCACTTATAAAAAAATTGTCCTATCTATGTCTAAGATTTAAAATATCATTATTATAAGCCTATAAAATGCATTTTTACTTTCATAAATTTTTAATAATTTAATAATGTAAATGAGTCCTTTTAATAACTTATAAGGGCAGTGAAGTTTTAACCCATGATTAGCACTGTGGGCTCTATAAGAATTCCAGCACTATTTAAATTATAAATATCTTTAAAAATAAAATAAATTATTGGCCAAATTTTTGTGACTTTTTTTTAAAATATATGATACACAAAACTATTAATTATAATTTGGTCTAAGTTTAAATTTGTTTATGAGGGCGCGTTCAGACTCCGTTCGTTTTTTTGGAAAATTTTAAAATTTTTACCTTTTGACATTAAAAGCTTTTTTGCAAAAAGTCGCCAATTTTTGTTATTAGCATTTAAATCGTTTTTCTGAAAGAAAAGTTTTTAAAAAATTTTGAGAAAAAAAAAAATTTTAAAAATTCGAAATTTTTATAATTTCTAAAATTTTTCAAAAATTTGAAATGAGTCTGAACGCGCCCTGATTTAAAAATTAAATTGGGGTCCACATGTATCCCTCGCTCTCATTTTTAATGTTGAAAACCATGTTATTTCCTCTATTTTAATTTAAACTTAATTGCAACTTAATATTCTAGTTATTTTTATAAATAATAATCATTAAGTATACAAAATGTTTGTATTGTACAATAATAATATGAATTATTTTTTTTCTCTTTACAATATCTAGTTAGTATGGTAATTAATAGCCAATATCAAAATATTTTTTTGTGAAACTCTCCAAATATGTTCTACTAGAGGTAAAAACACGATTTGATTATTAATATTGATACATATAATTTATTGACATGATTTATCTAAAGTAATATGGAAAAAAAAAATTTTAATTTTTGAGGTTTTTAACTTTGTGTCAAAAATTTGCAATATTGATTTATATTAATTTATATTATTCTATAATTAAAGAGCACGTATTTATCTTCAAAATGATAAAAAAAAATAAAAATCATATCTCTAAAACTTTTAAAGTTATAGAGGTAAAAATTGGAGCATCATAACATTCGCGTTACAAATTTCTCACCCTACCATTCGCGGGTGATAAAAAACAAAATTCATTTTTTTTTTTTTACGAATCAATCTTTAAATGTTCTGTTAGACCTAAAACGCAATTTGATTATTAAAATTTATATATTTAGTATATTGACAAAATTTATATAAGGGCGCGTTCAGACTCATTTAATTTATTTGAAAAATTAAAAAAATTATACATTATGCTAATGAACGCTTGTTACAAAAAGTCGCAAATCTTGTTATTATCACTAAAATAGTTTTCTGAAAGGAAAAGTTAAAAATTATAAAAAATTCCAAATTTTAAAAATTTTTTAAAAAAATCAAATGAGTTTGAACGCACCCTAATGTAATATAGAAAAAATGTACAGTATACATTAAAAATAACTTATATTAGTTTATAATTAAAAAGCACGTATTTTCTTTAACCCGTGTTACACTGTGGGGTCCATACGGACCCCAGCACATCTTGGATTTTGAATATCTTCAAAAATATTATATATTATGGGCTAACTTTTTGTGACTTTTTTTAAATATATCATAAAAATTAATAATCAAAATTTGGTCTAAAACTAATAACCAAATTTGTTTAGAATTTAAATATTGAATTGGAGTCTATATGAACCCCACTCTCTCAATTTCAATGTTGAAAACCATGTTATGCCTCAATTTAAATTCAAACTTAAATGATTGCAACCATTTGTAGTTATTTTTTTAAATAATTTTAATTATTAATTATACAAAATGTTTGTATTGTATAATAATATGAATATTTTTTTTATAAAATATCTAATTTTTATGGTAAATAATAGCCAATAATAATTTTTTATATCAAATTTTTTTCCATAAAACTCTTTGAATATGTTCTACTAGACGTAAAAACACCATTTAATCAATATTATTGATATTTTTAATTTATCGATGATTTATTTAAAATAATATGGAAAAAGGAAAAATTTCATTTTTTAGATTTTATTCTACTTTGTGTCAAATAAAATTTGTAATATTCATTAATAATAACTTTTATTAGTCTATAAATTAAAAAACACGTATTTCTCTCAAAAATAATAAAAAAACAAGAATCCCAGCTTTAAAACTCTTAAAATTATAGTGGTTTAAAACTGGGGTCCGTATAGACCCCACTGCGTTCCAAATTTTTCCTAGAATTCGCGGGTATGCGTCAGAATAAAATAATCATATTTAATTGGTACAAGGAAAACATTAGCCTTGAAACTAGTGAGTTTTTATTTTCGTAAAATTTTAAAAATTTTGAAGAAATTTATTTTGAAATAAAACGCAAATTTTTAAAAAGTTGCCAAATTTAGTATATGCACTTAAAATGCTTTTTCTGAAATAAAAATTTTTTTAAAAAATTTTGATTGAAATAAAATTTTTAAAATTTTTAGAATTTTCAAAATTTTACGAAAATAAAAACTCACTTTGCACGTGCCCTAAGGAGACGTTAACCCTGTCTGGAGTCCATATGACCTCAGCACATTATTAATTTTCATATCTCCATAAATATTATATATTATTATGGGTCAAATTTTTGTGACTTTTTAAAAATTTGCGCGTTATTCAGAAATATTAAATCCAGAATTTCTTAATATTGTTAATACTATTTTATTCTACACCAACACATATATCAAAGTCGATCTTTTAAAGTTTTTTTATGCATGGTACATAAAATTATTTCATGCCTACGCCTCCTTCTACTAAAACCGGTCTTAACATATTATTGGGCAAAAATATAGAAATAATTACAAGAACAAAAAAAAACAGTTTAAAACGGGTAGGTATATCCCAGGCTTACCCCCCGCCCCTCTTTTTCTTTTAACATCATAGTAAGTAGTATTATCTTGTTAGCTAAAATTCAAATTCCTCCAATTTTTAAATTTCGAAACGAATGATTATTTTAGATTGAATTAAATGTTAATGGGTCTATAATAATTACATAATTCATGTCCGTTTATACTACTTTAATCTTGTTATTGTTTTTTGACATATAAAATAATTTCAATTAGTTACATGCGATAAATTCAGTTAAGCATTATTTAGTTATAAATTTGATTGCGCCCACTTAATTTAACCCAACTGCGCGCGCTCCTTTAAGTATGCGATTACGCGCTTTCCCAGGTGAGCTTTTATGATTCAAATGATGCCTAGTCAAAAGAGAAATGTGCGATTCTCCAATCCTTATAAATGACGCCGCAAGTTTCGGAATACTAATGTGCAGGCATTTTTTCCCTGACAAAACCTAAGCCCAATGAATTTCACTTACTTTAACATTTACCTCTTTTAAAAACAAGAGCGTTGAACTGCCTCGGTGCTGTTTTAGGAAGGCGAAAAAATAAACGTTCTTAGAAGTAACCGAGGTGCTTCAAAAGAGCGTGAAAAAACAATTTAAATTTGGTGACTTTATTTGACCATCGTTCACTGTATAAAATAATTAACGGGTTTTTAAAACTGAATCAATTTATTAATTTGACCATTTAAGTATTGTTTATGATCGGCTAAATGAAAAAAACATATATTAACCCACAAATGGTAGGGTAAGAAATTTGTAACGCAAATGCTATAGTGGGGTCCATACGGACCCCAATAGATTTCAAAGTTTATTAGCTATGATTTCCTTTTTTATTATTTCAAAGAAAAATACGTGCTCTTTTATTACATACTAATATAAGTTATCATTAATATATATTACAAATTTTATTTAACACAAAGTAAAAAAATCTGAAAAATGTAAATTTTTCATTTCTCTATATTTCATTAGATAAATCCTGTCAATCAACTAAATGCATTATAGATCAGATAGTGTTTTTAGGTTTACTAAAACATCTTTAGAAGGATTTATAAAAAAAATATGTTGAAATTAAAAATTATTTTTGTTAATTATTCACCTTTAAAATTAGATATTTATAAAGAAAACAAAATAATTCTAATCATTAATATACATTACAGGTCAACAAATATCAATATCAGAAGCGTGAATTTTATGAAAACATAAAAGAATGCATCCCCATGATGGCCTAATCTCATATATATTTTTCGTTTTACTTAGTTTCTACCGTCTTTGGCTTCTTAGATCCGTCTATAACGAAAAATGACCTTTTTTGACCAAATTCACAGATTAAAATATACCCAAAAAAGATAAAATTAAAAAATCTTTTTTGCATTTAAAAATTCCTTGTAACTTATATTTTTAATCACAAATAGTAAAAAATAAATTTTATTGATATAAAGGTACCAGGAATTTTTAAATGCAAAAAAGATTTTTTCTTTTTAGGGTATATTTATATCTGTGAATTTGGTCAAAAAAGGTCATTTTTCGTTATAGACGGATCTTAGAAGCCAAAGACGGAAGAAACTAAGTAAAACGAAAAATATATATGAGATTAGGCCATCATGGGGATGCATTCTTTTATGTTTCATAAAATTCACGCTTCTGATATTGATATTTGTTGACCTGTAATTTATAATAATGATAAGAATTATTGTTTTCTTTATAAATATCTAATTTTAAAGGTGAATAATAGCCCACCGGCATTTAGATAATACAAAATAATTCGCGTCCAAACTTAAATACGACACGATACATTATCGGTTTTTAATGAAAATATTATTTGAAGTTTTAATTTAACAGTTTTTGTAAATATGCAAAAAAAAAATCCACTTTATTTTTGTTTCTGAATATTTTTAGGTTTTTTGACCTTTTTTTCTAAAATTTTCAATGTTTGTAACTGACTAACTAAGTTTGATTAGGAAAAAAGTTAAACGGATTTGAAAATTCCTAAGATGGCAGGTTTGATATCCGTAGTTAGCTCATAACTCTCAAAAATTTGTTGACCTGTGCAATACAAAAATTTTATATACTTAATATGTAACTTAAAAAAATACCTAGAAAATAAGTTTCCAATTTTTTTAGTTTAAATTTACATTGAGGCAATATTATGGTTTTCAACAGTGAAATTGAGAGTGTGGGGTCCATACGGACCCCAATAGAATTTCTAATTTTTAAACGAATTTTGTGAGACTTAGAACAAATTTAATTTACTAGTTTTGTTTATTATATATTTAAAAAAAAGGCACAAATAATTGAGCATAATGTATAATATTTTTAAAGATATTTAAAGCTTAAATTGTGCTGGGGTCCGTATGGACCCCTCAGTGCTAATCGCGTGTTTTATTGGTATTATTTATCAGTCAAACGTACATTGAGCAAAATTCGTAATTTTCGGAAATGATCATTAAGTTACCAGTAATATTATATATTTAAAGAGTTGACAAGGTTTTCCTCCTAATATTACGTATTTATTATTTTATATCTATAATTATTTTATATCTATAGCAGTTCAGATTCCTATTCAAAGCTCAACTCATTCACTGTTTTTAATTTTCTGCCCGGCCTAATATGGTGTCCCCATACGAATAGGTCCGAAAATACTTTTTTGAAAGCTATATATTATTTGCTATAAATTAATCAAATACAGTGCGTTGTGGTTAAAAAAACCCTTTATTATGGGATAAAAAAAATTGTAAATTGTAGTCCATACTAACAATAGCTGAATAGGTTAAAAACGAGAAATAACCGGCCTGGCCCTGGGGAGGGAGGGCTGGCTACATTTTGGAATGGGTTAATTGTCAAATTATAGACAATAAAAGTTGAAAAAAACTTTAAATATTCATTGTATTAACCATTAAATGGTATATATGTCCAAATTTGGCGAAAGATATAAATACGGCGATAGTTTAAGTTTAAAGTATTTTTGCAATATAATTATGACCAAAAGGTGTTTTAAGCACCATGTCATCAATCACATAAATAAAATGAAATTAATTATCAAAAATTGTACCATCAGTAATAAAAATTAATTGTCAACTCTTTTTTTAACAAAAAACAACACAAAAAAACCATCAAATATGCCACCATATGCTCGATAAGGTCGGCAAGTGGCAAAAACTCTGATTGTTTGTAATAAATTATTACCATATAAGGTATAATATAAAACTTATTTTTACTTATCAAAACTAATATAAAATTAATAAAAAATTTTAAAAATAAATAGATGTAAACTATCAAGGAAACAACCACATGTCAATGTTTTGGGCATTAAAATGGCAGTAAAATTTGTCATAAAATTTAAACTTGGATGATCTTGATCGAATTGATTAAACTTTAAAAAAGTTAAATATTTATTATTAACAACAAAGATTATAACATAACAATTGGATAACGAAGATTTGCTCTGAGGCAGTGCCGAGACATCAATAGACATGTCTGTTATTTTAGTGTATTAATTTCCATAGGTAAAACTAAATGGTTTATTAATAATATTCTCTAGAAAAGAATTTTTTGTCCTCTCTTAAAAAAACTCTTACATAGTTTATTTTTTTCAGTAAAGATTGGCATTTATTAGGAAAAATATAACGAGTCATCAGATTACTAAAAAAATGATCATTTTCTTATTGTTTATTTACCTTATTTTAAATTTTTAATAAAAAAAATGGCAAGATTGACGTTTTGCAACCTTAAAACCACAAATTAATATTTGAAAAAATCGATTTTGATTTAGCATTTTTTGTTTTGTCCTTTGCGTCCAAGCTCCAATTATTTTTAATCTAATTACATTTTTTTATTGAAATATTAAAGTTGTTATTTTACTATCAAATATTCTCTTTAAAACTCTTGAACTTTAATCTATCGGAAAATCAAATATTCTATCTACAAATTTGAAAAATAGGAATTGAGAATCTGACAAATTGTATTTGCTGGTTTGCGAGTAGAGGCTTTCGACCTGTATATTTAAATTTGTGACAATTGTAAAAATCAACAATATACATTAAATCATATATCAGAATGGCCTTATATGGCTGAAAGGTTCGTGTATATGATATCCTACTAGAAATCCGCATGTACTTTAACAAGTTATAGGAGAGCGTAATAATTGAAACTCATTCCAAGCTTATTTTTTTACATAATTATATTGCGTTATATTTATATAAATAAATTTTAAAATGTTCAAAAATTCAAAACATTTGTATCGCCAATCATAAAAAATTAAAGGTTAGAGCAAAAAAAATGGAAAAGTTTTGTTTTTTAAAGTAAAGAATAAACATTTTTGAAAATAATTTGGACACGCAAGTTGTTGTAGCTGTTTTATACATTATCCGAACAGACTTTGGCCCCCTAAAATTTCGGAGTCTGCCATATTGTCATATTCATTGGCAAATTTTTCACGTGGTCTTCCACGGTGCATTGGCCGTTGCGGTTGAACTCCGTAAGCCGGACCTGCTTGATAGGTTTGAACTTGCCGTTTATGCAAAGCTCTTAGGATGTTTACTGAGTTCTGATTAAGGCCAGCGTCAACTGAGGAAAACAACTCCTGAGCCACAACTTCCTCACTGAAGCACTTGGACAATAATGAAGAGCAAATCAAGAGCAGAGCTATCATGTTGTACATTTCGATCTATATAAATACTTGTTGTGTAATGATAGTTTGTAACATGGTGTATTATTTTAAAATAGAACTTTGTTATACGATAATTCTAATCACCATTTCTGTATTTTTTCGTCACCTTTTCAATCCATTTTTCGTTTGAAAAGCTATTGTTTTTTTTTTTCAAAAGGAAGCCTTTTACGGCGTGTTTTTAACATGTCAAATTTTTGAGAGTTATGAGCTAACTACAGTAATCCAGCCATTTTAGGGGTTTTCTCCGTTTACCATTTTTCTAATCAAACATAGTAAGTTAGCCTAATCATTGAAAATTTTAGAAAAAGTGTTAAAAAACAAAAATTAATAACAAAATAAATTGAATTTTTTTTGCATATTCACAACAGCTAAACTGTTAAATTCTTCAAAGAATATTTTTATTAAAACTCGATAATATATCGTGTCGTATTTAAGTCTGGACGCGAAATATTCTGTGTTATCTAAATGCTGATGTAAATTCTAATTAATAGACTAAAATTTTTTTCGTTGTTTTGTTTGAAACAAGATTTTTTAATTTTTTCTTTTTAGGGTATTCACGAGGTCGCTAAATCGGTCATTTGGTCAAAAAAAGGCCAATTATTCGATATGGACGGATCTAAGCAGCCGAAGGCGGAAATAACTAAGAAAAACAGAAAATATATATGAGATAAGGCCATCATAGGGATGTAGGTTTTTATGTTTTTATAAACTTATTTTATCTGATATTGATATTTGTTGACCTCTGAAATTTCCTTTTTAGATATATATATTTTTTTAATTTTTTTTTAACGTGTAAAAAGTGATACTCCACACTAATTTTAAAGTTAAGGGATTGAAATCTGTCAGAAACAAGTAGTATTTTTTAAAAATCGTTTTCATACTTACGGGAAAATGTTATAAATATACAACAGGGATGGGCACAATTACTTTTTAAAAGTAATCATTATCATTACAACTACTTTAGAAAAAAATGTAATTAATTACTAATTACTATTACTGTTTTTAAAAAAGTACTTAATTACAATCAATTACAATTACATAAATTTTCAAGTAATTAATTACTAATTACAAGTACAATTACAATTACTTTTTCAAAAATTTTTATATATAAAATTAGAAAACACGAAAATAATAATACACAAAAATAAAAACACTTATTATATAGAAAAAATCTATGATAAGGGTATCCAAATTTTTGGTTGTAAATTTTAGAATTGGTTGGGAAGGAGCCTGTCTTTTCTTCTTCTTGTCGTTGGTATATTGGTCTATCAAAAAAGGATGTTTTCTCTCAAAATATAAAATTTTAGATAAACCTTAAGGTGTTTTAAAAAATTGGATGTCACGTTGAGTTGTCCTTGGAGTGTTTTTTTACATTTGCTACATTTAGCAAAAATTTTGTTATTTTCTTCCTTGGTAATTGTAAAAAATTTCCCATTAAATAGGGTCACGTCTGCTTCATCTTTTTTCTCGTTTTCTTTGGTTTCATCATCTTTTTTCTCATTTTCTTCATTTAAATTGTAGTCGATTTCACCATTTGAGCATATTTTATTAAAATTTCGTCATTTAATTCACAGATGTTCATGGTAGTGTGAATGCGTGTATATTTAGTGAAGTTATTTAAACTATTTAAAGAGTAGATTGTATTAGGCCGCGGAAAAACTAATTTTAAAAAGCGTCTTGATATAATTTTGAGAATGTAAAATTTATGTAAAAATATAAGGGTGAAAAAGCTTAAAAAATTAGAAAAATTTTGACAAAATGTTTTAACACCTGGGAAACTTCTTAAGAAAAAATAGGATTAGGGACTTCTTTGGGTCTATATGACCCATTCAAAAAGAGATATATAATTTAAAAGATAGTAAAATTGGCAAAATCTTAAATTTGGTAAGATTTATAAACATTAGAGTAAATATTGTTTTTAACTAGTAAAATATTTAATTATTACCTGCTTTTAAATAATTATACACATTTATAAACAATTTAAAAATTATATTCTCAAAAAATTTAAACTGCTACTTTTTCCATAATGAGCTCCTATCTCTCTAGATTTGCCAAAATATCAGTATAAATTGCATAAATAATTTACCTTTTCATTGTTCTTTAATAGGTTGGATGAAAAAGAATGTTTAAAAAGCATTTTTTAATTTTTATCACATAAATTTTATTAAGGAAAAATTTGTGTGCTTATTTTAGCTGTTTGGGTCAATACTGATCCAAAAAAGTCAATATCTTTAATTTGAGCTCATATTTTAAAATACTTTTAGATGCAAATTGTTGACTTGATGAATGTATTTAATAAATATAAATATCAGTTTAGGATATTGCTTCTTTAAAAAGTTATTAAAAATATAAAATTTCTTTGGGTCAAATAAACCCAAAGAAGTGTTAAACGTGTCGATACAATTAAAAAAATATAACTTTTAAAACAAACTAATGCAAGAAAAAACAAAAGCAGGTTTCTCTTAATATCTATATACAATCTTTAAGCATATTAATAAATTCAAATGGAATGATTACTTCAATATAATGATTACTTTGAAAAAGTAATCATTATCATTACAACTACTTTACTAAAAAATGTAATTAATTACCATTACAATTACTTTATAAAAAATGTAATTGATTACTAATTACTAATTACTATGAGAGTAATTAGTAATTGTAATTTAATTACAAGTAATCATTACTTGCCCATCCCTGATATACAACAATGTTTTTCGATAATTATAGGTAGTTACATATTAATTTAAAGGGCCAGAATTTTCTGGAGCCACTCGTAATCAAAAATTGACCCGCCCCACACGGCCCTCTAATTCAAATCTCCCTACCCCGGTTCGGCCTCGTCGATTTTAAAAATTAATATATGCTCATCTAATCTATTAATTCTTATTTAAATTAGGGGTAATTATTTAAAAAATTGTGCATTTCTAAATTTTAAATAAAGCAATAGGATAAAACAAAAAGAATGAAATGTAGTTATATTACCCCAAACATATATAAAAAATAAATTAAATTCCACACTACCAGGCAAAAAAGGCCTATTCGGGCTAAGGCTTTATCGAGAACTTTGATATATATGTAATTTTTAGCAAATTAAAAAATTATTGTATGTAATAAGACGTCCTTATACCTTACTATTAAAAGAAGCGGCCATGAATTGGAATATTGCCCAAATCAAAATTACGATAGAAAATACGGATAAATTTAAAAAAAAATGCCGTGTAATGGGTATGACAAAATTAATGCCACACTAAATTAAATATT
This sequence comes from Acutogordius australiensis, assembly GCA_030555515.1. NCBI lineage: Eukaryota > Metazoa > Nematomorpha > Gordioida > Gordea > Gordiidae > Acutogordius > Acutogordius australiensis. The sequence goes on along the minus strand of CM060244.1, from coordinate 31,169,993 downwards.
TGTGCCCCTAAGGTCTAAATTAGTTCAAATAATGTTTTGTTTTTTTAAACACAATCATACATGTTAAGTTTAAGTTATTTTTTAGTAATATCCAACGGTAATTTTTATATATGCCCAACATGTAATCAAATTTTTGGGCCCCTATTAGCCCGTCAGCTAATTTTGAAGATTAAGCAAAATTTATAAATCTTGGCCAGTGTGGCCGCTAATACAAGGTAAAATTTAAGAAATGTGATTTCATCTAAATATTTTATTAAACCTTAAAACAAGCATAATGTAAATTGAATTTTAGCCCAAACTCAGCTAAAAAAATTGGGTTCGCCTGACTATTAAAAATTTTTTAAAAGTTAAAAAAAAAATACTTCACAATTGCGATTCCTTCCGAGCTCAAGATCCAGTGGCTCCATTTTTTTTAAATCTAATAAAGATAAAAATATGACACAGCTCGAGCCTGTATAGCCTGGGTGTGGATGTTGGAGCTTGTTATTTAATATCTCATTGACAGGCCAGAGTTGAATTCAATATAGGAAGAAACTTAAGCCTTCTCGTGGTTGCATTGTTGCGAGTTTGTAAGACCCTATTTCAGTGGTCCTTCAAAAAAAGAAAAAAATTAGAGATGGGCTCTTATAGATTATTTCGTGGCAGTTTCATATACCTCGCTGAACATTCATACCTTTTGTAGACCTGAGATTAAAGTTCAAACAGGGCCGTGATATTCCAAACAGGTTAAATAGTATTTTTTAAGTTAAGCCCAGTGGACCCCTTGGCCTGAACAAGTTTTTTCATTTCCGACCCGACCAGATTTTACAATCCGGAAATTTTTTATTGCAAGCCATAAATCTTTTGCTTTAAAATATAATTAAAATACAGAGTGTTGAAGTAATACATTCTATTGTGTGATAACGAATTTATAATTTTCTATTAACACTAAACAAAAGAAATGCCAAAACTTAAATTTCAGCGCTTGAATGACTTTTACGAGGGGACCACAGTTGGCAGCGTCGTCTAAATAATATCCATGGTTCCTTAAAATTTAAAGTATTCGTAATTTTTTAAACGAAAAGACGTGGTTTTAGATGGTCACCTTGTTAATCGGCAAATGTTAATATCAAAAACAAGTGGAATGGGTAATTTGTAGCAAAAAAAAAGTTCTAAAAGGGAGAGAATAAGGTAGCAAATTTATGGATATGGTAAATGAAGCTAAAGAATTTTATAAAATTCAGTTTAAATATAATGTTAATAAAATTTCCATTTAAAACAATTTGTTTCAACATTAGTATAAACAAATGAATGTTAAAAATAAAGGTATGATGAAATATATGGTTAAAGTTGTTTTTAGGGAATTGCCAATAATGTTTATTGTTTTAAATTAAAAATCAGAGGCATGATTAACATAGCCAGAAGATTAAATATCGCATCAAGCCAGAAGTGTGGCTGGATAAAAATATTAATTCTGAGATATGTTGAAGATAATAAAAATATAAAATAAAATCTTCTAACGAAAAAAGAAACATAACACCAAATTGAATTTAAAATTTATAGATAAAACCCATTATAAACCCTTAATAATTAAAATGCATTATCATGCATGAAAACGTCAAAATTGTTTTCAAAAGGATTTAATATCACTCAAATCAATTTTTTATAATTCAAACACCCAATATATTTTTTGTTTCAGAAGCATTATTTATAAAATCATCAAAGTTTTGTCTATTTTATGGTAATATAAAAGGTTGTAATGAGTGGTATGTATATATTTTTAAATAATTGTTATTCAAATTGAGCAACTAAATAAAAAAAAATTGTTTTTCAATAAACTAGGCTTTATATTTCTGTAGCTAAAGCAAAAAATTTTAATTGCAAAATGTAAACCTAAGTTTTGTAATAATATCACACAAAGTTTGGCCCACCTTAAGCATCTTTAATGGCAACTATTATTTTTGGTGCTGATTACAAATACGTTAAAGTTTTAGGCAAGCAATGCCGCAGATTACCATAATAAAACATCATGCGCAATTATAAGGTTTTGTTTGGTTTGTTTCCTGATGTCTTCAAAAAATTTAAAAATGACCTTAAATATCAAAAAAAGTTTATAAACTTCAAACAAAAATATAAAAAAAACAAGTAGAAGTTTACTCCAAACCTTTTTACCCATTAGAGGGGGGTTTTAGGCCTAGATTCTCAGAAAAATAGACGCTTTGGGATTCGTTGATGGTCACCCATTGAACTTCTAACCAGGCTCAACGTTGCTTAATTTGAAGTGTACACAAAGTTTAAATGCACTAGGTCGTCCGATCAAAAAAAATATAAAAAATTGGTGACGTTGAATAGAGTAGTCTTGCGCATGAAAGAAATAAATCAATTTATTTTAGAACTCTTTTTATTTCAATCTGAAAATTTATATATAAAATTTTTGAATGTTCATTGAACTTTTACACTCAATTCACACTGACCCTCTGCCCCATATTGCCTGTTTAATCCACGCTACTCCCATTTTTACATTTATAAAATCTTTAATTCTCCCAAATCCTTAATATTTTTAAAAGAACATTCTCACGAATAAATATATTGCGCGTATTATAAAATCATTGAAGTCTTATTTTATATTGCACAACTCAATCATAATAATTAGAGTTTTCCCCAAACTTCTTTCATCTTTGCCTCTTAAAATAGCTAAACTTTAATTATGGCCTTGCCCTAATGGGATAAGCGACGGGCCAGAATTAGGCCTAAGAATTTATATGGACGGCTTTATGAATTTTCGGTATATCACCCTTTAAAATTTTAAGCAGGCTTCTGCTTAATGTAAAAAAATTTTTCCCTCAATCAGGGACAGCTTTGTAACATTGCCTCTTGCACCTCATGGCAGCCTGATATTATCGAGAGAAAGGGTTAGCTTTAGGCTTAAATTAGGGTTTGAGTTTAGTCTAAATCTTTTAAAACCCTTTTTAAAATATCATTTTAGATGTCTTGTTTTTGCGTAAACCCTAACGTCTTTTGTTATATTTTTGGCGAATACATAAAAAGTAACAAAGACGTAACATAACAGAATCAACAAATATATTTTATAAAGCTTACTTTGGTATGCGCCTAGGTGATCATGTTAAGAAATAGGCTCCTCACAACCTTTATACCAATGATATTGAAACAAGGGTTGTCTAACGGACTGTTATTTTTGCAAGGTAAATGTTATAGGGTTAAAGCAAAACAAGCGAATATAAATAAATTCCAATCTTAAAACAACACGGCCAATTAGGATTCTGACAATTTACCAGTCCCAATTGGCGGCGATAAACAGTTAATAGAAGACCAAATTTGTTGAACGACATGTGGAGCTTCATTTGAGCAAAAACAACTTGGAGCCTTTAGCTCAAAAACTTAATCAAAGGAATTTAGTAGATAAAGATCGCACAATTAAAATTATTTTTTTTCAAAAAATAAATAATGATTGTGTGACAATATTCAAAATTTATTTAAAGGTTTGGGACGAATTCTCTGCCCGACGCCTTTGAGCAGTTGCGTTTAAGAACTGCTTAAAGGCAGTTATAGTTCACAATGGTAACACCAAACTCACAGTTCCCCTAGTCAGTTCAATCCTTTTAAAAAATAAATTAAATAAAAATAATTTATTATTATTTAATCAACTATTATATTAATTACATAACTAATAAAAATACAACATCTTAAAGTAAAATTTTTAATTTATTCAAATACCATTGCAATACATAAAATGTAGATATTAATGGGCAGTTTTCGGTGTAAGAACTCGTTTAAAATGACCTTTTACACGAGTTCATTTTACACCGAATAGTCTTTTACACCGAATAGTCTTTTGCAAGAGTTCATTTTACACCGAATAGTAAAAACACTTTGCAATATACGTATTATATTTAAATGATGGTTTTCTAATGTAAAATTTTATGAGGATTTCGAATATGTTACTCAATTCTGTCTAACTCTTTAAGTTTTTAAAATTGCGATATCAAAATTTTAACAACTATATATCAAATCTGAATTCTTACAAAACTATTGATTATAATCGACCAATCTAACATTGTACAACGAATATAATTATTTTATCGCGAAATTACATTTTCTATCTTATAATTTCTGTTAAAATAAATAAAGCTCAAAAGTTAGTTCGGTAATTTTAATATATACATAAATTGTGAAATTTAAATTAATGACTCGTGTGGCCCAAAGGGCTAGAGTTCTTCTCTCCCGCCCATGCGTGCGGTTCGAGTTCCTGAGGATATACTTTTATTTTTTTATTATACCCGAACCCGATAGTTGCCTGAGTTAGGGTAAAAATATTTTAGCAGTTTGTGGAGTGTTATTTGTTATTTTAGGTATTTTAAATGTTACTATATTGTAATTTTTTTAACCTTCTTTTTTTGTCTTATACAATTAAATTATTAATTTAAAAAGATTTTTTGAAACTTTTAAATATGTTCACTGGTAGATATAGGCGCTTCTTATTCTAAATTTTATAAAAGGTCAGCCACACACTTCTCATTCAACAACTTTTACAAGTGATAAACTAAATGAAAATGGACCTCAGAGAAAAACTTTTTTTAACGATAAATTTTTTTTGAAAGTTTGAACAATGAGTCCTTAATTTTTGTCCCCCGCAGCCCTGTTAATTTAACCCATATGCACTATACAAATTCTCGAATTTACTGTTGCCACAGCGAGGAGCGTCTCTGCGAGACTATTTTTGGGTCAACTTATATTTTCACACTATTAACTATGCCTTAAAATTTTGAATTGCACTCAGCAGGGTGCCCTAGATAATTATCAGCCCCAAATTTTTGGGTGCACTCCTGTTAAAATAATGTACAGGCAGCAGAAACATTTCCCGGAATTACTTTTGCCCTAAAAAGCACCGACATAACATGCGCTATGGTTTAGTTTACTCTTGTTTATCAATTATTAAGAAAATTTATTTATAATATTTTTTTATTAACATTGTTATAAATTAGGTCGCATTCATTTAGTACATTTTTTTTATTTAAAAAAAATTTCCCAATATTCAAAAAGTTTTATTTCAAAAAAAGTATTTTTAGCGCTTAGGGATTAGCAAATAATCGAAAGGCGCTCTATTTTAAGAGAAAAACACATAAAATTGTTGCATCTCCAGTTAGTAAAATTTAAAAAAATAACACACAAAGATATTAGCCAAATTAAAATAAACATTTAAATTAAACTGTGGAAGGTAAAGGAACTAAGTGGCCTTAATAATTTTAAGCTAAATAAAAAATAAAGATATTTATTACATGCCCCCCACATTGCACACTAATATTTTTTTTATTCTTTTATTTTTTCGGAAATAGAATTTTAATTTCCATAATTCTTCTAAGGCTTTTCCATATAAGCCTAATTGACATGCAGTTCGTTAATGGGTTTAATAAAACTATTTGCTTTCTGATTGTGCATGAGGGCCAAAGTCATTTATTATCTTCAATTCATGGCAAATTTGAACTATTTAGGCTTCTAAAACTTTTTATCTGAACAATTCTTTTGTATTAGACGCTAGCATTTTCATTTTATATTATATATTTACTACTTAATTATACAATTGATTTCGGCTTATCTATATGATCATTTAAAATTTTAGAAAAAATGCCAAAAAAAAAGGTTCAAAAATAAATATAAATTGGAATTTTTTTTGCATATCTACAATAGTTAAACTGTTATATTCAAACTTCAAATAAAAGTTTTATAAAAAACTGATAACATATTATGTCCTATTTAAGTCGACGCGATATTCTGGCAAAATATTTTGTATTATCTAAAGATGACCACCAATGACCAAATTAGAAGTTAGCCTTCAACTTAAAAAATGCGCGAACGGCAAAGCAACGGGACCCGACAATATACCCATTGAATGCTGGAAATATTTAGGAAAAGAGGGGATATCGGCGTTAACAACTCTATTCAACTCGATATTAGCGCATCAACAAATACCTACCGAATGGCAAAAAAGTTACATTGTACCAATGTTCAAAAACAAAGGCGATGCGTTTGATTGCCACAATTACCGCTGCATCAAAGTAATATGTCTCATACCTTTAAGCTGTTTAAAAAGATCCTTGAAACCAGAATGCGAGAAGTTATCGAGATTGGAATTGAGCAATGCGGATTTATGAGAGGAAGATCTACAACGAACGCAATTCATACTGTTCGCAGTTTGACAGAGCGTTTCACAAGAAAGAATCTGAAGCTTTATTGCTTGCTCCTAAACTTAGAGAAAGCGTTCGACAAAATCCCGAGAGCTGTAGTATGGTGGGCGTAAAGAAAAAAGAACGTGCCCGAATCGTATATTAAATTAGTTCAGAGCTTGTATGAGAACAAACTTACGTAAGAAGCTCGGGAGGAACTTCAAAGGGTTTCACAATCAATGAGGGAGTGCATCAAGGTTCGGCTTTAAGTCCCCTTCTATTTATCTCGGTAATGGACGTGATATCAAGAAGCGTTACCACAAAACCGCCGTGGCACATAATTTACGCAGATGACATCCTGTTCATGGCTCAAAATTCGGAAGAATTGCGCGAAGGTGTACTAAGTTGGAAACGTGCACTTGAAAAGTTAGGCCTTAAAATCAATAAAAACATAACCGAACTCATAGTTTTCGGAGGATCGGGCACGAAGATATGATGATCGACACAGAGTGGTCTCTCAAATCCAAACCTTCGGCAACTTACTTAGGAGCCTACCCATGACGAAGACGTTGAGCAAGAAGTAAGGAACAAACTTAAATTCGGATGGTTAAAATGGAAATCGCTTTCGACCGGTGTCCTATTCGACAAAACATCCTGGTAAAAATAAAAGGTAAAGCTTATTCAACAATAATACAACCTGCAATATCATAGAGCTTCAGTAAACTACGGCCCTTCTGAAAAAGTGACGAAAGAACCTTCAAACGACAGAAATGCGAATGTTACGAATGTTTCAGGAGTGGCGCGCAAAGACAAAATCCGAAATGATTACATTATCGGCAGCCTAAACATTACTCCCATCCAATACAAAACTCGAAGTTGAATCGGCCTCCGCTGTACTTGGCCCACATCGAAAGACGAGAAAGAGTGAACTTCATTCATCTTTGAAATTTAATAAATGAAGTTAACGTACCAGGGAAGGGCACACGAGATAGACCTAAACTCACCTGGTCCCAAAAAATAAACGCCAACATGAGATGCCATAATTTGAATAAGGAAGATTGCATGAATAGAGCCAAATGGAAAATCAAACTGAAGGAGCTCACTGCCTTCAAAAAGGCAAAAAGCTAAAATGAAAAAAAAAAATAGAAAAGCTTGAGATTCTAATATTTGAGATGATAATTGTAAGTTACAAGAGAATTTGATATACAAAAAAAAAATTCTGAAATTTTTCTTTTTAGGGTATTCTCAAGGTCGCAAAATCTGTTAAAAAGGCCATTTTTTCGATAGGGACGGATCTAAGGAGCTAAAGTCGGAAGAAATTGAGAATAACGAAAAATATATATGAATTAAGGCCATCATAGGGATACACTCTTTTATGTTTTAATAAAAATTTACTTTCTTTACATGGATATTTGTTGACATGTGTTATACCCATTAAACATTACTATATAAGACACCTGTTAAATTGTTAAAAAAGCGTGAATGACCAAAAGCTGTCAATAAAAATTAATTTGCTTTAAAATTTGATTTCGCAATAATATGGTGACATTCATTCCGTACTAAGAGTATGCATTAAATATACCTGTGAAATCGTCTAACTGACCCAAAATATCGCTAAAACGTTTGCTTTATAAAAAAATTGATTTTACGACATTTTGGTGACATTTTTGTCGCGCTTAAAAAATAATCACACCTTAAATCGCGGAATCATTCTGACTGACCCTAAAATATCGATAAAAATTGTTTGCTGTATTAAAAATTAATTTCGCGACATATTAATGACATAACTTTCATAGAAATTGAATGAATACACCTAAAAGAACGTTAAATGACCCGAACTGACTCATATCTATAAAAATTCGTTTGCTTAATTTAAAATTGTTCACGACTTTTTGAAAACAATTCTTTTGCAGTAAGAAAATTTATTGAATACACCTGTACGTCAAATGAACCCCCCCCCCCCCTCCCCCCCCCCAACTGATCCAAAAATATCAATTAAAATTCGTTTGCTTGATTTAAAATTGATTTTGCGACATTTTGGTGACATTTATTGCGCACTAAAAAAATTTATTGAATACACATGTAAAATTGATTCCAACTCACCCAATATCAATATAAATTCGTTTGCTTGATTTAAAAATTATTTCGCGACATTTTGGTGACATATCTTTTACACTAAATTTATTGAAAATACTGTAACGTCAAAATTGTCAAATTGACCCAATAATAATTACCTACAAACCTGTAATACTACCCCAAAATACCTAGGAATCAAGGCAATGTATTAATATTTAACTCTCCGACATTAGGGCGCAAAGTTACCTGTCAGTAATTTTAGAGGCAATAAAATATTTGAAATGCTTAAAAATTGAAAGGATATCTTTTTATTAAGTAATATTCCACAAAAATCAAATTTTTAAACAAGTCTCACATTTAAGTTGAGTTTTGAGCTCTTAGCTTATATTTGTTGGAAATTGAGTGCTCATTTCTAATTTATAATAGTGAGAAAAAATTCTTAGAGTTCATAAAATTTCCCAATTGAGAGCTCACATATTTTCTTGGCCAATCCCACAATACACGCACTTATTTCTTCCTTGAGAGCTGTACTGAGTAATAAAGGGAGCTCAATCCACTCTATTTTACTGGTAGTGCAAAAGTGTGAGAAAGAGTGAGCTCAAAAAAATGAACATCTGATTTGATTTCATCAGCAGATCCGCTAATGACCACGAAAAATCGAATGTATTAAGGTGTGGCAACTTTGAAAGGCGGGTGCTATTACGATACTCTATATTTCAAAAAAAAAGACCATAATAAACAATCCTGTCGGGCGATCTTACGGAAAAATGGGGCGCATAGAAACAAATTCATGTCTGGCACAAATTAAATTTGGCGGTGCAATTTAATATTCTTGATATTCAAAATGTTGTATATATTAAGTAAAATATAAATTTTGGTCTAGTTCTCTAATAAGGGCTATCTCTGCGAAACTAAAATCGTTGATAAATTTAGGGTCATAGTTCTTATAAAGCTTTTGTTAATATAAATAAAGAATTAGAATTTTTTATAGGGAACTTGCGAAAAAAAAAGTTTTGTGGATCTAAATAGTTTTAGTTAAATATTCAAGTTTTAAAATACCATTTATAAAGTTCAACAATATGACATATATTTTTCCCGTTTCTTGTATTAAAAATATTATTAACGTTTTAAAACGCTATCAAAAAAATGCCAAAGAAATTTTTTACGAAGTATTTGCCGAGGCAGAGAGTTTGGCCAGAACTACTTGCACGGCCGAGCGTAGTCAGTGCAATGAAACGTATAAAATGTTATTTGCGATCAACAATGGCTACTGATCATTTATCATATTGAAGTTCATTAAACACACTTCTAAATATAAAGAAAACTAATTTTGTTTATAAAACTTAAAATGGTTCAAATCATAGAAGGGTGTTATTAAATCAAACAATTTCACACGTTTCTGATATTTATTTCAAATTAGGAAAATATTTTGCTTCTCGAGGATTTGGAAAAATCATTTGAGCGTGGTTGCTAGACTTATGGTTGTAGGTAGTCCGGATATTTTAATTTACAGTGAAATTTATATACCCTTTCTTAAATATTCGTTAAAAAATTTCCCACTGCATATTAGTTGAATAAAAATTGGTGTAGCCTTCGCGTTACGAATTTCTCATCCTACCATTCGCGAGTTAAGAAAAAATCATAAAAAAAAATTTATGAAATAAAGATTTATTGGCTGTTACTCACCTTAAAAAAATTAGATATTTTAGATAAAAAATTTTAAGTTTTATTATATGCTATTATATAGAACCTATAAAACAAAGTTGCATTTACATTAAAGCAATATCATGGTTTTTATCAATGAAATTAAGATTGTGAAGTCCATACAAACCCTAATAAAGTATTTAATTTTAAAAAAAAATTATTAGAAACCAAATTTTAATTACAAGTTTTGTTTATTAAATATTTAAGAAAAAAGCTACTAAAATTTGACCCATAATAAATATATTACTAATACTCATGTCCTGGGGTCTAAACTACACAGTGCTAATTGTCGGTTTGGGATTTATAATTAAAGTAGTTTTTATTAGTTTTAACCTTTTTAGTTGCATTAGAACTAGACGTTAATATCAGTAAAATAATATTATCTAAAATTATATAAAAAAGAATTGTAAAAAAATATTAATATTTTTTATAGTTTTTGATTTTAGAATAAGTTTAAAGTTAGGGGTTTTTTTTAAATTAAAATATTATAAGACACGCTTTACCCCAATTTTTTTAATGACAACTTCTGTGCAGCTCACACCAGAGCAAGAAACAATTTTACAAGGATTTAATAGATTGCGCAATGATCAGCGTAATATAGCAATAAAAGCAACAGAATTAGAAGCAGATATTAAAGAGCACGAGTAATTTTTTGTAAAATATATTCGACAGCATTGTTATTGACGCCCTTAAAAGCATTGATTCAGGGAGAAAATGTTTTAGACAAATTGGAGGAGTATTAGTTGAGCGGACTGTTGGGGAAGTATTACCGGCCCTCATAGAGCACAAAGATAATGTATTTGCTTTATTTTTAATGTTTATTTATATTTATTAATATAAAGGATTAAATCAAATAAATTAATTTATATATATAAAAAATGACCCCATATACTTTCAAAAATTTAGATTGTTAAGCTGGTACTAAAGCTTACTGAAGAATTGGAGTCTAAGGGGAAGGAAATTTCAAATTATCAAACCAAGCATAAAATTCATATCACAACATTAGATAAAGAAAGCTTACAATCAATACCCAACAAACAAGATGATAAATCTAAAAAATAAATCTTACCTTTTATTTGTTTGTTTTGCTTGCCTTTATATAGGTGTTTGAATTGTTTTCAATAAAATATGATTTAAATATCAGCAACTTTTTTTTCATTTTTTTTATATTTTGTTTATTACCACAGGTGTATAAAATTTAAGTATTTTTAGCATGATTTATGAAATTGCAGCAATGTAATCTTCATGATGGTGCTATCTCTAATATTTTTTCTATTTTAAAGGTTATCATCTGAATTGGGCCTACTAGATCAACACTCAAAAATTAGGCAAAACTTTATGCAACCTTAATTCTCTAAAAAAAAAATTTGAAAAATATATATAATAATCTAGTTGCACTTCCTCTTATGATTAAAAAAATTTTAAGTACATCAAGTTCCTATATCAGCATATTAGTTATATATATTACCCCACCCCTACCCCAAACTTAATATGACATGGTTTTTATTGGTTTAAAAAAAATATTATTTTATGTTTAATTAAACAATTTGCTATTTTGTTTAATATCTATTTTTTTTAACTTTTATAATAAAATCTTAATATTTTTTGCTAGCTTTAAAAGTTTGGTTGGAAAAAAATTAAAAAAAAAATTTAAGATCCCTAGGATGGCATATCTGTAAGATTAGTTCTTGTATCTCAATATTTGTCTGGCTGAGTTTTGATTACACCTGTCAAGAAAAACTATTTTTACTGATTTTTATAGAGAATTTTCTTGAAATTACAACATAGTGTTTACCAATGCCTCCAATTTTTTTATTTTAGGTCCAAAGCAGAGAAATAATATTTTTAACAATTAAGTTCAAAAAATTTATTAGCAAATATAACTTGCAAATTAAATAAAAAATGTTAATTAAAATTGGGAAATAAAACGATAGCACTTTTAGAAAAACAAAAATTTACATAATCTAATGCCTTAATGATTGTTTTGTTTATCCAAATAGGTTTTTAAGTTTTGTTTTCACCCTTAGGTTTTATATCACTGGAAAACACATATAAATACAAGTACACCCTTAGGTTTTATAACACTGTAAAACATATAGAAATAAAAGTGAATGCCCAGTTTATAGAGTTTTTTATGCTCATTTCAAAACCTTTTTTATTTATTTCTCGGGGCGGAATTCTGAATTACTCCACCACAAATATTGATGGAATATTGGTGTTTATAAGACATTTTCAAGCCCTTATAAAGGGAAAATGTTGAAAATAAATTAAAGGCATAATAATATTGAAAATATCTAAAAAAAAAAAATATTTTTTTAAATATAAATTCAATTTTAAATTTTTTAAAAACTATTTTAATTAATTTGGATAAAAAAGTGCCTTAACGACTGTTCTTTTCATTCTCTACCCAATCACTACCTGCCCCTTATTTCTTTTAGTTTTTTACCTTTACGCTTTTTTTCTTCAACTGCTCAAGACAACGATGTTTATATAATTTTTTTGCGTTAAAATTTCGCACATAATTAAATTTAGTGAATTAGTACCTAAAATAAAGTTTTAAATTTTATTTAAGGCCACGTGCAAATTTTTATTTTCGTATGTGCATAAACTAAATTTGGCAACTTTTTAAAGATTTGCGTTTTATTACAAAATAAAATGTTTGAGAATTTCACGAAAATAGAAACTCACTTTGCACGTGCCCTAATATAGAATAACTTATTACACGTCAACAATTTTTAGAGAGTGGTGAAAATACAGAGATCAAACCTGCCCTCTTTGGAAATATCAAATCCGTTTACCGTTTTTCCTAATCAAACTTAGTCAGTCAGTTATAAACATTGATAATTTTAGAAAAAAAAGGTTAAAAAACCAAATAAGATTCAAAAACAAAAATAAATTTATTTATTTTTGCATATTCACAATAATTAAGCTGTAAATTTTAACTTCAAATAATATTTTCGTTAAAAACCGACAATATGTCGTGTCGTATTTAAGTTGACGCGAAAAATTTTGTATCATCTAAATGCCGATGTAAGAGCTTGATATATTAATAAATTTTTTTTCCATTATTTGTGATTAAAAATATAAGTTAAAAGGGATTTCAATATGCAAAAAAGATTTTTAAATTTTTTTCTTTTTAGGGTATATTTAGATCTGTCAATTTGGTCAAAAAGGCCATTTTTCGTTATAGACGGTTTTAAGGAGCCAAAGACGTAAGAAACTAAGAAAAACGAAAAACATATAAGATTGCATACTTTTATGTTTTCATAAACACGTTTATGACATAAATATTTGTTGACCTGTGTTATATAGCCACCAATTTCCAACCAGATGTAATCTGGGATCTCAAACCACCGAATGATTTTCAATCTTGTTGTCATTATTTCAGGTTGTAAAAATTTTTTTGTTTATTTAAAGTCCTTTTCCTTCTATTTTGGCTGATGTCATTATGGGGAATAGGGTTTTCAAATGGGAAAATCTTGCCGAATTAGCTTGTGCTATTGCATTTACTAAATTTTTGTTTAAGCCCAAATTTATGTGAATGGGAGACAACAATATATTGTTTGGATTCATCAATGCCACAGACGAAACGCTAAATTGGGATAAGGTGCAAACAAATTAATCAATTTTATTTTTTATAATATATTTCAACAATTAATGTTTCAAGATTCGTATGATTTTTTTAGGGCGTCAAAATAAGTTTGGGCGATACATGGTTGGTCGTACCCATTTTTTACAAAAACGGCTTATAAACTGGTTTTACTACACAAATTAATAAATTGCATCCATTTTGAAACAATTGAACGATGCTTCCATAAGTTAAATGTATTACTAGATTAAAAGTAAAAATGTAAAGACCTTAGATCGACTTTGCAATATAATTTATCTTTATTTATTCAATGTGGTATATCACTATCTATATGTCACATTAAACCAGCCCATTTTTACCCCGTCGGAATAAGGCTGATGCCCCTCCCCATAGATTAAAATATGTTATTTAATAAATAAATACTAATTTTTTATTTACCCCTCTAATTTCTGTTAGATCTGGCAATTTTTTTTGCCTAATTGAAAGATGCAAAAACTAGCTCGTTGCCGATACTACGCCAAAAAATTTTAATTTAAGGTTTTCAGTCAACGGCCAGAGCCCAATGTTTTCAAGGGCACAGCTTAAACATGATTAAAAACGCTTTTTAAACCGTCGACGTCTTGCATTAATTTATTAATACTAAATAAATTTACCATTAATGTATACGAACAAATGGATGGCAAAATGGCAATACATTAAATATATAGAATAAGACTAGGATAGGCAAAGTGAAGAATTAAATACTTTGTGTGTAAGGCTGCGGCTAAAACTAATTTCTTTAAAAAAATTTAAACGGCTAATATCAAAATTTGAGAATTATTGATTTTTGGTCGATTTAGGATATGCCTAACAATCAATTTTTGAAAATTTTAAAAAATTTCTTAAAAATTTTGTTTTAAAGCTATGAACTTTGTATTTTATTATTTTAAAGAAAAATACGTGCTTTTTAATTATACTAATAAGTTATCATCTATATTACAAATTTTATTTAAAACAAAATAGAAAAATATCTGAAATATGAATTATCATCTTAAATAATAAGAAATAAATATTTTTAATATATCAAGCTTTTACATCAGCATTTAGATAATACATTTCGTGTCCATACTTAAATACGACAAGATATATTATCGGTTTTGAATAAATTATTTAAATTTTAAATTTAACAGTTTCTGAATATGCAAAAAAATCAATTAATTTTTGTCTTTGAATCTTTTTTGTTTTTTTGACACTTTTTCTCAATCAATGTTAATAACTAATTATCTAAGTTTGAATAGAAAAACGGTAAACGGATTTGAAAATCTAAGATGCCAGGTTTGTAATTAGCTCATAACTCTCAAAAATTTGTTAACCAGTGTATTAAAAATGCACATAATATGGCTAAAATATGTAGTGGATAGGGAAGTACATGCCATATATTTAAAAAGAATCCTTATGTTTTAAAATCGCAATTTGTACATAGCATTAGAGACAAATTTAAAATTGTTAGAAGTCGGTAGGTGGAGGTCTAGAATGTTGTGTTTAGTATTTTTTCTTCTTACACGTTGCTTAAACCAACGTAAAGTAATCTCCAAAAATTTTATCCCGCATTGATATTTCAGCTATGACGGATATAAGAATTCAATCAGCCATAATACTAAATAAACATCATATTGGACGCATCTTTAAAATAATTAGGGTTATACGGCTGGGACCTTTAAATATAAATTTTATAAATGGTGTAACTTAAAGCAAAGCAGACCCACCTTTGTATGATTTTTATTAATTTTGATAATTAAGAGCTAGTTGAAAAAAATAAATCTTTAACTTAAAATCAAGTCATGAAATGTCCATGGACTGAATGGCTGGCAAATAACTTCAAACACATTCTCTAACGACAATGGTAATACAATCGTTTTCATTTAGAGCAAAAGTTTATTCTTTAAGACGATGGCATCGTAGGCAAGATGATGACTACAGCAATATAACACTAATCGGAATAATCTAAATATTACTCCAATCAATGAACTCAAAGCACCAAATATGATTTAATTAACACTGAAACAAATTTAAAGCATATACACATTAATTGTGTAACAATTTCCTCAATAACAATGATATAACTAGCTAGATTACGCTACATGTTATGTGGATGATGGTGTCTTAGTCATAAACACTTTAACTCTTCTTCCCCCGAAAAAGTCTCATATTTTATTAAATTCATTAATTAAATTTAGCTTAGCAGCTTTTATTAACTTTTTTCTATGCATGAATTTACTGGATTTCTCTTTTTAATAAATCAGATATAGCTATTTATTTGATATACGATTTTCACACTGCTAATTAGATATTTGCTTAAAACAAAAAAGCAAGCAATCATTGTAACCTTAAAATATATAAGGTCATACCTCAATTCGACAAATTTGCTGAAAAAACTGAGGGTACATTGATGCTGATAAATACTTAATTTTTTTTGACTGTGATTATGATCAAGATATGAGCAAAAACATTTATCATTTTTTTGCAAAAAATTTTGAGGCAGCTTTGCACGAATGTATCATGAGATTATTGTTCATATTGTTTTTTAAAAATCGCAATGTGGGCTCTAGACGCAAACAATATTTTTTTTTCAGGTTACTTAAAAATCAATGTCAAGTCTTAAAATAACCGAACGCCTTTTTAAATTTTTTAAAAAATTTATTTAATATAGCACATAATAATGTTAATCAATGTATGAATTTAAAAGTAGAGGACCGGCATGAATTTTTAAAAAAATTATTTTTTGCCTTAATTTTGGGAGAAAATTATGCCTTCTGCACTATATTAGAATATTTTAATGTGCCAAATTTGATTGAATTAGAGTATATAGGTGCTTTAGACCATAACAGTTTGATTTTTTGATTAATACCATTGTTAAATTACAATGAAAAAGTGACATTAAAACCGATAAAAGTGTGGTTTCGCCGACTTTCTGGTTAACCAGCAAATCAATTTTGATATTTTAACTGCATTTTATAAATAAAATATCTCGTAATAACATGTATAGTCCCATTTTAAATTTGATTTTGACGCTTTTACAACAAAATAAACAGCGAATTTTGAGGCAAAAAACCAACGCACATTTTATTTGTCTACACCAGAGATCCGCAAAAACCAAAATTTGGGAGCCCGGCCCGGCCCGGGTCTAATTTTTTTACCTTTACGCCGGCCCGGCCCGGCCCGGTTTAATTTTTTTGCCTTTACGCCGGCCCGGCCCAACCCCGTTTTTTTTTAAATTTTTGAGCCCGGCCCGGAAGAAAAATTTTAAGCCCGGCTAAAACCCGGGTTTAATTATTTTTATAATTTTCAATATTTATCTTAAATTTTGTTCAATTTATATAAATTAAATTTTGTACTTATATATGATGCAAACTCTATAATTATGAATATACATCAAAATTTTTATTGTTAGACAATAGATTTGCCGTGCGTATTGGATCTTTCATCAACAATCTTATCTTCAATTTTTTGTTTTAGGTCCATATTGGGGGAAAATTAATTTTATCAAATGAAAATTATAGTGAGAAAAAAATAGGCCATTTAATCTATATTAAAAGAAAAACTTATTTACAGAGAAGTTTGCTGTAATGAAGTTTAATAAAAAATAATTTAATAAATAATTTTATATATATATTAATTTATTTAACCAACCCGGGCCGGGCCTAGGCCCGGCCCGGCCCGGCTTAATTTTTGCGCCGACCCGGGCGAGAAAAATTTTTTATTATGTCAGGCCCGGCCCGCCCGGATGTTAATTTTTTCCAGTCAGCGCCGGCCCGAGTCCGGGTTTCCGGGCCGGCTGCGGATCTCTGGTCTACACAAGCTTAATTTTTATCACATTTGCAGATTTAAATAATAACACTGGACAACAAAATTTGGACGACCCTAAGCATCATAGGCAACTATGGTTTTTGGTCAAGTTTTTGGCGCTGATCACGAATATGAAATCAGAATCCAATGCCTCAGATTTTTAGTTATTTGGTGTCAAAGTCGAGATTTTTCAATTTTTGGGGTATTTTGGGCTTTTATATCATAAAACCTACGGGTAGTAACAAAAGTTTAAAAATATATTTAGATAACGGAAACATTCATTATTAACGTAAGGCGTTTACATTTTTTTATAATATTTAAATTTTTTTTGTGAATTTTTTTCCAAACTTTGGACGCGGTTTAAAAAAAATTGGAGGCATTGGGAAAAAAACTAAGCCCGAAATCGTTATCGCAAGAAAATTCTCTACAATGCACTCAAAAAATCGTTTATGTTGTTTTTTTTGTTGTCCATTGTAATATCTAATTATTCATAGTTTGTATGTATTTATACTTTACGTATAAAAAATATCAAAAGAACGTATTGAAAAACTAACAAAAAGTCTTGTAAAAAAATTATTCAAAAAAGAATTTGTTAAAACTTTGGGTCAATGCCTATATCCATATGCCAATTGATATTTCCTTTTTCTTTAATAGGTCTAATGCGTTATTAAGAAATGAAATAAATACATATAAAATTATGTATGCATAACAGGCACGATTCTAGACCCCTTTTGGGGGCAGTGCCTCCCCAAAAGTTTTTGATTGCTTCACCAAAAAAATTAAATTTGCCCCCCCCCCAAATACATAGTAATTTTATGTTTGCCCCCCCCCCCAAAAATTTGAATTTGCCCCCCCCCCAATACATAGTAATTTTAATTTTGCCTCCCCCCCCCCAATTATAAATTTTATTTTTTCTTCCACATATAATTAAATTTGCTCCGCCAAAAATATCTAAAAAATATTATTTTAAAAATATTTACTTTTTTTAAAAGTGTTTTAATCCATTAACACTTCTCATCCGCTAGAGAGATCAAACTAACACAGAAATTATTTCTGTTGTTATTAAATATATAAAAAATTTTGATTTTACAAAAAGCTTTATATTTGTGAAAGCAATTCATAAATCTGATGCCTTAGAAATTTTCTCATGTCAACAATATTTTGTTAGAACATAATCTAGAACCAAAGAACCTGATCGCACAATGCTAACGATGGGGTGATGTAATGCCCGGGGAAAAAAGTGGTATTCAATTTCTAAGCAAAATAGCTGGACATCATGTCCCGTTTATTCACTGCTTTAACCACCGATTGCATATTGTTGTAAAAGATTGTCTTGAAATTTTAAGTGAAGGGAAAGATTTTTTGATATTTTTTCTTCCCTTCATAAATTTTTTCAACATAATGCAATCAAGGTAGTGAATGCGGAACCATACCCCGGCTTTTGCCCCATCGGTGGTGTGGTCACTACCTGGCCATTGTTTTTTTTAAATTACACAAAAAAATTTAAATACTCTTTTGATTAAAAATAAAAAAAAATTTATATCTTCAGGTCACAGGGCCGAAGCGTCGGGGGTTTTTGACCATACTATTTTTTTGTATTTTTTATTTGAAAAATTATTTTATTTAATAAAAATAATTATAGATCAATTCAATACAAAACGATTTATGTTTTTAAAACTTCTGATTTAATACACCACTGTTTGTTAGAAATTATACAATTAAGAAATACAAATACATTTGAAGATTTATTTAAAAACTGTTTTGATATATATAATACTTTTTTAAATGACAATAATTTATCTATGGATAAAAGAAAAACTAAACCTAAAGATTTTTCTGATTTTTATTTATTTTCTACTCATAAGTTTGAGAATATTTTAAATATTAATGATGAATTTAAAAGTATTTATTCTAATATTATTAGTTTATATATTGATTCTTTTGATAATAGATTTTTTACTGATAATATTTATTTAGAATCTTTAGATTCCCTTTATAAATTGATTCTCCTTTTTTTAGATATAAATAAATTAGAGCCTCTTTTAAAAATAAGTAATATTGATAAAAATTTCTAAAGAAAATGACGTAGCGGAAAATTTTTTAATAAAAAAACTTAGTAATTACAAAAAATGTGTTACTAATGATTTTGTTAAATTTGGATATGATTACAAAGATGCGTTTTCTAATCTATCTAACATTTTTTCTATAAGTTTGTTATTTGGCTCTTTAACGTCGAGTTGTGAGGCCACATTTTCCTCTTTAAGAAGGATAATAACTACTAGTAGGCTGGCAAGTAGTGACCTGCGTAAAGGTGATTTGGCTCTTCTAGGACACGAAAAATCATTAAATGGGGAGTGATTTTGATGAATTTTATAATTTAATCAAAACAACCTCTAGCATAAAATAGTTAGATTAATACAATACACTGCTCATAATCAGCTAATTATTTACTATTTTAAGACATGGCAAATTTTTTAATGCGCATTTAACGTTTATGTTCATGTTGATAAAATAATACTTGCAATTAATTTCCAAATCTCATATCTTTTTAAGCAATTGATATTAGTGAAAACAATTAAATTGAATTCACATATCCAATTTATAAACGCAATCATTTTTTTATTTTATGAATATAATAAATTACTATTAATTTGTTAAAAAATATTGAACATGGATTCAATTGTTGTACATGTATATTTTTTGCCGTGACCGAAGATCACGGCTAATTTTGCCGCCGAAGGCGGCAAAAAATTTTTTTCTGCCCCCCCCCACGATTTTTTTGCCCCCCCCCCCCCCCCCCCCCCCCCAAAATGGAAAAGCTAGAATCGGGCCTGATGCATAAATTATAAGGTCGATTATATATTATGATATGTTCTAATTACCATTTCATAACGCTTTGGCAATTTTCTTAGTGAAAAAACTATAATTTATTATTAATTAGGTCTATATTAAAGTAAGTTCAATATTAACCATATATATTGTACAATATTTTTTAACTACAAACCCTAAAACTGATTTGTTTTAAAAAACGTAACACTGTTCATCTAAAAAGATTTTTTCCGTAAGTTTTATATGCATATAAATATTCAATTTGTTAAACTTAAATGTTTTAAATAGGCTAGAAAAATCCTAATTCACCTTTTATATGCACTTTTACCTTTTTAGGGCTGTTTGTTTACAAAATTAATGAATCTATAAGTAGTTTTTACAAATTTTTTACCCTAAAGTTATTTTCTATATTTCCCACCAAATTTTTTGCATATGATGAATTTAATAAACTTTTTATAAATTAAGGATAAGTATTGAGAATTGTAAATTATATCGCTCTTCATAAAACCCATAAGGGCTAGTTAGGTTAATAAATATAAGCATACAAATTTTATGTTAGTATCACCATAAAATTTTATATTTTTGACAAATGTTCGTTTTTATTTTATAAAAGCCATGGGTACGTTAAAATTCGGGTTAATATGCGTTATTAAGCATTGTTTTATGTAAAAAATGCATTGGTTGCCTGGTCGGCTATGAAGTGAGGGGTAAATAAATTAAAATTACGAAATTTTTTGCTCGAAGGTCACTTATTAACCGGAGTATCAAATTAATAAAACTATTTTAGCGTATCTTAATTTGCCCCTTCGTCTAAATTTTATTTTAAAGACAAATTTGTCATTAAGTCTTTTTATATCATACAATGGGCATTTTAAAATTCAAAAAAAATATTTTTGTCTTAATTCAAAAAAAAAAAATCAAGTCGCCCAGACTTTATTCATATGTATAAAATAAATATTAAGAACTATATTTTAGAATTTTAAGATATGTGAAAATTCAAAAAAAAAATTTATAAAAGCACATGCAAGCAAGATAGCGCTGTCCTTTTTAAATTAAAAAATTAAGTCTCTAGCAAATATAACTTTTAAATTATAACTTCTTTTAACCCGCAATTAGCACTGTGGGGTCCACACGGACCGCAGCACTTTTTAAAATTTAAATATCTTTAAAAATACATTATATATTATTGGCCAAAATTTTGTGACTTTTTTCTTAAATATATAATAAACAAAACTAGAAATTAAAATTTGGTCTAAGTCTAATAACAAAATTTGTTTAGAATTTAGAATTTGGATTCGGGTCCATATGGACCTTACCCTCTCAATTTTAATGTTGAAAACTATGTTATCTCCTCTATTTTAATTTAATAAATAATTGCAACCTTATATTCCAGTTATTTTTTTAAATAATGTTCATTGTTAAGTATACAAAATGTTTGTATTGTATATTTTTTTCTCTAATCTAGTTTTTATGGTAAATAATAGCCAAATAATTTTTTATATTAAATTATTTTTTTTTCATGATACTTATTAAATATGTCCTACTAGTACGCAATATTTATTAACATGATTTATATAAGGTAATATGGAAAAATGAAAAATTTCAATTTTTCAGATTTTTTTATACTTTGTGTCAAATATTTGCAATATTCATTAATGATAACTTATATTAGTTTATTATTAAAAAGCACGTATTTCTCTTCAAAAAAATAAAAAAATAAAGATTTTAGCTTTAAAAATCTTGAAGTTATTGAGGTTTAAAATTGTGGTCCGTATGGACCCCACCATAGCATTCGCGTTACAAATTTCTCACCCTACCATTCGCGGGTTAAAAGAAAAATTTTATTTTTTTTTTCCTTTGCCCTTACCTCCGTCATTTATATAAGATACCCTTAGATACTAACTTTATCCAAATTTAAGAGGTTCCCGGATTAGTTGGATTGAGGTAGAATTGACCATATATACATTATAAAACTGGGAAATATTGTCACTGTAATTCCTGAATCTAAATTAGGTTATTGAATTTATTGAACTAAAGATTTTTACACCATATGTCTTGGAAATTTTGAATAGTTTTCCCCAACATTATTTTTATTGATCTATCCAATTGCTTATTTAAGAATTTTATCCCCAAATTCCGTAGTACTGATTTACATTTTAATTTTATCGATTTTTCTTCACATGGTATAAATATTCCATGACTTTGTAATATCCTCATAGGGCGTGTCAAACCCGGAAATCGGGAAGGAGTCCAATTCAACGGGAGTTTCACTCCCGCATTCAATTTCCAATTTTAACTTAAGTTTTTCCCGGGAGTTTAAAAATAAACATTACCCCATTGGAAATATTGGAAATTAATATTTTATTGTCCAAACTTATTTTTTAAAATGAAAGTTGTAAATAAATAAGCAGCTCATTATACAAATTGTTTATGATGCTATTAATTTTTGTTGTTTTAATTATTTGCGACAATATAAATTAATTAAAATGTCTACATAATACTGGGTGTTTTGTATTCGGTGCTAGTATTTAAAAATTTTGGTAGTTTTTAATTATTAGTCTGCTGATAATGTCATCAAATTGTCAATTTATTTTATATTTAACAATTCTGTCCCCGGTTGTCTTTTTGTTAAATTCTTTTATTATTATCTACTGATAAAGTCACATTGTCGCATTTGCAAATAATTTAATAATGTACCAATTTTTTTACATTTTTTTGCTTTGGCTATACTTTTGTAAATTTGCTAATTTTAAACTTGCTAAAAATGTCACCAAATTGCTGCAAAATCAATTTATGCAATTATTTTTTCTATTTTGTTCTTGCGGTAATATTCTATTTGTATTTCCTATCGTCTTGTACTTTCACCAAATTGTCGCGAATAATTCAGTAACCTTCTAGCTAATTTATCTAATTAATAATATTTTATTAACTTCCATTAATTTTAAAACAGATGTCACCAAATTGTAGCCAATGTGATTAATTATGAATTTTTCTAATAATTTTGTTCGTGGGGTAATGTATTAGTAATTTTTTAGTAATTGCCATATTATCTTGTGACAACACAAAATTGTCGCAAGTGCGAAAAAATAACACACTATTTTGCCGATTTTTTTTAGCTTGTTCGACTACACAGGAACAAATATTTATGCCAGAAACGTGATTATTATGAAAACATAAAAGAATGCATCCCCATGATGGCCTAATCTCAAATATGTTTTTTGTTTTTCTTAGTTTCTTTTGCCCTTGGCTCCTTAGATCCGTCTACAACGAAAAATGGCCTTTTACCAAATTGACAGATCTAAATATACCCTAAAAATAAAAAATTTAAAAATCTTTTTTGCTTGTAACATATTTTTAATCACAAATAATGAAAAAAAAATATTAATATATCAAGCTCTTACAATGGTATTTAGATATCAAAATATTTCGCGTCCAAACCTAAATACAACACGATCTATTATCGGGTTTTAATGAAAATATTATTTGAAGTTTAAATTTAACAGTTTAACTATTGTGAATATGCAAAAATAAAATTTCAACTAATTTTTGTTTTTGAATATTTTTTGGTTTTTTTCTAAAATTTTCAGTGTTTATAACTGACTAACTAAGTTTGATTAGGGAAAACAATAAACGGATGTGATATTCCCTAAGATGGCAGGTTTGATCTCTGTAGCTCATAACACTCAAAAAATGGTTGACCTGTGCTATATATTAATGATATTATATCGGATAAAGTTCGCCCAATATTTAAATATATTTGCGGCAATTTGGTGACTTTGTCATGCCTAAAAATAAGAAATTTTATAAAAAAAAAAATAAGTAAAACACTGCCGCCCGAACCAAAAAATCTAACAATATTAACCCGCGGATGCTAGGGTGAAAAATTAATAACGCGAATTTAAACCTCTATAACTTCAAGTTAAAGCTATGAACTTTTTATTATTTTGACGGAAAATACATGCTCTTTAATTGTAAATTAATATAAGCTATCATTTATGTATATTGTAAATTTCAAATCTGAAAAATGGGAATTTTTTCTATATTACATTAAATAAATCTTTGTAATAAACTAAATGTATCATTATTACACTGAAAAACAAAATTTGGACGACCTCAAGCATCATTTATGGCAACTATTGTTTTTGGTAAAGTTTTTAGTGCTAATTAATATGAAATTAGATTTTTAGCTAATGCCTATTTTTAGTTATTCAGTGTCAATTGAGATTTTTATATTTTTCGGGTATTTTGGGCTTCTATATTATAAAGCGTATGGGTAGTAACAAAAGTTTAAAAACACATTTAGATTACCAAGACATTCATTATTAACGTAAGGCGTTTAAAATTTTTCTAATATTTAATTTTTTTTCATTTTTATAAAATTAGTGGTTTCGTCATAAAATCCGTTTTTTGATCCTCAACTTGAAAGTAAATTGCTAATAATTTTAAGCTATAACTTTTTTTAGATGGGTTTTTTATGAGGAACCTGAGTATGTTATTAGATTTTAGAAATTAATGGTTAAAGAAATTTTTTTAAAATTTTTTCTGAACTTTGGGCGCGATGTTACAAAAATTGGAGGCATTGGGGAAAAAACTAAACGCGGTATCGTTTTCAAAATACTGTACAAAACCCTCTAAAAATCGTTAATGTTGTTTTCCTTTTTTTTGTCCAGTTATTGATCAAATCGTGTTTTTAGGTCTAGTAGATGTTTTGGAAGATTTATGGAAAAAAAAATATTTTGAAATAAATTATTTTTGGCTATTATTTACCATAAAAACTATAAGGAGAAAAAAATAAGTGATTACATTATTATACAATACAAACATTTTATATACTTAATATGTAAAACTATTTGAAAAAACTAATAAATAAGGTTGCAATTCTAATTGCAACCTTATTTAAGTTTAAATTTACATTGAGCAATATCATGATTTTCAACAGTAAAATTGACTAAAATTTCTAAACAATTTGTTATAAGACTAAGACCAAATTTTAATTTCTAGATTTGTTAAATATGTGTTCAATAAAAAAGTCGCAAAAATTTGACCCATAATATATAATATTTATGAAGATATTCAAAAACTAAAATAGGCGCTAATCGCGGGTTATTAATATTTAATTGTTTGTATTTGGGACATGGTGACATCATCTCAGCAGGCTTGAAATTGGCAAAAGTTTCCAAAATAATATTAATAAAGTTTCGAAAAAAAATCAAAACGTTGCCCAATAATTAAAATATAAAATTATTTGCTTTTGAGTGGAGTAAAATATGGGAAAATTGGAGCATAGGGGTTAGGCCCCATTCCTTTCATAAACTCTAATTGGATTATGACAAGCCCTATATCCTATCACTCTCGTTTACGCATCACTTTTGGTTTTTATCATATTTTTCTTGAATATATAATTATTCATTCTAATTTTTGGTTTTAAATAATGTAATAAATTTAAATTAGATTTTACATATTACGAAATTAAGAAATTGTTTTTCCTTTCCATTTATTATTTGCCAAATTACCTGTATGGAGTAAAAAGTTGCCATGTCAATGTTTAAAAAAATATTTGCCATCTATAATAAATATAACTCTAGGACCTCCAAATGCAGATTTTTTATTAAGTCATTAATAAAAATAAAGACAAGAGTGTACAGAAATATATAACAACAATTATAAAGGATATGAAAAAACAACAAGTTTAAATTATAAGACGTTATGTAAAGGCATTTAATAAATCAGAATCCAGATTACAAAGTTTAAATTTACAATTCTTAGATTTGCTAAAATAAAATTAGAATTGGTTAAAAAAATCAAAGCTTACGTAATTAAAGGTAAAATAATTTAAAAGAGACAAATACATTTTAAGATCAAACAGCGAAGAAATTTTAAGGTGGGCGGATATATTAGGCAATATGATAATTGTTTAATAATGTTGTTAACATTATTGATTTAACCAACGAGAATTGACAAAATCTTATTAAATTAACATTTAAATAGGCATAAAATTTGATTTAAAGTATTTTTCCTTTGGCATTTATTTATATTAGTTATGTTTTACTTTAATGTTTTAATTGTAGAAGCAATTAGAATTAGATTGCCCTTTACATAAAAATTTTCGGCAAAAGTTTCCTATCTATAAAAAAAAATTCAGCATTGAGACTTATTTAATTTCATTAAAATATTTGTTTCGTTTTTTATGACCTAAGAGACAACATTAAAAAAACAAATAAGGTATAAATACAGACAAGAATAAGAAGTAAACGAAAAATCAAATTAACGAAAAACATACATGACAAAAAAACAGGCTTGTTTGAATCAAAAGAATCACTGCAAAACATTATACACACTATACATTTAATATGCAATTAATAAATTTAAAAAAAAATAAAACTTTAATAAATACGTCAATAATGGGCAATATTCGTAATAGTAGAATTCAAATTTGACAAGATAACGTTAAAGGCTAAAATATATTTCTTTTGTTCGAATATTCATTAGAAATGTTATCTAAAGACAAGGCTAATACTGGCTCTATTTTACGTTTAAATTAAAAAATTATAAAAATAAAACAATTAAGAATTATTTCAAAAATAAAACTTTGTCGCTAATAATAAGAAATTCAGATCTACAAATATGGAATCGGATTATTTTAACAAAAATTATTGGCCCTTTAATTTCTATAAGATAATAAAATTGATGCATTTGAATATCACGAAAATTAGTATTAGAGGGAAAATAATTGGTCCCAACAGATGGTGTTTTTTGCAATATACGCAAGATATATCAATGAATTAGCTATGAATAATACGATAGGAAGAATATATGACTACAATTTTATGACTTTAATTAAAGAATTAACGTTTAATTACACTGTACAACAATAATGGACCTATTTTTGGGAAATTAAATAAATTGTTCAGGTTTTAATAGAGTTTAAGGTGAATCTAATAGCGTTATTCGTTTTTTTCTCACAGGGAAAATTTAATAAGTAAATAACTCGCTTAGTGTCAAAGTAAATAATTAAATAAAAATGTATGTTGGAAAAAACTTCTTTAATCACGCCTTTTATTTATAGTTCAGAAATTCAATAATAAATATCCATAAATTATTATCAGTTTTTGCTTGCCCTTTAATCTGTGTTATTAAGGTTACATATTTCCCTTTCTTTCTTCCTACACTATCATTAAATTTGCTTAATTTCTTGTCTGAATTTCGGAAAGTGAAGAGGGAGATAAAAAGAAATGTGCATGAGCTACGTTCACGGGACAGAAAAAGAGGCATGAAAGATTGAAAAAAGTAAGTCTGTATATTTTTTAATTTATTGTAATGATATTTATTATTATTTCAAATTAGGAGTGTTTGTTGTTTTTCCACACACACATCCTCTTTTATAATTAACTTTTATAACAAAGGTTTGTATACAATGTGAAATAAGGGCAAAGATGTGTGTTTTTCAATCTTTAAGGTGTAATATTTCAAAACCTTGCCCCTTGCGAAATGCTAAAAACGGCACCAGGGTAACTATAAAAAACTCTGTTAAATCCAAGCATTTACAAGTATTTCTAAAATTTGTGTTGTACAGTGTAATTATATAAGAATATTTCTAAAAATAATAAAAACTTTAATAGCATTTATTTGCAAAAAAAGGACGGGTAAAAAAATGAATGGAATTGGCCTAGCCTTTGACACGTGTAAAACTAAATTAAAGATTGTTTAAAGTAAACAGAAAACTAAACAAATTTATTGGTTACTATTAGCACAGTAACTGTGTACATTTTGGTTAATAAGGTTTGAATAAATATCATGGTAATCAGTCATGGTTAATGTATTGTCACAATTAACGTTGCCAATGTCAGAGGGGATTTTGTTGTTAGTAGTTTTGAGCTGTTCGGACAACGAGGCAGAAGATAAGGACGCTATGTTACCCGAGGCCAATGGGTAATCCAACAGGAGTGCGTTACAATCGTACAAATGGGCATTGTTATTTATTGGGGCACTATTAAACAAACCTAAGTCCTTATTAAAATTATCGCCTTCGGAACAATTAAAGGAATAATTATTATTTAGGTGCGATGTCTTAGAGTATAACAAACTATCAACCGGAGCCCCTAGGGGGGGAGGGGTAGGGTCTAAATCAGTGCAATTATTGATCAAAGTGTTAGCGGTCCCCAAAGTCAAATCAGCTTGATGTATATTTAAATTTGTTAAAGAATTAGTGATAAAAGATGTTGGAGTTAAGCAATCTTCTCTAAAAGAAGGAGCACAGTTATATCTATTCTTTTCGTCCGCAAAACTAGTGTTAAAAGCCATTGAATTTATATTATTGGTATTTGTAAGTTGATAGTTACTTAAAACTTCATTGTAAGATGTTACAAATGCGGATGACTCCATTTCTCCGCCATTGTTAATGTTAAAAAATGGATCATTAAAGGCTGAGGGGTTAGGAGCAACGCAACCTAAAGTGCTTTGCATATATGAATAAGAAGTGGTCAAATTTTGAGGTCCCTCACAATAATTAGTAAGACTATGTGGCGAAACTTGGCCAACGAGCGAGCCCAATAAATTATTAAAGAGTTGATAATCCGCACTATTAAACAAGTATTCATTTTCGTTGCTTAAGGGAGCGGTAACTAGCTCACGAAATTCTTCAATATCATTTTGTGGACCTATTTGAAAAGTATTTGTTGTGAAATGAGGTGAGGGGTGTTCAAGGTTTTGTACTTGATCCATATTGCTTACAGGATTATATGTGTTAACTTGGATGTTTCTAGCAATAGAAATATGAGATGGATTTGATGTAGTAAAAGAGTTCAGGTAGGATGAATCATCATGATCTAGAGGACGGGCTTCGCGAGAAAACTTATTTTTATCGCCGTTTATATTTGTATTTGGCAAAGACATATTATTATAATCGTCGATATATTTAGTCCCGCCACTAAAAGTATCGTTGTATATTTTTAGCATGCTCTTCATGGCAAATTGATTGTACTCAGAGGAGTTAAAATTATTAACCGAATGGCTATTTGTTGTTAATGATGTTTCCTTTTGATAAGATACAAGTTCTGTAAATAAGTTATTAAAATTATGTTGATAAAAAATGTCGCTGCTGCGAGAAATAGAATTGGTCAATGAACCTTTACCATTACAAATATCTGAGCGACTGCTCCAAATTGAATTATTTTCAAAAGCAGGAGCATTCGCATTTAAAACGCCGACCGGATTTT
Organism: Acutogordius australiensis; assembly: GCA_030555515.1. Taxonomy (NCBI): domain Eukaryota; kingdom Metazoa; phylum Nematomorpha; class Gordioida; order Gordea; family Gordiidae; genus Acutogordius; species Acutogordius australiensis. The sequence goes on along the minus strand of CM060244.1, from coordinate 31,140,594 downwards.
TGTCATATACTGAAGATGATACTGTGTTCTTCGGTAATGATGCCGAGTCTACATTAGTCATGAGTTTGAGATTAAAGGTGGGCAAAGTAAAGGGATTTGTGTGTCGTTGCTTTGATGAGACTGCAAGAGACGAGATGGGCAGGGTAGATGATAATGAGCTAGTATTTCCGGGGACTCTAGGAGCAAGGTGAGCTAATAAACTTGTATTATTAATGTCTGCTGAAGTGCCAATCAGGGGTATATTATTTTTCAAATATTGGTTGGGAAAGAAAAGTGAAGAAGAAGCGAGATCTTCCGTGGTATAGTTTTTTGTATTTTGAATAAAAGAATTCTCGATTTTTTGAGAGGAGCATTCTTCGAAGAATGTGTTAAATGAGGTTTTTGCCTGCGGAATAATAACTGTTGAAGGAAAATGAGCGGACATTTCGGCGTTGTGGTTGTCAACTTCTGGGGCAACAGGGAGTGACCGAGCCCAAATTTGGCAGCCGTTGTCAGTTGATGGCTGGAGGTGATGATTTAAAAGCTTATCGTAATCGGCAACTTCCCTACTCATAGGTGGGCTAACAGACGGGAGATTTTTAGGACTGGGTGCGTTTTTAAAAGTATCACTCAACCAAGAATTATTACGAACTCGTTCTTTTCGCGCAAAAGCAAAGGTCAAGTTGTCATCAAAGGCCGACTTTGAGGCAAACGGTTGGTATTCGGCGAGAGTCGGAGCTAACCAATTGGCATCGGCATCAGGACCGGGCGCCGACACCGTGAATTTGTGAGGGGACATGCCGCCATGGAATGTACTATCATTTTGATTAATATTGTAGGCTGACTGAGACGTAACTAACATAAAATACATGCCATTTATAAAAATTCACATTTCCTTTATAATCTTCTTTACAACGACTGTAAACGAATCAAATCACTTAGCTACGTTTTTTTACATATAGGATCAAAATTTTATTGTCACAAATCTACAAAATTTAACTCAGATCGGTTGCTGCGAATCAAGTTAAGCTAGTGACTTACACAATCATCATTCTTACGAACTAACGGCAATACATTTACTAGACCTCAAAACTGAAAAAATTTAGCCTAATGATATTATTAATACTCTGACTAGATTCGCAACAAAATAAAGTTTTGTCGCGAACCTTAATTCATGTGTAGCCATTAAAACATTATAATCTATTGACAGCTTCACATTTTTTAACTACTTGAAGATAATTAGAAAAATTTATTTAATAGTTATTTTAAATTACATTTTTATCCAATTTTTCAAAAAAGCTTGTAAAACTATCAAAATGACAACATAATTTATGCATGACAATGTGAAATTAAGTTGTGACGTAAAATAAGCGTATAATGTGACTATATTTTAAGATTATTAATAATATTATTTTAACGAATAAAATAAGGCTAAAAATACTGTTTTTATTAATTAAGTAAAGTTAAAAATTAGCCTTGGATAAAAAACATATTTATGAAAATCTAAGTCTAGAGATTGCAAAAGGTGCTTTTAACATTTTTACTACTGGTTAAAATGTTTTAAAATAAAAAAAATGAAAAGTGCCAAAACGTATTTTATATCTACAAAAACGTTAAGAAAAATAATTTCTAAAAATACAATAAGGCCAGGCCAGTCTGTTCTAAAAAATGATGACAAAGACTTTTAAGCTACTATATGTACTATATGCCAGGAACTGTTTCAAGCAATTTGCCACAAGTAAATATGTTAAATAAAATAAAAAAGATTTTTAAATAGGTAGGTTAGAATTGCAAAATCACATTATAAAGGATATATCGCTTTTATAAATAAGCGCTTCATCCTAATTGGTCATTGGCCTTAAAGAATTTAAAGCCATGTGAAGAACAAGACCATGTTAATAAGCCAAAAGCGTTTAATACTAAACATAGAAAAAAGGAATTACAAAAAGATTTATTGTTGAGGGCAGCGAATGATGAAAAACCCGTTTTGGAATTGTTGAAAGTATCGAGGGGAGGGCGTATTACCATAGATGAATTTGAAGGGCTGTTTGCGATAGGGCTTAGGGCACCAGTGCCACCAACAGCGCCATAATTATGATGCGATTTTTGTAGCAATGGCGCGAGAGTCCGCTCGTAGAATCCTGGGTCAAGACGGAGTTCTTTCAATAATTCTCGTATCACGATGGCATCCTCTCCGCCGTTTTGGCGCGGGGCTGGTTTGGTTGGAGGCAATGCGCTGACTAACCCCGGTGTGAGAGGAGTCGATTCTGAGGGGTTATATTTGACCGACGTGTTATTAGAATTGTTACCGCAACCTAATATGATTGGACTATGGGGAATGAGTGAGGAGTTGGAAGTAGCGTCGGGCTTGTTCGGGTCTGAAAAATAATGTAAACATTAACATAACTAAATGATGAATGATCGCGAAACGTGAGATTTTATGAGAAACCTAATAACGAAATTCAAAAAATTTCTATATACAAATTAAAAAAAACACACCTGAAAACAAAATTTTTTTTTACCTTTTTTTTAAAAGTATACTATTTAATTTTTATAAAAAATGTTTTGATTTAAACTTGTATAATTTATTATAGTCAATGCACAAAAACCAAATTGCTCTCACAAATTTGACGAAAATAAAAATGTTCGAATAAAGATTGCGAAAACAGATGAAAGAATTTGAAAAAACATTATTAATTAAATCAGGTGATAATGTTTTGCAAATAGGTCCATAGAGATAACAATTGTTTTATTTTTTAAATAATATATTTATTAAATTACAACACCAGTAATAATTATTATAGAGGTTTAATGAAGTTTATGAAACTTAATTAAAATAATCTAACATATGGCCTTAACTCAAAAGTTTTTTTGCGCTTTTCAACAATAGATAAAAACATAAACCTATAAAACGAGGGAGAAATCAAAGTATAATTGATTTTGCGACCTCGATACTTTTTATTCCTCTATTAAAATCAACTGTAATTTATATTTTAAAAATCATGAATTAAATATTTTAAGTATAAGGCTTTAAATCAACATTTGACTTTTCCAAAATGCTGTGCAACCAAAATCAACTTTAGGAGGTTATAAGTCAAAAAATATTATAGCTTGAGATTTAATTTTTTTATTTTGAAGAGGACAATAAGGGCTATCTTGCATGTGTTTATTATTTAGAAAAAAATATTTTAAAATTTAACAATTTTTTAACATTCAGTTTTTTTGTTTTTTTTAAATTCTTAAAAAATTGCTGAAATTACTCCTTGATAATCTTTATGAATGTATAAACTCAAAAGTCTGGGACCAACATGTTTTTTTCAAAAAAATGAAATTTTTTTAGTTTTGAGACACAAATATGCCCCCTGTACTATATTAAAATATTCAAAGTGCCAAAATTGATTGTATGCAAGGACTCAGTCATAGGGGTAATTATGTTAGGCTATAACATTATTAATTTAATTAATTCTATTGTTTATTTAGAAAAGAAAAAATGAACTTAAGAGCAAAAAAATTGGTATTTTCCAGTAAACACCTAACTTAAAAGCCAACTTTCTGGCAAACTACCGATCTGATTTTAAAACTTAAGAATGCATTTAATACATAAAACATTGCTTTATATTTCCCCCAAAATTTTTAACGTTTTAATGTGTAAAAAATAAAAACTTAAAATTGGTATGCTTACATTGTTAAAACATCCCTTTTTAGTTTGATAAACAATATTAAAAATTGTACAATTCTCAATATCTATTCATGTCCAAATTCAAAAAATTTGTTGTAGAAAAAAATTTTTGGGAAGATTTTAGAAAAATATTACGGATAAAAAATTTGTAAAAATTCATTTTTATACTTTTATTCTTTAGTTTTAAAATATAACAGCCACGAATACGTTAAATGTGATAAAAAAGGTAAATTAGAATATTTTTGGCCTATTTAGAATATTGAGGATTAACAGATATTTTTTATGCATATCAACAAACTTAAAATTAACATTAAAAGTCAAATATTTTATAATACACAGTAATATGGTTTTTTAGTATTATAAATATACTAGCTGACCCGGCAAACGTTGTTTTACCTTAATAAATTTATAGAAATAAATGCTCAAAATGGTCAACCATATCCTAGGCTTTTAAAAATATATCCTGTCAATTACTTGACCGAAAAAATGTAATAAGATAATAAAGTTTTTAAGGGCATTTATAGGTAAAGGAGGCCCACAAAGATAATTGGCTGATTGACCTTTTAATAACTTTTGATGAAATTAAATATGACTTTTGCGCATAGAAGGTATATTATGAGTTACCCTGAATTGGTCAAAATTATGAAAAATCCTCTATTGCCTTTTGAAATATTCTCGGCAAACTTCTGGCTCATGAGTTGGTCTTAGGAGGCTTATATAATTGGATTATTAAAAATGAGTGGTGCTAGAAGGCTCAAAATTAGTTAAAATTTCATCTAAAAATTAAAAAAGGGGCTCTAAAACTTAAATGTAATAGAAGAGTTAAAATTTTGCCCAAAATGACAAAAAATTCGGATTAAAATAATTTTGATTGATTAGGGAGGGGGCGACCCATAGAAGTTACGCCTTTAAAAAATTTAAAAATATACCTTTTTGTGGAATATGCGTAGAAATATGGAAGAATTTTTTAAAATCTATTATAGAACGACGAATTCTATGCAATCTCGGCTACACATAAGTTCCATGCAGAGACGTATTGAAGGGGGGGGGGGGGAAGCAAAGGGGGCAATAATAATTTTATTTTTTATACCGTTATAATTGATATATTAAACTCTAAAAACAATAAAAATCTTCAAATTAAAATTTTTAGTTAATATAATGATCATTTATTAACTTATACACTAACAAAAGCACAAATACTTCTTTTTTTTTCTAAAAAATTTCTTGCCCCCCTTTATAAATCTCTTGCCCTTAGGTAAGTTTCTGCCTACGTCCCTGGTTACATGTATAGTTATCTTAGTCAAAGAAACACCAATCAATTAAGGTAATTGCCTGCATACCCTAGAAGCAATTTTAAATTAATAAATCAAATGCTACAATATATATTTAGTCTTTGTTATGTATAATTTAGTTATTGATATATAGTTTTTTGTAAATAAAAGTTAAATATTCGAATCGGTGGCTCAGTAGCCGCCGATCATTATATAGGGTTTCATGTATTTCGAAATGTCAAATCAGATAAAAGCAGAAACGAATAAATTTTCAAAATGATAAAATTTTGAAAAAAAAACCCAAATTATTATAGGCAAGCGGACCTAAGTGTATGAAGAATCAATAACATCCTATTGTTCCTCCTATGGAAGTCACATATAAATTTTATGAATATTTGAGCCATTACGGGAGAATAGTTAAAATTTTGCCCAAAATTTAAGAAAAGGCTATAAAATCTTATGGGTTTGGGATAGAAGAGTCAAGGGTTATATGTATTTTTTTATGCCAAATTAGATATAAGCAAGAATAAAAAAAATAGCTAAAAATTGGGAAAAAATTCGGAATATAACAATATAAAACGATTAGGGCAGGCGACGCATATGACCTAGGCGTTTGAAAGTTAAAAAAAATACTATTCTGTTTCCTACGGAATATACATATAAAATTTTGTGGTGATCGGTTCACTCATTATGGAAAATAATGGAAATTTCGCCCAAAAATAAAGAAAAGGCTATAAAAACACAAGGGTTATTGGTAGAAGAGTCAAATTTGGGAATTATATGTATTTTTATACACCTAATCAGGTGAAAGCAAAACCAAAAAATTTTGCCCAAAAATGGCAAAAAATTCATAAAAAAACAGTTTGAATTGCTTCTGGCGGGCGACTCATAGGACAATGTGGAAAATTTTTTAAAGCGTTATATGTATTTTTTTATGCCAAATTAGATGAAAAAATAAACATAAAAGTTGTTCGTGAAAATCCGAAAAATTCATAAAAAAACAAAGTGTTCCCAAAAGTTTTTTATAAGGGCGCGTTCAGACTCCGTTCGTTTTTTTGAAAAATTTTAAAATTTTTAAAATTTTTCTCTTTTGACATTGAACGCTTTTTTACAAAAAGGCGCCAATTTTTGTAATTAGCATTTAAATAGTTTTTCTGAAAGAAAATTTTTTAAAAAATAAAAAAAATTCAAAAATTTGGAATTTTTAAAATTTTTCAAAAAAATGAAATGAGTCTAAACGCGCCCTAACTAAAAGTGCTCCCAAATTTTTACACAAGAGTTTTTTCAAAAATATAATAAATTACAAATTTAATTAAAATAATGGAATGATTTCATACTCTCCTTAATTTTTCTATCTCGTTCTTTTGAGATTTTCTATACATAAGGGCACGTGCAAAGTGAGTTTTTATTTTCGTAAAATTTTCATAATTGAAAAAAAATATTTTATAATCAAACGCAAATTTTTAAAAAGTTCCCAAATATATGGACATAAAATGCTTTTTCTAAATTAAAATTTTTTTTAAAAAATTTCGAAAAAAATAAAACTTTGGAAAATTTCAGAATTTTCAAAATTTTGTAGTAAAACTCACTTTACACCCTCCCTGAACCTGATTACGAAAGTAATTTTTGACGATATTTAATTTTTTCGTAGTTTTTTTTGTCCCTTATATTTGATAACCCATTAAAAGGACAATACTGCTTTAAGGGCAAACTTCTAACTTTTTTGGTTGGCTTTAAAACTTATAAACAAATCATTTAACGTTTCCTTGAACAAATAAATATGTGTGGTCAATTCCACCTCAATCCAACAAGTCCCAGAGGGGTACCCCTTTTGATTTGGCTGAAATTTTGCATGGAGGTAGTATATAAGGGTATCTCATAATCTGGAAATTTTTTTTGACCGGAAGTGTTTGACGGAGATAGGGGCAAAAGAAAAAAAAATCACAAGGTAAATTTTTATTTTGAAGAGAACAACAATAAGGGCTATCTTGCATGTGTTTATCTTAAATAATTTATTTTAAAATTTTACAATTTTATAAAGAATATTCAGTTTAATATAACGAAAAAAAGCATTTTTTAAATTTATTAAAAAATTGCTAAAATATATTCCTTAATATTCTTTATAAATGTTTGAACTCAAAAGTGGGACCGACATGGCTTTTAAAAATCAAAAAAATAATTTTTTTTTTGATTTTTAGACAAAAATTTGCTTCCTGCACTATATTAAAATATTAAAAAGTGCCAAATTTAATTATATATAAGAAGTTAAACATAGGGGCAATTATGTTAGGCTATATCAGTTTTATTAATTTGATACTATTGTTAATTTTGGAAAGAAAAAGGGAACTTCAGATCAAAAAATTGGTAATTTTCAGTATTTTACTCCTATCTTCAAAGCCGACTTTCTGAGTCAATACCAAACCAATTTGAAAATTTAAAAATTTTATACATAAAACATCGCTATGTAACATAAATTTCCCCCAACATTTTTTAACGTACCCATAGCTTTTTATGAAACGAAAACAAAAGTTTGCCAAGTTTTTTGAAATTTTAAGGTGTAAAAAATAAAAATTTAAAATTTGGATGCTTATATTTGTTATTTTACTAGCCTTTTTTAGTTTAATGAACAATATTAGAAATTGTACATAATTTTCATTATTTATCCTCGGCTGTTAAATTTATTGTATAAAAATTTTTTTGGGAGGATTGTAGAAAAAATAATAAAATTAAAAAAATTGTAAAAATTTTTTCCTTTATTTAATAGTTTGTAACAGCCTCAAAAACGTTAAATCTGATAAAAAAAAGTAAAAAAGAATATTTTTGGCCTATTTAGAATATTGAGATTCAACTTGTCCTTTTTTTATGCATATCAACAAACTTAAAATACACGTAAAAAGTCAAATATTTTATGAAACATAGTGAAATTTTTTTGATATTATAAATACATAAAACAAGTCAGTTTTAAGGTTAAACAACTTCAAAAGATTATAACGGTCAGAATTAGCTTCAATGATGAATTTTAAGACTACATATTAGACTTTATTTAATATAAATAAAATATAGACATTCAGTTTTTTTTACTAATTTTTAAAAATGCCAAATATGTTTTTGAAAGGCTATTTAGTGCAAGGCATACAATATATATCTAACCGATTTACAAAGTTTAAAAACCAACAACTTTAGTTCCATCCATTTACATCTTAGTTTCATGATAAAGACGCACTAAACCTATTAAAGGAAGAGGAAATATTACTATTACTTAATTCTATAGGCATATGGATTTAGGCTTGCCCTAAAGTTTTTTATAACTAAATGTATTCCTAACAAATTTTTACACAAGAATATGTATTTAATAATATAACAAATTACAAATTTAATTAAAATAATGGTATAATTTCATGATCTCCTTTTTTTTTAATTTTCTTATCTCGTTCTTTTGAGATTTTTGACACTTAAACAGGCAAATTCTGATAGATTTTATAGGTTCTAAATATTATTAATTAAATATGCAAATATAATATAAAAATAAGCTTGCACAAATGAATACAATCTGGGTTAGTTTTGACACCTAAATTTTTGTTGTTTTTTTTGGATTTTGGTTTTTTTATTGTAGACGCTTCAAATCCAATTAAAAAACTGGGGCTACTATATGTTATTAAGCGATATTTTTTTATAAAATGGACTTAAAATATTTAAAAAAAGGTTGGCTGGTTAACCAGAAAGTCTTCAAAAAACAGGCGAAAGTCACACTTTCCCGGTTTTGAGGTGTTTTTTTTCTTTGTAAATTTAATAACAGTATGAATCAAATAAATCAAATTAAAATTTCATAAAATAAAAGAAGTAGAATGAATAATAAATTCCAATAAAAATTTTAAACTTTTCTGACAAATTCAAGTGGGATTATTTACGCAATGTATCTAAGCTAGATTTTGAAAAATAAATCAATGCGTTCAAGGTTTAATTTAATAATTTTTTTTCACAAACGGGTTGTGTGTCATAACGTGGAACAGCCAAGGTTCAACTTAACAATTTAATATTTTTTTTAAATTTGATTTTTTTTGACAACCGTGGGTGTAATAATTGCGTCCAAGGTTTAAGAAAAATTATATTTTTATATGTTTTTGACAAATATTCATGTGGGATATATTTGCCAAGGGGTCTGAACTATTTCGATAAAATGTCCAAGGTTTATTTTGAAAATTCATTATTTTTTTAGACAATTGTGATATTTTTAGACAATCGTGTGTTGTGTATTAAAGAGATGCGGCCAGGGTTTCATTTAAAAAATTGAATAATTTTTTTGAAATTGAGTATTACACAGGTCAACAAATATCAATGTCAGAAACGTGAATTATGAAAACATAAAAGAATGCATCCCGATGATGGCCTAATCTCATATATATTTTTCGTTTTTCTTAAATTCTTCCGTTTTTGGCTACTTAGATCCGTCTATAACGAAAAATGGCCTTTTTTGACCAAATTGACAGATTAAATATACCCTTTAAAAATTAAAAATCTTTTATGCATATAAGAATCCCTTATAACTTATATTTTTAATCACAAATAAAATAAATTTTATTTATACATCAAGCTCTTACATCGGAATTTAGATAAAACAAAATATTTCGCGCCCAAACTTAATTACGACACGAAATATTATCGGTTTTTAATGATAAAATTATTTGAAGTTTGAATTTAACAGTTTAAATATTGTAAATATGCAAAAATTAAATTTCACTTTATTTTTGTTTTTGGATCTTTTTTGGTTTTTTAACCTTTTTTAATTTTATATGTTCATAACTGACGAACTAAGTTTCATTAGGAAAAACGGTAAACGAATTTAATATTCCCCAAGATGGCAGGTTTGATCTCTGTAGTTAACTCATGACTCTCAAAAAATTGTTGACCTGTATTATGACAAATTCGATTGGGATGTGTCCTCCAAAAGGTCTAAAGTAGATTTTGAAAAAAAAACCGATACAATCAAGACTAAATTTGAAATTTTAATAACTTTTTTTGAAATTAATGGATACGTCGAAGAGTTATTTTAAAGATAATTTTTTTAAAATTTTAAATTTTTTGGACCAACCGTGGGTAGTGAGTAGGGCATGTCAAAAGTTCGGATGATAAAGATTCAATTTTAACTTGAGTTTGATTTCCCTATTAAAAACACTCCCAAAAACCGCCCGGAGTTTTCCAATTTTGAACCATCGAGTTTTTCACTGGTAAAATTAATATTACCATTAAATATTGCAATTGTGCATTTATGTTTAAACTCAATTTTTTAATGAAAGTTGTTAATAAATTTAAAAGCAGCTGATTATGCAATTATTTCTTGTATATAATGTTTTTTTAATGTTTTGTCAATAACAAAAAAAAGGTTCCAATACTTAAATAACTTCATTTGCGACTATTTGGTGACATTGTCACTAATTTCTTATAATTGAGAAATCTTATAAAAAAAACTAAAACATGGCAGCCCGAACAAATAAAATGAAAAAAAAATTTAATATAAAATTATGACATTTGCGACAGTTTGGTGACATCATGTTTGCTCAATATTTAATTAATTTAATTTCCGAAAATTTGGTGACATTGTTACTAGTTGCCCTAAATTAATTGTATAAAAAGATTTTAAATACATGACCGCCCGAACCAAAAATAACAGTTTGACATCATCTCAGCAGGCTTAAAATCGACAAAAATTATCAATTAAATTAATAGTGGTACAAACAAAAAAAGAAAAAGTTTCTAGAGTTTAATTAATTAAATTTGCAACAAATTTGTGACATTATCAGAGGTTTAGAATTGACAAAATTTATTAAACAATATAATTAACATTCAAAGTCAAACAAACAAAAAATTCGGAAACTTAGGCATAAAATACTATTTCTTTTGAAACTAAAAATATCGTTTCGTATCTTAATAAAAACATCTAGTGGCTAAAATCTCTATTATTTAAAAAACACATTTTAAAAAAACTCTAAAAACGCACCTTGGGTGAGCTCCAGGAGTGGGAAAACCTGGAGTTTTAAAAGTCTCCGTCCCAACCAAACTCCAATTGCGGTTATGACAAGTGGATACGTCCGAGGTTTAATTTATTAATTTTTTTTTTAAATTTTGAATCTTTTTGACATAATTAAGTGATGTGTCCGCCAAAGGTCCTAGGTTTTAAAAAAAATGGATGCGTTTAAGGATGAAAATTCAATATGGCCCACAACCCAAGGATGTCAAAAAAATCAAAATTTTTTAAAAAAAATATTAAATTATCAAATTAAACATTGGACGCATTCTAGTAGACCCTTTATCGGGCACATCCCACTTAAAATTGTCAAATAAAACTCAAAATTTTCAAAATTATTTAATTTTTAAATTAAACCTAAAACGCATCCACTTAACCCATGGCTTTTAAAAAATTTAAATGTCAAATTAACCAATTTTCACAATAAACAATTGTCACATCCATTTTTTTAAAATCTAGTTTAGACCCATTAGCGGACACATCGCCAAAAAACCTAAAATTGTCAAATTAGACTTTGGCCGCATCCACATTGTGACATAACCCACTAAAAAATAATTTTTATGCCTTAGACGTATCCATTTTTTAAATTTTATTCTTGAACGCATCCATTTTTTCAAAACCTAATTAAGACACCTTGGCATACATACACAATCCCGGTCGAATTTGTCAAAAAAAATCAAAATCTTTAACAAAATAATAAAAATTTTAAATTAAACTTTGGATGCCTCTCCTTTTTGGCAAACAACCAACGGTTGTCAAAAAAAGGTAAAATATTAAATTTTTAAAATAAACCCTGGTGCCCATTTTTTCCACAATCTAGTTTAGGCTTCCTGGCGGACACATCCCACTAGAATTTGTCAGAAAAAACTCAAAATTTTCAAATTTTGGCCGTATCCATTTTAGCAAACCCATGGTTATCAAACAAAATCAAAAAAAAATTTAAAATAAACTATGGGCGCATACATCTTAAAAATCAACACCCCCCCCCCCCCCCCCGCACACATTAAAAAAAATTAAAAATATAAAAAACAAATAATTTGTTATTGTATATTTAAAAATATAAATTAATCGGCGCAATTTTTAACATAAAATTAAAAAATATTCCACATTAACTAAAACACTCTATAAAAAACACTAATATAGAGTAAAAAAACGATAAGAATTAAGTAACACATCAAAAAGGGTTAGGTGAACTAGTGTTCTCAGTCGGGACCCGAAAGCCCGTCCGGCTCGGTGCCGCCCGGCCCAAAATGTCGGGCTGGGCCGGGCTTAAAAAATAAAATATTAGTCGGGCGGGCCCGTTTTATTTGATTTTGGACTCGGGCCTGACCGAACCGGGCTGAAAATTTTTGATGCTTGATTTTGTCTTTTTTGCGCTATAATTATTGCTAAAAATAGTTAGATAAGTAGAGAAAAATGAAAATGATTAGTGAGTATGAACGAGATGGAGTGATTCGCCAAATCCGATGTCAGCTTAATTTGACAAATATAAACTCTTCAACTTATCAAGGAGGTAGGTGGGAGGATGACGATTTTAGAACCGAGGACGATATTACAACTTATATAAACCTCCCACCACAAGACACATATCTTTTGCAGTGGTGGGAAATAAAAAACTGCTACCTAAGTTTAATGTTTATGCAAACAAAATCCATGCCACTCCTGCACTGCAGAACGTACCTATTTACCTAAAGAAGAAACCGTTTAGGCCAGTAAAAACAGGATTATATAATTTTTTTAAATGATTACTTTAAATCAAATGATGCTCTTGAATAATTATTCCAATAAAGCTTGTTATTCCAATAAAGCTCGATGTTCAATTGTTAGTAATATTTACAAAAATATTACTGGCCGGGCCTTTTATAAAAATACATCGGGCCGGGCTAAAAATATTTATTTCGGGCCGGGCCACACGTAAAAAAATTCTCGAGCGGGCCTAGCCTTAAAAATACGGCCCGTTGAGAACACTAATGTGAACTACAAATTTTATGCATAAACTTCAAAGACAATAAAGAAAAAAACAAATGTCGGCATTTATGCTAGTTTATAAAAAACAGTTTGATACGCAATTAAGAAAAGCGATTTGAAAATCGCAAAAATGGCAGGCCTTATCTATAGAGCTAGCTAATAATTCTTGAAAATTTGTTGACATTTATATGTCCTTAAAATATTTGGTACATTTAAACTCTTGTAAGTGAATAAATTTAATCGAAAATGTTCAAAAGTCAATAAAAACTAAGTATAAACCTCATAATTTTAAAAGAAATATGAGATGTTAAAATAAAATATATATGAATATGGTGTTGATAAGGGCTCAAAGAACATATGAAATTTTTGAATTCTATCAGAACTATGCCGAGTTATCCCAAAAAGTGCTGAGTCCGCACTCATTTACGACGTTGACTCAGGATTAAATAATTAAGAAGGGAAAAATGGAAGCCAGATCTTAGCATAATATTATGACCTTTAAAATATAATTTTAATTTACGCCCAAAAAAATGAAGGTCAATTTTGTAAAGTGTAATTAATATAAATGTTAATAAAGTTCAAGTGTTATCTAATGTTTTTTTTGAGTCGTAAAGTCGCAAAAGTGGCTTATTTGGCGTAGACATGATAGTAAAAAAATTGTTTAATTTAAATTTGATCTGAGAATCTATGTTTTGCGGATTAGCCTTGACCTAATTAATTACTTTCTATATATGACATTTTCAACAGTGTATTATACAAAAACACATAAATTTTTCTATAATTTTTATTTTTTCCTGTCAAGTTTTAATGCAGCCTAAAAAGGGCAAATATATAATATTTAAGAAGCCTTAACCTTCACGACCTACGACGGAAGAGTAGCTCCGAAAAGGTTGTTGCTTGTAAAGCGGGTCCTGTTTAACGGAGATAGATTGGCGTCCACAGGCGCGTTCGATCAGACGTGACAGGATTGGAAATAGAGAACACATACTTGTTACGGTTATAGCGGAGCGATTTTTATCGCCGTTAATACTAGAGGCGCTATTATTGGAATGAGAAGTAGAGGAAGAAGAGGAAAGAGGGAGTGAATAGCGAGGAATTTCACTAAAAAGAGTATTTTCTGTATCAATATTTGCTTGAGAGTTGTTGCCCGTTTGAGCAGTATCAGGGAGATGGAGTGAAGTAGGATCTAAACAAGCGCCATGAGAAAATGTAGTTGTAGACACTGTCAAAGAGGAATTGGCAGGGGAAGCCGTCGAAATGAATAAGTCAAGTGAAATGGGGACTTCTGGTTGTATGTAAATACCGTTGATCAGAGTCTCGTTAGCGGATACTATTAATAAGAATAAGACATAATATGAAAAATAATTACATTATTTTAATTAATATAAAGTATATTACGTACAATGCCGAACTCGCGACAAAGAGATCCATTTAACTAGCATTCCGTGGAACTCCCTATTTAAAAAATCCCGCAAAATAGCCCAGAATTTCCATATTTAAAATTTTTCCCGGATGTTTTAAAATAAAAATTAGCCTACTATAGTTTATATTGGTGGTCTAAACTCATTTTTAAAAACGAAAGTTGTAAATTAATGCAAAAGCAGCTGTTTGAGCAAATTTATTACGTATCAAATGCTGTCAAAATAAATTTTGTTTTTTTTTGAGATCTTTTTTGTTATAATTAATGTAATTAATTAAATAGTTAAATTAATGTCTAATAGAATTTAAATAGATGATTTTTATGTTCGATGTCTTCTTCCTTTCCAAGAAAAGAACGAAATTCGCCATGCTATTGGTGATGATTTTAGACGACTTATTTCCAAAATTATATGCAGCAGAATTAATCTCATTTAACAAGTCTACTGGCTTCTCACCAACTGGGTTTGGGTATTAAGGGGCTTTGCAATACACGCGAACCGCCATATGTTAGGATTGATGAATTTGAATTTTCCCTTTATTGTATTCTCGAGGTCGCAAAATCTAGTTTGGTCAAAGGCCATTATTTTGATAAGGACGGATTTAAGGAGCCAAAGGGGGAAGAAACTACGAAAAACGGAATTACAAGATAGGGCCATCATGGAGATGTATTCATTTATTTAAAAAAAATTTTTGACATCAATATTTATTGAGGTTATTTACGAATATAATTTTTATTTTACGAATATAAACTTCACTAATAACGAAAAACAATTTTAATGACCCCATGAAAACCATTGTAAGCTGAATGAAATTAACTAACGCTTTTGAAGCAAGGAAAAGAGCCGATTAAATAAGAATGTAATAAAAGGATATAGATTAAAATGACATACCTTGACTGATTTGAGAACTAGAAGAGGAGAGTGGCTGTTGTTTGGTATTAGATAGACTAGCATGAACTTCGGGCATAGCCGCCAAATTAACTAAAGCATTCCATATATCGGAATGATATTTCACCTATAGTCGAATATTAAAAAATTATTAGTATCATGTTATGTAACGTTATTCAATATGTAATTTTTAAAAAAGGTTTCACAGAAAAAGTATAACTTTGGTCATTGACATTATTTCAAATCTTCAAAAAACTCAGCTCGATATAATAATATAAGTATCGGATTAATTACAACAACATATAGCATTAATGTTACAAAAGTTAAAATAAAAAATAGTGACATGCATTTATTTTACAGCTGGTAAAAACAAAATCCGATTTTTAAATTAGCCCAATTTTGCGTGAGCACGTAAAAAGAGTGTTCAATCTCGGGACCCAAATAACGGGCCGGGCCCAATTTGAAAAAAAAGAAATTACGAGCCGGGCCGAAGTTTCAAATCTCAAATTGCCCATTTATTTAACTATTCACAGGTCTACAAAAATCAATGTGTGAAAAAATTAAGACACTTGAGTAAATACTCCTCTTGATTTGTTTGAGTAATACTCCTCCTGATTTGTCTTTCCGCTTTGGCCCATTGATTAATTATAAGATTTTGAGATTAACTATAGGAAAAAACTTTGAAAAAAAATTTCTTTACATATTGTAACATATATTTTTTATCTCAAATAACACAGGTCAACAAATTTTTGAGAGTTATGAGCTAACTACGGAGATCAAACCTGCCTTCTTAAGGATTTTCAAATCTGTTTACCGTTTTTTCTAATCAAACTTAGTTAGTCAGCTATAAACATTAAAAATAAAAAAAAATGCCAAAAAAAAAACAAAAAAGATTCAAAAAAAAATAAATTGAATTTTTTTTTGCATTTTTACAACAGCTAAACTGTTAAATTCAAACTTCAAATAAAACTTTTATTAAAAACCGATAATATATCGTGTCGTATTTATGTTTGGACGCGAATTATTTTGTATATTCTAAATGCTGATGTAAGAGCTTGATATACTAAAAAAATTTTATTTCTCATTGTTTGATATGATAAATATAAGTTACAAGAGATTTGTATGAAAAAAAATTCCTAAATTTTTTCTTTTTAGTGTATTCTCGATCTGTCAATTTGGTAAAAAAAGGTCATTTTTTCAATATGGACGGATGTGAGGAGCCAAGGCGGGAGGAAACTAATAAAAACGAAAAATATATATGAGATAAGGCCATCATGGGGATAAATTCTTTTATATTTTCATAAAATTTACAGTTGTGTCATTGATATTTGTTGACCTGTGTAATGAGAAATAAAATTTTTAAGCATGTCAACAACATTTAGGTTATACAGAATATTTGGCACCCCACTAATTAGGACGCGTTACCTTAAAATAAAAATATTATTTAAAGTTTGAATTTAGCATTTATATATATATTTTTTTTAAAATATTTTTGTTAAATTTAAACATTTTTCTAACAATTTACAATTTTCATAGCCTCTACAAAAATGGGTCAGAACGGTAAAAGGATTTGAAAATTGCGATGGCATGTTTGGTCTCTGAAAATAGCTCATAACTCTCAAAAATATGTTGACCATTAATAAAGAACTAAAGATTATAAATTATCACAGGGTATTTACTTCTACACTCTGTGTTTAATATCAAAAAAATTTTTTACCTTATATAGATAAATTTCGGGCCGTAATTTTAAAATTTAAAAAGCAAATCCCGGGCCAGGATGAACCGCAGGTACGGGCAAGCCGGCTGTGTCGGGCATGCCGGGAAATATAACGGCAACTCTAGTTCGGAGGATAAAAAATTTCTTTTTGATGCTATGAACCCTTAAATAAATTCTGGATTGGCCACAGTTAATTTGTCACAATTTCAAATACACTGAAGCCCTGGTTACAAAATACAATTAACTTGGAAAGCATTGAATTATATATTTATTTTGGGCTGGTATGGGCTTTTTTAGAATAATAATTTTATAAAATTTTGTCTTTTAAGGATATGAATTTAAAACAAACAATATTTTTACATTTTTTAAGATAATTATATTGCGAATACATCCCTACGTTTTTTCTTAGATATCTACAATTCTTTTTAAATTGGGTACAAATTAAGAAAATATTCATGAAAAATATAAATTATAAAAATCTATTAACACATTTAAATTCCTTGTAATTTGTAAGGCTCAAATTACACAGGTCGGCCTAATCTATTTTCTAAAATAATCGAAAAATGGCCAAATTTGACTAAATTATCTAATTTTGCGACCTTAAGAATAAATAAAAAAATTAAAAAAAATTCTTTGCAAATTAAAATCTTGTAATTGTTTTAAAGAACTTCAAGCTCAAACATCAATTTAGGTTATACAGGATGTTTGGCACCCCTACCTGAATAAGGCACGTATATTACACAGGTCAACAAATTTTTGTGACCAATGAGCTAACTCAAAACCAGACCTGCCATCATAGGGATTTATAATCTGTTTACCGTTTTTCGGATTAAACTTTATAAGCCAGATATAAAAATTATAAATTAGAAAATATGTCAATGCTCGGCAAGCCGTCAAAATTATTACAGCCTTGTTTATATAACAGAAAATTCAAATGAGCAATTATTACTATAAAGGCCCGTATGTGGTCATTCTCGCGCACGTGTTCAATTATTTTGTGTTGCGGAGTTTTCTCGCTCTCAGAATCAAAAGATAAGTTACATACATCGCACTCGTAACGTATACGTAATATACCTTTACTAGAGCTATGAAATTCCGTTATGTGTTCGAGTCCTGTAATAATATAATCGACATGAGTCAATATATTTATACTTTA
Source organism: Acutogordius australiensis (assembly GCA_030555515.1). Taxonomy (NCBI): domain Eukaryota; kingdom Metazoa; phylum Nematomorpha; class Gordioida; order Gordea; family Gordiidae; genus Acutogordius; species Acutogordius australiensis. Next base: position 31,122,496 of record CM060244.1, on the reverse strand, counting down.
GGGATATGAAAATATATCCGTTTACCGTTTTCATTACTTTTTCATATTTATTTGATTGAAAAAAAAAATGCCGAAATTTCCAGGCAAAAATTATATGTGCATCAAAATTATTTTAATGCAGCCTTAATTATCAACCCTATTTCATAGATCATGAAAGATAATAAAAATAACATGTTAGGCCAGAAGGTCATAAATTTTTTTTGTGTTTAGGCGGATGTTTGTACAATTTTCAATAGAACAATTATAAATTTAACCTAGATACTAAATGAGGTAAATATTAAGCATGAGGAACTTTTTAGTAAATCAAAAATTTTAAATTATCATTTTCAACTACTTGGCAGTTGATACAACAGAGCAAGATTAAAATTTAAACGGTATTTGGATTTTGAGGTATAATGTAATTTTTCGCAGTTTAGTTTTCAATCTATTAAATTTGAAAATATGCAAAAAAATGGTTGAACGGATATAAAAAGAGAAATTTTTTCGTTTTAGATTTGAAATATATATGGTGAAAAAAAGAAATTTCTAAGAATAGTATAAACAAAAAAGGAGACCCTATAAAAAAGGATACAAAAAATAACTCATATCTATCAAAACAACAACCTATTAAAGGTTCTTTAACATTATCCACAATGGGTTGCAATTTGGAGACAAGTTGAGTAGGCTGAATCGGTAATAGCCTATAATAAATAATTAAATTGTTTTTGTATATAACACAGGTTTAAAAAATGATGGCTCCGACTGCAGTAAATTAATCTAAAATACCTTATCTGATGTTTTAATAGTTTTCCGTTTAATCTAAACTCTTGGTCCTAAAAATTCAAAAAATGAAAAACTATCAAAAATGTCACATTTAAGTTAAAAGGCTTTGCCAGTATTACAATTCAAACATCAAATACACTCGACCCAGAGAGCATCTAAAAATTTATAAAAAACGCATTTTAAGCTATCGCTAAACCAGGTGAAAGCCAAAAAAGGCGCATGTTAATATGGCTATAAGCTATCATTTTATAAACTTAAAACCCTTGTTCATTCACCAAAATTGTGATATTTTAAAGAGATTTTATTTTATTAAAAAAAGGTCATCGCAGACCCAATGCTTTGTCACCTCTTCAAGTTCGACTGAGCGAACCATCAAAAACAAAAGCTTTTTTATATATCAACAAAAAGTAGACTTAATCGGCTATCACTAAACTTAAAATATTTTTAAAGCACAAAAAAAGATAGCAGCAACAATACTGCGGTTACCTTCAAAAAAAACTCCATTGCTATAAAAATAAATTTCCGTAAACATGTTCAAATCAATCAATCTATAAAATGCCAACCAACTAAAATAAATTGATATTTTTAAAATTGTACGTAAGATGTAATTTTATAATGATTAACTTTAATTGTTGTTTAAGTTTTAATTATTGTATTGGTAAGTTGCAAAGGGTGGAGGAGTTTGCCACAATTAGAAAAGGAAAGGAGCCTATATTAATTCCTGCTACTAGAAGGCCTAGATCTAGGCGTACGACGTTACCAAAAGAGGGTTAAATAATTAATCAAAAAGTTAAAAATGCGTCAAGCTGTTAGCCTTCATTTAAATTTTAATTTTTGCTTATTAATACATTAAATCGAGAAATAAATATATTTAAAGTCAAAATACAAACCATGTATGGCTATTATTATGCATTTTCTCGTGATCAAAAGAATTGATAGGCAAGTTTTGGGTATGGGCTCTATTAATAATTTTATAATTATCATTATTGTTATTTGGTTTAATTGAAGTGAGATCATTATCGTAGTTTAGTGTGGGGTCAACAACGCAATTACCACCATTCGCAGAAAGTTTGTTTTGTATGCAAGAAGAATAGGATAATTTGCCATGATCTAAACAAATAGTTGAAAAACATAATTGTCACAATTTGCCGCATAAAAGTAATGTATGAAATAGCGCAGGTCAACAAATTTTTGAGAGTTATAAGCTACTACAGTGATCAAACTTGTCATCTTGGGGATTTTGAAAATGTTAGAAAAAATGTTAAAAACACAAAACGTACTAATAAAATAAAATGAAATTTTATTTTTGCATATTTACAACAGCTAAACTGTTAAATTCAAACTTCAAATAATATTTTTATTAAAACCCGATAATATCATGTCGTATTTAAGTTTGGATGCGAAATATTCTGTATTATCTAAATGCTGATGTATGAGCTTGATATGCTATTTTTTCCATTAAAAAATGGGTATTATTCAATTTTAAGTAAAATATTACACATACCATTGTTTTGTAACTGAGGTAATTCACTGCTAGGCGCACAATAATTAGCAGGTTCTTTAAATCTGGCATATGTAAAAAAATAGCACTTTAATGTTTCTCGCCAGTTCGTACAAAATTCTCCAGAAAGTACCCCCCTTTTTTTATAAATTTAAAATTTTTTTTTAAAAACTTAACCAAACCAAAATTTTTAAAAAACAAAAATTAAATTTCCCCCAAAACAAAATCCCCGTCTTCCCTTAGCAATTACCAAAATGTTTTAAAAACAAAAGCTTTCATCTAGCAATCTATTATTTTCGATGCTTATCCGTTTATGATTTAAAACTTTGCTAGGTTCACCCGTACAAGTAGAAAGCTATTTTATACATCTAGCCTGATTTATTATTCATAATAAAAACAAGTGTATATTTAATTTTAAAAAAATAATAAATGGGTAACTTACACTGAATAATCGGTATAAGTAGATGACGTATTAAACTGATCATTGTTGGAATCTAATTGCAAATTAAATAAAACAAATATTAAGAAAACAATTGTATACTTAAGGTTGATAAAAGGTTTGCATATATAATGGCTGTTTTGATTTTTTTAGCAAAAAATTTGATATTACACGCTACAAATTAAAAATTATAAAAAAGTTCCACCGAGGCGCGCTGGCCCTCTTATTGTCCAACTTCTCATAAATGATGCTAATATTTCTTAGCTTAAAGAACATATTAAATTTTTTAAATGACAATTTTAAAAAAATACATAATTCTCTGGCGACAATATATTAGCAGTAGTTAATTCTATGCAGGGTCACATTGCAAGACTTTTACCGCGTTATGCACGATAACCATGTAAATTTTTTTAGCTACACATGTCAATTTTAAACAATCGGGATAAAGACAAACTATACGATTTGAAATAAATACTTGTGCCCTCTCTTAATAATTGTGTGCACTTTTGTACAAACACATTCAGATTAAATTTTTAAATAAACGACATTTACTTATGTAATGGTTGGCCAAACTCAAAAAAATATAAAAGACAAAAAATTTATAATTTTTTTTTATGATTTTGGCCCTATATGTTGTCTTAACATGTACAAATTCAAATTTATTTTTTTATAGCCAGAATTATGAAATTGGTTTCTTATATTTTAAAGGTTCCTTCCAATATTTTCTCCAGGTTTGCTTTTAAAAGCCCCTGTATTCCACAATTTATTTCCAAACTTCTAAATAAATATACGAATGCACTTTTATGTTTTTTCTTGGTCATCGGTGGTTTTTTAATGAAAAATTAACTATAGATCCATATAGGTTATAACTTTAAGAGTGTGGAGAAATTAAATGGCCAAAATATTTAATTCAAGATGGATGAATTAATAAACAAAACATGTAAGGTAAACAAGTGGAATTGTTAGCTCTAGGTAAAGAGTTGGTGGGTCAAATAGATAGAAACAAAAAGCAAATAATATTAAAGGCAAAAACTGGTGCACTTAGAGAAAAAAAAAATAGGCACGAAAAGGAAAAAATAAAATGAAAAATGTATTAAATTGAATTTTAAGAGGTGGGTGCACTTAATGTTTCCATGACCGTGGAATGGATTTTGTGTTGATTAAAAAGAAGGTAAATATAATATTTTATTATGAAATATATAATTATAATTGTTAACCCGCGAGTGTCATTGTGGGGTTCATATAAAATTAAAACCAGGACGTGATATTTCGGCCAATGGTTTTTGCAGGCCCGGCCACCACGGTCCGAAAATTTATATTGCCATGGTCAAATTTTAATGACAAAATTTGTTTATACAATTTAGATTCATATTTATTTATTAAGTATATAAATAGTTTATATATATTAAATTTGTTTTTCCTCCATTAAATAGCTAGTTTTTAAAATTCTTATCAAATTATTATTAACTGATGCCTTTCGTGCGCGCGCCTATGGCATGTGCGTGCGCACGACCCCCCCCCCCCCCCTCTTACCTAAAAAACAAATAGACAAAATTAGTTGCAATTCACTATTACATTAATATTTAAAACAAAAGATACATGGCGAACGCTGGTATGGAATTACATCATATAACACTGGGTTACATAATATTACATATAATATACATATAAAATTGTATATCGTGTTACATATATTACATCAAATATTTCATGTTTAAAATTGACAGCCTATCTTTGTTCCTTAAATATCCAATTTTCTTTTAGTAGGGTCTTCTTCATACCAAAAAAACTATATCAGCCCAAACATTTTATTTTTCAGCCAAAATAAATAAAAAAAACAGGTAACAATTCTGATGTCCCATTTTGCAAACCCCGGGCATTTTGCCCAACCAGAGGTGTTTTAGCCTCCCAAAACCATAAAAAAACATAAATAAATTATGGGCTTCCACATTTATAGCAATATATATAACACATAACCCACAATATTAACCATTAATCTCCTTTTTTTAACCAAAAAAATTAAAATCAGCTGTCTAAATATAACAAATTAGATATTTAATAATAAACCAATTAAAGGTAAACACATTCATAACACAATAGAAGTATCTTTTGCATGATGTATTGGCCCAACTTACAAAATTCATTTCTATCAAAATTTCAATCAAAATGTTTGTATATTAACCCGCCATTACCGATGTGGGGTTTTTAAAAACCCCAACAAATTTTAAAACAATAATTCATATATGTAGAATTGATAATACATTTTGAAATTTCACAAGTTCTTTAAAAACAATAAAACTTAAAATTTTATTATATTGTTTTTTATTTTAATAAATTATTTAAATATTTATTAACTTAAATCCCCGTGGGGTTATATAAAACCCCACATTAGTATTTTAAAAATGGACCCGTATGATTTTTTTGAAGATGACGGAGAAGTAGAACTTGAATTAAGTAGTTTCTATAGATATAAGATTTAGATGATAATGTTGAAGAAGAAGAAGAATCTTATGAAGATTCAGAAACTGAACAAGATGAAGAATTGTGTGTCACAACAAAATCTACCTCAAAATCTTACATTGGTATATCCAATTTTTATAATAAATCTTTTTATGATTAGATAAAACTAGATGGAGAAAAAAGTATTATGCAATAAAGAAAACTAAACCAATCAATATAATAAAAGAAATTTCAGCACCAAAATCACCAGTTAGTTCAATAACTGGGTGTTTTCCCCTTTTTATTACAAAAGTCATGATTGAGGTGATCCTAATCTACACAAATACAAACACATCTGAAAATCCAATAACTTTTGAAGAGTTTCAATCTTTTATTGGGATTCTTCTTTTACGTGGATTAGAAAAGTCAAGACATCAAAATATTAGAAATATGTTCAACCCTTTGTTAGGTATTTATAATTCTTTTTATTTTTTTTAGGAATTAGCATAAGGCTTGGAATGGCCATATATCGATTTATACATATTATGCAATCAGTGAGATTTGGTGATAAAAGTACAAGAGAATCAAGAAAAAGATTAGACAAAGCTAAACATATCAGATCTTTATTGGACACTTTCAATAAAAATTGCTACGATGCTTATACTCCTGGAGCTTATTTGACAATTGATGAAATGCTCCCAGCATTTAAGGGCAAATGCCTTTTCAGACAATAGCCAAACAAACCAGCTAAATATGGCATAAAATTTAATGCCATTGTGGACTCTACAACATTTTACACTCTCAAACTTAAACTCTATGCAGGCACACAACCTGAAGGTGAATTTAACATTAGCAACAAACCTTTTGACATTGTTGATCGGTTAGTAGCTCCATATTCACAAAGCAACAGAAATATTACAATGGATAATTGGTATAGTAGTGTTGAAATTGCCGAGCATTTGAAAACAAAACACAAGATTACTATGGTTGGTACCCGGAAAAAGAATAAAAGACAGATACCGCCGGAATTCAAATGTACCAGTGGGAGAAATGTCAATAGTAGCATATTTGGGTTTAAAAAAAATCTCACAATGGTATTTCATGTTCCTAAAAAGAACAAAGTAGTTATTTTATTATCATCTTTACATTATGATGATAATTGTAATAAAGAATTTGCCTACAAGCCTGAAATTATAAATTTTTATAATCTAACAAAAGGAGGTGTTGTGATAGATAGAATAGTTGCAAACTAATCTATTTCTCAAATAAGCCGTCGTTGGCCGTTGACTGTATTTTTTCACTTATTAAACATCGCAACAATTAACGCCAAAGTTATATATGATTTTAACTGTGATAAAAAATTGAATAGAATAGATTTTATCAGAAATTTAAGCATAGAATTAATAAAGCCAAATCTATTATTAAGAGCAAATAATTCCTCAATCCCTAGGAATATACGTATGTTTATAAGAGATATATTACACATAAAAGAAGAAATTATAATACAAGACCCGCCGAAAAAGAATCGATGCTATCGTTGTCCAATGATATAAAATATGCCCATGTATGCTGAATTTGCAAAAAAAACTATTTGTCCAGAGCATTTGGTAAAAACCTGTGATTTTTGTAACATATAAATTTAGTCCAAGAAATTTTTTATTAAATAATATTCAATCCGGTTTGTTTTTATATATTTTATTGATTTATGTATAAATAAACAAATAAATTGATTTTTGAAATAATTTGTGATCTGAAGTCTCTAAGTTTTTACTGAAGTTACCCGTGGCAGTATTTTGGTTAAATGAGATTCTATTAAAATTTTAATTATATTTTTATAATTTGTAAAATCATAAATATTCATAAAGATATTATAAAGTTTGAAAAAAAATTAGGCCTCAAACTTTTATAGTTTTTATTTTACAAACGTTTTAATTTGGGGTCATAATGACCCCACATTGGTAATGGTGTTACTAATATTGCACGTTGGTAATGGCGGGTTAAACGTTATGACCACCGATTTTCAAAAACAATAATCCAAACGGTAAAATATTAAAGACTTAAGAATAAAGGTCTTTTCCGTGCGTTTAAGCATTCAGCAATACAACATGGGGAAAGGCATACTCAAGGTGTTTGTCCTGAATGTTGGCATCGGCATCTTTTGTGCTTCCAGCGAATAAGATTACAGATAGAAGGTTAAGTTAATTGAGACGGGATCATTTGTCATATTGATTATATAAGATTTGTATAGCGGTCTTACCCAACATATGGCTAAAGGTTCGATTCATAACTAACTGATATTGTGCCCTCAACAAATCAAGCTGTCCTGATAAAAAATATAAGTGCTTTCATTATTATTAATAGTAGATGCATGCTTACAATATTTGTGTAAACTGATTCAAAATTTTTCAGGGTCTTAATTTTATTAGAAATTGGAATTCACTAAAATTGAGTAATAGCGTCTTAAGAATCAAGCACTTATTGGTGTTTGTTAGTTTTTGACTTCGTTACACATGATTAAAAACGCTTAAATGATTGCCTTTGTGCCTAATTTGTTTCTCATTATACATTAGGGCACGTGCTAAGTGAGTTTTTATTTGCGTACAATTTTGAATATTATGAAATTTTTAAAAATTTAATTTTTTTCAAAATTTTTTAAAGATTTATTTTAGAAAAAGCATTTTATGTGCATAAACTAAATTTGGCAACTTTTAAAAATTTTGCGTTTTATTTCAAAATAAAATTTCTTAAAATTTTGAAATTTTTACAAAAATAAAAACTCACTTTGCACCCTTATGTGGGTGGCTATTGTTCGATAGGTTCTTATTTAAGACAAGTTAGAAACTTATCAATAGGCATAGGGGTTAAGAAAAAGTTTTTTGCCGTTCCTTTGTCTCAAAAAATATTCAATCAGAAATTCATCAAAGCGAACCCACCATATAACCCCGATCCATTAAATGGAATTATCAAATAGAGGTGGGGGGGGGGGGGAGAACGAATTAAAATGAGCACAAAAACTTTTATCTAATCTACAAAAAAAAACAAAATATTCTTTGTTCGTCGATTGCGCGATTTATTTTAAGATTTTAAATATTATAGATGACTTCTTAATTATTGTAAATTGCCTCTATACCATAATTTTTTTAAAGAATGTTATGTGTACAGAAGGTGCACTTATGCAGAGCAAAAAGGTGTTTGTGTGGGAAAGGTCTCGTCTGGTTATTAACTAAAAAATTAGACCTGGTTATCAAGGAAGCATTGGATATTTTTTATAAACTGAATAAAAAGTTAATTTATTGTTGGGTGTAGGGGTACTGTGTGCGGATTACCAATGTTTAGGTTAAATTATGGGAAGGAGGGCTATAGACTTGTTAATGATTCGATTGCAGCGTCGGCTTAAGAAAAATGAACTGAATAATTTATTTTAGGTTTGGGCCTAAAAGAAAAAAAGGGAGGCAAAAATAGTCTAGGGCATTAAAAAAAATTAGGGATTGGAAAATAAATGTTCAATTAGGGGTAAAATTAAAAAAAGGGGGAAGAAGTAAAGGGAAAGAAGTCTATGAAATATTGATAAACGTAAAACAAATAGCCAAAATACTAAACGAATAAGTTGATGGACACAATAACGATAGCTTCATAGGGAACATGCGCCGAAGACTCTTAATGGTTTGGTGGAGGAAACGTGGGCGATATTTGTTGGTTTTTAAGCTGTAACGTGATAAACATTAAATGTTTGATGTTTTAGTGTTTTTGATGTGTTTGTATTATTGAGCTATTATATTGTGTTATCAAGATACATATGATCATTTTATTTCTATTTTTTAAACGTGAAAAATTAATAAACATATTCAGCGAAAAATTATTAAAGCGTTTTAAGGTAAATTTGGCGAATCTGACAGGATACTGCCAGGAGTTCTGGATTCTTGGGAAAATAAAAGTAAGTTATGAAAATAATTATTTTAGCCTGGTTAATCATGGTTAGGATTTATATAATTACTAAAAGCTGAAGGATATTAATAAGTTTGCTTTAAATAACATAGTAAACTTCTTCATTATTGTAAATTGGGATTTCAAAATATTATAGTAAATTGTGTCTATACCATCATTTGATTTATAAACAATGTTAATAACCCTTATTTTATAAAAACTTCACACACCAGCCATAGCCTTTCTCGTCACATAAAAATATATTTTTTATAATAAAAAAACAAGTCTATAGCTTTAAAACTCTTTAAGTTATAAAAGTGTAAAATTGGGGTTCGTACGGACCCCACTGTAGCATTCGTGTTACATCACATCCTAGCACTGGCAAATTAAAACTCGAAGCTAAACCAGGCCATATTTGACCCAACCCGTTCGAATTTATAACTTAGGCTTGGCCCACTCGAGCCTGATGTTCGGCGCTGCCTGTAATATTGCTTTTCATTTTCGGCCCGAACTGGTTAAAAATTACTCAGAATCGGAAATTTATTATTTTAAACAATAAAATTCAAATACAGTGCGTCGAAATATTGAAATATGATATCAAAATCGTCTATCTGAGTCTTAATAGCTAAAAGCAATGCAAATAAGATAATAAATCTCTAATTTTAGAGGATCTATTTAGAGTAGGGTCAGGAGATAAGATTAAATTTTTAATGCATGCGCACATTTTTTTGAATTTAAATGCCAAGCCATTTTAATATGGAGTAAGCTGCTTACCTGGCAAGGCCCAACTACTTTTGGGATTAGGGGGAGCGCCAGGAAATTTTTATTAAAAGTAAAAATGAAAAGCCTACCGGAAAAGAAAGCCCAGGCCAGGTTTGCCCCCCCCTGGCTACAGCTATATTTTGAGCCACTATAAATATATATGGTCGATTCCACCTCAAATCGACAAACTTTTTCCCTTCAAGTCTCAGTTTTGGCTGAAAATTGGTACACTGGTAGGGTCCTAGAGTGCTGATAAAAACCTAAATTTTTTTTGAACGGAAGTGATTTTGACCTAAGCAAAAAATTTTTTCTTTTTTTTTTCCAAAAAAAAAAATTTGAGGCATTGCGCGCATGTATCATCAAAAGTATTGTAGCTAGGGTCATAATTTTTTTTTATTTTGAAGATCGCAATAAGGGCTACCTTAAACGCAAAAAATTAAGGTCAAGTCACAAATAGCTCAAAAAACGTATCTTTAAATCTTCTGAAAATTTTATAAAATGTGGCCAGTAATAATGTTAATAAATATATGATTTCAAAAGTTTGGGACCGGCATGACTTTTTAAATAATTTAAAATCAATTTTTTGCCCTAATTTTGAACATATTTATGTTCTTTGCAATATATTAGAATATGCCAATGTGCCAAATTTGACAGTATTCAAAGAGCAGGACATATGGGCAATTATGTTAAACCATAATAGTTTGATTTATTTGATTATCACTATTATTAAATTTACAATGAAAAAGTGAACCTCAAAACCGAAAAAAGTGAAAATTTTGCCTGTTTTCAAATCGTCTTTCTGGTTAACCAGCCAACCTTTTTTTAATATTTAACATTCATTTTATAGATAAAATATTGCTTAATAACATATAAAAGCCCCAGCCTTTTTCATTCAATTTTAACGCTTCTACTAGAAAAATATTAAAAATTGCCAAAAAACAGCAAATTTTAAGGTGTCAAAAAACTAACGCAGATTGTATTCGTTTGTGCAAGCTTATTTTTTTTTTATTATTTTTTCATATTTGACTAACAATATTTAGAACCTATAAAATCAGTCATAATTTGCCTGTTTAAGTGTTAAAAAAATAGTATATATGTTATGTATAGAAAATTTAAAAAGAACAAGATAGGAAAATCACAAAAAAGGAGATCATAAAATTATACCATTATTTTAATTAAATTTGTAATTTGTTATATTATTAAATACATATTTTTGTGTAAAAATTTGCTAGAAACACATTAGGTATAAAAAACTTTAGGTCAAGCCTAAATTCATATGCCTATAGAATCAAGTAATAATAGTGATATTTCCTCTTTCTTTAAAAGGTCTAGTGCGTCTTTAAGGTCAACAAATATTTATGTCAGAAACGAGATTTTTATGAGAACTAAAAAGAATTCATCGATGGCCTAATCTCATATATGTTTTTCGTTTTTCTTAGTTTCTTCCGTCTTTGGCTCCTTAGATCCGTCTATAACGAAAAATGGCCTTTTTTGACCATATTGACAGATCTAAATATACCCTAAAAAGATAAAATTTAAAAATCTTTTTTGCATATTAAAATCCCTTGTAACTTATATTTTTAATCATAAATAATGGATTTTTTTTTATTAATATTCAAGCTCTTACATCGGCATTTAGATAATACAAAATATTTCGCGTCCAAACTTAAATACGACACTATATATTATCGGTTTTTAATGAAAATAATATTTGAAGTTTAAATTTAACAGTTTAACTATTGTAAATATGCAAAAATAAAATTTCAATTTATTTTTGTTTTTATCTTTTTGGTTTTTAACCTTTTTTTCTAAAATATTCAATGTTTATAATTAACTAAAGTTTGTTTAGGAAAAACGGTAAACGGATTTGATAATCCCTAAGATGGCAGGTTTGATCTCTGTAGTTAACTCATAAATCTCAAAAAATTGTTGACCTGTGTTATGAAACTAAGATGTAAATAGAACAAAATTATTGGTTTATAAACTTTGTAGGTCGGTCAGATATATATTGTAAGCCTTGCTCTAAATAGCCTTTCAAAAACATTTGGCATTTTTAAAAATTAGTAAAAAAGACTGAATGTCTATATTTTATTTATATTAAATATGGTCTAATATTTAGTCTTAAAATTAACCATTGAAGCTAATTCTGCCCGTTATAATCTTTTAAAGTTGTTTAACCCTAAAACTGATTTGTTTTATGTATTTATAATATCAAAAAACAATATCACTATGTTTCATAAAATATTTGACTTATTACGTTTATTCTAAGTTTGTTGATATGCATAAAAAAAGAACAAGTTTAATCTCAATATTCTAAATAGGCCAAAAATATTCTTTTTTTACTTTTTCTTATCAGATTTAACGTTTTTGATGTTTAATTTACAAACTATTAAATAAAGGAAAAAAATGATTATTACAAATTTTTTTAACCTTATTATTTTTTCTACAATCCTCCCAAAAATTTTTTTATACAATAAATTTAACAATATTTTGAATTTTGCCGAGGATAAATATTAAAAATTATGTACAATTTCTAATATTGTTCATATAACTAAAAAGGACTAGTAAAAGTTAACAAATATAAGCATACAAATTTTAAGTTTTTATTTTTTACACCTTAAAATTTCAAAAAACTTGGCAAACTTTTGTATTTGTTTCATAAAAAGCTATGGGTACGTTAAAAAATGTTGGGGGAAATTTATGTTATATAGCGATGTTTTATGTAAAAAAAGCATTTTTGAATTTTCAAATTGGTTTTGTAGTGACCCAGAAAGTTGGCTTTGAAGATAGGAGTAAAATACTGATCTGAAGTTTTCTTTTTCTTTCCAAAATTAACAATGAATCAAATTAATAAAACTGTTATAGCCTAACATCATTGCCCCTATGTCTTCTTATATATAATGTAATTTGGCACTTTTAAATATTTTAGTATAGTGCAGAAAGCAAATTTTTGTCTAAAAATAAAAAAAAAATTATTTTTTTGAATTTTTTTAAAGTCATGTCGGTCCCAGACTTCTGAGTTCTAATATTTATAAGAAATATTAAGGAGTATATTTTAGCAATTTTTTAATAAATTTAAAAAAATGCTTTTTTACTTATATTAAACTGAATATTCTTTATAAAATTGTAAAATTTTAAAATAAATTTTTAAGATAAACACATGCAATAGCCCTTATTGTTGTTCTCTTCAAGATAAAAAAAATTAAGTCTCTAGCTGTTAAGACGTTGAGACATATGATCGACACATTTATTTTATTCGGTTATTTCCTACATCGTATTCGTTAATCCATATTCAGTGTATCTTAGTATCGATCGTTATTCGCCTAAATTCATTACATTTTGTATTCGTTCCTATTTCTATACAAACTATATCTTCTTATTAATTCCTTATCTACAAATTATATCTTATTATTAATTCCTTATCCCCTTATTATAATGATTTTTACAACTTATAAATAATTGCGCCATCTAGAACTTTTGTTTTTATTCTCTAGCTATATAACTTTTTGACTTATAACCTCCCAAAGTTACATCAAATGTGAAAATTTACCTTGTGATTTTTTTTCTTTTGCCCCTATCTCCGTCAAACACTTCCGGTCAAAAAAAATTTCCAGATTATGAGATACCCTTATACCATGCAAAATTTCAGCCAAATCAAAAGGGGTACCCTTCCCGGACTTGTTGGATTGAGGTGAAATTGACCATATATATATTTATTTGTTCAAGGAAACTTTAAATGATTTGTTTAAAAGTTTTAAAGCCAACTAAATAAGTGGGAAGTTTGCAAAAAAAACTTTAAAAAAATCAAATATCGTCAAAAATTACTTTCGTAAAAATCAGGTTCAGGGAGGGAATTTTTTGGGTCATTTCTGTAGTTACCATAGTGACCAGAGATGTCATAATCATGATGATATTTCGAGCTGCTGTTATTTTGGGATGAACTAGTGTTATAATTATTTCCGTGATTACCTAAAATTTAAAGTCAAGGAACGCAATGTAATAAGCAATTATTTATATTAATTTATGGCCGTTCTTCTAAAAAGCACAGGTCTATAAAGAATTAGACCAAAATTGTGAAGTTTGATTCGAATACATCCTCTTTCCAAGACTTTTCTTTTAATCACAGATTTGGAAAGGATAGGAAGTTGAATAAAATTTAGAAAAATTCGAAAGCATTTGTTAAGGACTAAAATAATAACAGATGTACAAAATTCAATGAGTGATCATTGGTAATTATGAAATCATCGAACATGATAGCCTTATTTCATATGTTATATCCGTTTTACTAAGTTTTACCTGAACTCAACTTTTTTGCTAGGTTAAAATCGAATAAAGGGCCAAAATTGAATTTAACTTCCATACCGAGAGAAAAAATTAAAAAAAAAATTTTTTTATGAACATCACCAGAAACTTCTATTTTTCACCTTTGATAATGGAAAATAAAACTTTTAAGTATATCAAGCTCTTACAATAACATCAATGTGCAACAAAAAAATGGGCAAAGATGAGAAATGTTTTCGGGCAAATTATCCTAGTAAATTCAAATCCGTACCATTGCTAATCATCCCAGTTTTTGAATATTTGCTCGAGAATGAAAATTTTTGTATAATAAAAATGGTAAATTTTGAAATTTTAAAAGCAAACTGTTAAAAAATACTGTAAAGCTCACAATTTAAGGCAATTTATGATACCCTACAAAAATGTTTTTGGTTTTCAAAAACACCTATTTTAGGCAAATAAGCAAACAAGAATATATTTTACCATTAAAAATTCAAATGCTAAGAAAAAAAATTATTTTTAATTATACTCAGCTAAATTTATAAGAGCATCAAAATTATCACCGACTCTATGAAAAAAAATTAAAATTCATTATTTCTATTATCTTTTTCCGCGCGTAAATAATTTTCATTAAGTTTTACTCGATTTATAGTTTATTTGGTGACAGTATTAACTTCAAAAAACGGAATTTGATAAAAACTTTGAAAAATTTTGTCAATTGTTTAAATTTAATGTCAATCAAAACTAAAAATAGTAAGTGATTGGAGTGATGCCTAAAAATGATGTTTGGAGTTAGAGAGAGAAGGGGGGAGACGTAATCAAATTTTTATCAAATTTTAGACGGAAGCCGGGTTACATGACCCCAAAAAGTGCTAAGTCAGCACATTTTTACGACTTTGACCTAAGATTTAATAAAAATCGAAAAAAAAACAGAAGCTAGATTTGAAATTTGAATATTAGGGCACGTGCAAAGTTAGTTTATATTTTCGTAAAATTTTGAAAATTCTGAAAATAAAATTTAAAAAAAAAATTTATTTTAGAAATAGCATTTTAAGTGCATAAACTAAATTTGGCAACTTTTTAAGAATTTGTGTTTTATTACAAAATAAAATTTTTCCAAATTTTGAAAATTTCATGAAAATAAAAACTCACTTTGCACAAGCCCTTATAAAAAAAGTATTTTTCATTTGCCCAGAATTGAGGTCGATTATGTTGCACAGTTTTTTAGTGTTTAAAAGACAACTAATCCGCGGCAAAAATGAGGCACTTACCATAGAGGTTTTTGTTGACCGGACATAAGCACAGATGAAATAGTTTTTAAGGGTGCTAATAAGGCCGTGTCTTAAAACATTAATTTTTTTATCGTAAATTTGAAAACAATACAATTTTTTTAAAAACAATAGAATTTTTAATTCATTAAAATGCCTCAAAGCGTTCAATGAAAGGCGCCGAGGTTATAACGGAAAATGCTTTTATATAAGGATAATTTGTATTTTTATACTCAGTTTCGTAAATATAAGACACGATCATATATGCAGTTTTAGCCTTAATTAAATAATTCGAATCAACAAATCTAAATTTATATTTTTATAAACCTGTATTGTTTTTAAAACTCTAAAAACGCTGTTTAGACTGACTCTATATAAATAAAATTTGATGGAAAAAACTGTCTAAAAATAAATTTTCTTAATTTAGTCCACCAATAGTTTTTGCCTCACTTTCCAGAGTGTCGTTTAATATGGCGGTATAAATCTTTGTTATAAAGAAGGTTTGATTAAAAAATATATGCTTCCATGTGTTTTTCAAAATAAGAGATTTAGGTAATTTTTTAACTTGATCTAATCTAAAAAAATATATTAATAGCTGAGGCCTATTTTATTTTATTTTTTGTGCCAAAAAGATCAAATGAATGATCCATGGTAATTTAAATGCGTAAATCATGGTAAAAACTATTTAATGCTCGAAGATAGGAAAAAAAATTTTAAAAGTTCCTTTATAGCAAGAACCCTTGCCAAATGTTAAATAAAACTTAGTAATAATGTCCGATTTAAATGTGCTTAATGAATAATCAGGCATGATTCATGCTAACGCCAAAGACATTACTGTTTGAGACTATGTTGAACGGTTTTTTGGCCACAGTGATTCGTATTTGAGCGTCGATTATACGCGTGTTGTTTAGTTGACGCATCGCTGTTAGCGCATCTCGCGGGTCAGTGTAATGAACGAAAGCAAAACTTCGGACCTTTTTAACGCGCTCGACTTTTCCAAAAACGTTAAAAGCGGTCCGAATTTCTTCTTCTCCCACACTTTGCGTTAGGTTGCGCACGTGGAGCGCCTTGATCTAATAATAATAGATTTTATAAATTAGATTGAATATCTATAACATGTTTTTAAAAATGGTAGGTTGCACTAAACTCACATCTACCGTGTTCGTTGAGACGCGAACCAAGCTTAGAATATTTAAAAAGGTCATTAAAACTGTTATTTTCTCAGTTAATTTATAGATAGCTCATTCTCTACCCATAGATATTCTCATCATTCGCCAAAATCGTTTTTATAATATAAGTTTTAAATTTTTCAAAAATGAGCTAATTAAACATTTCGACAATAAGTAATCAAATCAAGATTACTCTCATTTGATTTTTTAATACCGTGTCCTTTTATTTGTAAACATTTTATAAAACATTAGAAATTATATGAATAATATTAAAGAACCAAAGAGATTTGAAATAAAAAAATATTTAAATAAATAATCAATATATGGTCAATTCCACCTCAATCCAACCGGGAGGGGTACCCCTTTTGATTTGGCTAAAATTTTGCATGGAGGTAGTATCTAAGAGTATCTCATAATCTGGGAATTTTTTTTGACCGGAAGGGATTTTTGACGGAGATAGGGGCAAAAAAAAATGCTAGGTGAATTTTCACATTTGATGCAACTTTGCGAGGTTATGAGTCAAAAACTATTATAGCTAGAGACTTAATTTTTTTTTATTTTTTAGAGGACAATAAGGGCTATCTTGCAAGTGTTTATTATTTTAAAAAATTTATTTTAAAATTTTACAATTTTATGAAGAATATTTAGCTTAAAATAACTAAAAAAGCATTTTTTTAAATTTCTTGAAAAATTGCTAAAATATACTCCTAAATATTCTTTATAAATATTCGAACTCAAAAGTCTGGAACCAACATATCTTTTTTTTTAAAATTCAAAAAAATAATTTTTTTTTGATTTTCAGACAAAAATTTGCTCCCTGCACTATATTAAAATATTTAAATGTGCCAAATTTAATTATATATAAGAAGTTAGACATAGGGGCAATCATGATAGGCTATAACAGTTTTATTTATTTGATTCATACTATTATCAATTTTGGAAAGAAAAAGGGAACTTCAGATCAAAAAAATTGGTAATTTTCAGTATTTTACTCCTATCTTCAAAGCCGACTTTCTGGGTCATTACCAATCCAATTTAAAAATTTAAAAATGCATTTTATACATAAAACATCGCTGTATAACATTAATTTCCCCCAACATTTTTATACGAACCCATTTCTTTTTATGAAATAAAAACAAAAGTTTGCCAAGTTTTTTAGAATTTTAAGGTGGAAAAAATAAAAACTTAAAATTTATATGCTTACATTTGTTAACTTTTACTAGTCCTTTTTAGTTTGATGAACAATATTAGAAATTATACATAATTTTTAATATTTATACTCGGCAAAATTCAAAAAATATGTTAAATTTATTGTATAAAAAAAATTTTGGGAGGATTTTTGAAAAAATAATAAGGTTAAAAAATTGTAAAAATTTATTTTTTTGTTATTCATTATTTTTTAAAATAAAACAGCCACAAAAACGTTTAATCTGATATAAATTAGAATATTTTTGGCCTATTTTGAATATTGAGATTCAACAGAAGTTCTTTTTTTATGCATATCAACAAACTTAAAATAAACGTAAAAAGTCAAATATTTTATGAAACATATTGATATGGTGTTTTTATACTATAAATACTAAAAAGTCAGCTTTAGGGTTAAACAACTTCAAATGATTATAACGGGCAGAATAAGCTTCAATGATGAATTTTAAGACTAAATATTAGATCTTTTTTAATATAAATAAAATATAGACATTCAGTCTTTTTTACTAATTTTTACAAATGCCAAATATGTTTTTGAAAGGCTATTTAGAACAAGGCATACAATATATATCTAACCGACCTTAATAAGTTTAAAAACCAACAATTTTAGTTCCATTTACATCTAAGTTTCATAATAAAGACACACTAGACCTATTAAAAAAAAGAGGAAATATCACTATCACTTGATTCTATAAGCATATGGATTTGGGCAATGACCTAGAGTTTTTTTATAACTAAATGTGTTCCTAACAAATTTTTACACAAGAATATGTTTTAAATAATATAACAAATTACAAATTTAATTAAAATAAACTGGAATGATTTTATGGTCTCCTTTTTTTGTAATAGATTTTCTATACTTAACGTATATACTATTTTTGTAACACTTAAACAGTCAAATTATGACTGATTTTATAGGTTCTAAATATTACTAGAATATGTGACCCGGCTTCGCCCGGGATATCCCTTTATTATTGCATGCTTATTAACGCATTACTTTAACTCAAATGCTTTGCCCATTACTCGACCAATATAAACTCAATGAGCCTAAAAATTTTATGGAAAATAAAGGTGAGTATATTTAATATTCATTAATAAAAAATAAGGTAATTTACTAAATAAAAAATTCGAAACCGCACCTTAAAGAAAGAAAATTATGGATATTTGGAGTTTTGGCATGGAGATTATAAATTTATATTATCAAAGTGTCGCTCAACTTTACTTTAAGGAATTTGAGGTTTGAAAATTTGAATACGCTCTATTTTTGATAAATTTTGGCTGAATTGAGCGAAGTTTTAAGCAAGCCTACACTAAATTTTACAAACTTTCATTTAAAAAGCTAATGTTTCTCATTAAAAAATGGTCATTTCTGGACTTTCAAACGTTAATATCTTAAAAACTATAAACGAGCGACAATTTTTAACAAAAAATTCGGGATTTTCAGGGCAATATTGACCTAGAAAAAATTATTTTATAGTCAGAATTTTGAGATAATCGAACTCGAGTAAAAAAACCCAATTTTTTGAAAAGTTATAAAATATCGTATCTTAATAATCACGTGCATTAATAGGATAATACTTGATATAGAGTGAAAATTTCAAAAATATTTTCCAATTATTTTGGTCGTAAATCGGTTTTTTTTATTTTAATAAAAAAATATGCACACCTCGTGGATAAAAACAAAAAATTTGCCATCCAAGACACCTTTTACACAAACGATTTTTTTTTCGTCGATTTTGATCGGTAATCACTAATACTCGAAAATTTCATTTCTAATAATATAGATAACGGAAGTAGCTAGAGGTCTGAAATTTTTCATGTGCATTAATAGGGATATACTTGATATAGAGTGAAATTTCAAAAATATTTTCCAATTATTTTGGTCGTAAAACGTTTTTTTCGTTTTAATTAAGAAATATGCACACCTCGTGGATAAAAACTAAAAATTGGCATTCCCAGACACATTTTACACAAACGATTTTTTCGTCGATTTTGAACGGTAATCACCAAAACTCGGGATTTTCATTTCTAATAATATAGGATAACGGAAGTAGCTAGAGGTCTGAAATTTTTCACGTGCATTAATAGGGATATTTAAAATAGAGTAAAAATTTTAAAAATATTTTCCAATTATTTTGGTCGTAAAACGTTTTAATAAAAAAACATGCACTGTGGATAAAAACAAAAAATTTGCCATCTCAGACACCTTTTAAACAAACGATTTTTTTTTCGTGGATTTTGAACGGTAAACAAAAAACCTCGAAAATTTTATTTTTAATAATATAGATTAGTTAGTTATGCAAAAATAATAAAAAAAATAAGCTTGCACAAACGAATACAATCTGCGTTAGTTTTTAAACACCTAAAAATTTGCTGTTTTTTGGCAAATTTTGGTATTTTTATTGTAGAAGAGTCAAAATCCAATGAAAAAAGCTGGGGCTATTATATGTTATTAAGCGATATTTTATCTATAAAATAAATGTTAAATATTAAAAAAAGGTTGGCTGGTTAACCAGAAAGTCGATTTTAAAAACAGGCAAAATATTCATTTTTTTTTGTTTTAAGGTTCACTTTTTCATTGTAAATTTAATAATAGTAGTAATTAATTAAATCAAACTATTATGGTCTAACATATTTGCCCATATGTCCTGCTTTTTGTATGCTGTCAAATTTGGCACATTAGCATATTCTAATATAGTGCAAAGGGCATAAATATGTCCCAAAATTAGGGCAAAAATTTGATTTTTTTAAATTTTGTAAAATGTCATGCCGGTCCCAAACTTAAATCATATATTTATTAACATTAGGGCCATATTATATAAAATTTTCAGAAAATTCAAAGATACGTTTTTTGAGCTATTTGTGTCTAAACTTGACTTTAATTTTTTAGTAACTTAAAAAAAAAGTTTTTTAATATTTTTTGCGTCCAAGGTAGCCCTTATTACGATCTTAAAAATAAAAAAAAATTATGACTCTAGCTACAATACTTTTGATGATACATGCGCGCAAAGTTGCCTCAAAAATTTTTTTTGCAAAAAAAATGAAAAATATTTTTGCTAATATCTCGGTCAAAAATCACTTCCGGTCAAAAAAAATTTAGGTTTTTATCAGCACCCAAGGACCCTACCAGTGTGCCAATTTTCAGCCAAAACTGAGACTTCAAGGGAAAAAGTTTGTCGATTTGAGGTGGAATTGACCATATATATAACCAGGGCTGGGAAAACAATGAGCCAAAAAACTTTGGCTCATTTTTCCCCCTAAAACATAAAAAAAGAATAGGGGCTACATAAGGGCCAAAATAAGAATTCAAAAAAAGCCCTTACAAAGAAAAGGGGCAAAAAAAACCCACAAAAAATGGCTCTTAAAAAAAAGCTCCAAAAAACCCATTTTATGTTTTCTTTATAATAATTTCGAAAAATTTTGATTTTTTCTTTATAATAATGATGGGTGGGTTATTTTTTCTTAAAGCTCCTAGGAGTTTTTGAAGAAAAGGGGCTTTTTTTAAACATGCCCCTTTTCTTTAAGCAAGAAAATAAGCTTTTCTTTTGCCATGCCTACGAGTTTGTGGGCATTTGGGAAAAAAAACTCAAAAACTTGTAAAGCCCATTAAGTTTTTTTCCCAGCCCTGTATATAACAGCTAAGCTAAACTGTTGATTCCAAACTAAAAACAATATTTATATTTAATATTTCAACAATTTAGAAACATGCCATTTAGTAATTAATTTATAAATTCAATATCTCTGTTGTAGCATTAAGCCACTGTGGTTATCCAACACCTGTGTTATCATTTAAATTAATGAATAACAATATCCCAATAGATATGGCAGTTATTGAGAGTCTACGGATCAATGCTGAAATTCTCCATTCATTAAGAGAAGAGGCTCAACATCAAGAAAAGTTACTATCTTTGAACATGGTACAACTGTTCTCTGTGCAAGATTGTATTGCTAGCTATCTAGCTATAGAACTGGCTCGTGATGTGATCCTCCATAATGTCAAAGGTTTTAATGTCTATAATGACTCTGAGAGCTAAGCTATGGGTCAAGGCAAATACAACGTCACATTATTTAGATATGTGGACCTAAAATTGCTTCTCAAGTCAATTGGAGTAGCTTTTTAGTGCAAGGGGCATTTCGATCTGGGTTCAGTAAAAGCAAATTATTACATATGTTAAAATCCCTTCCCAACACAGTTATGGATTAAGCCATTATGCCCCGTATAGAGGATTCCTTGAGGCTCTTAATATAGCAGGGAAAGTTCCGGCTCTAGTTGCAATCACTGGATTACCATACTTATGGACACAATCCAGGACTCACAAACAATTACTCCATTTATTATTCTATGGAGTGTACAAGACACTTAGTGAATCTAAAACAGTCACTGATTCAATTCCAGTGATTATTGAAGCTAAATCTCCAAATTATAACTTTAATATGGTCTATCGTGCTATTAGAGGGTGGAGTCCATTATTGAGAAGGACTGGTCCTGCCAGTTTAAAAACTAATGATCCAAGTGTCTTTATTGAAACTATTAAAAGAGTGCCATCCCTTAAAATAGTAGCAGTGACTACTAGAGATGAAGTATTAGAAAGAGGAAGATGTTTGATGTCTTTAGCAGGTGACCTAACTAATAATGTACCGGTACAATCATCTGAGATGATCTGCAATTTTTTTGATAATATGCACCAATTATCTTATTGGATTTACTTGTGGATCTGCAGAGAAGGAGAAACTCTCATCACCCTCAATCAACAATGCCAATTAATGGATGATAATATTTGGCGATCTAACATTCCTAAATGGATCTCAAAAATTGATACATGGCCATGTCCAAGTCCTAAATGAAAGAACCCTATAAAACTTTTCCGATATTCACAATCCACCCCAAAATCTATAGCAATTGAAAAAATGGCCGAATGAGGTAATTTTTGCGACCTTGAAAATCTAGAGAGAAATATTAAATAAATTATTTTTATATTAAAATCAACTGAAAAATAAAGAAATGAGTTTTTTTTATAATTTTTGAGTTTTTTTCGCAAAATGCCCATGTGTTTGTGAGCATAGCAAAAGAGCCCCTTTTCCTGCCTAAAAAAAGAGGTATTTAAAAAGTTCCTTTTTTCGGTAAAAAAACTCCTAGGGACTTTTAAAACTCACCCGGCATGTTTTTTACTATTAAATATAAGCTTTTTATGATTTGCTTACTTTTATTGGGTGTAGGTTATGTATGCGGCTTTTAAATTTGACCCATTATCTGTTTTTATTGAATAGATTGGTTTCACTACCATATTAATATTTAAAAAGATTTTCTTAATTAAGCGCGGTTAAAAGCTGCATAATTTCTACTATATATAATAATCGAATTACAAAATCTCCTTTCTCATTCGAATCTGAATATTGACACCTAAACATGCCTTAAGAATTTTACCAAAAGAAATTTGCAATCATACAAAACAAATTAACCGAAAAATTCGGTCTGGTTTATAATCTATTTGTGACAAAATAAAATAATTTTCAAATCGTAATTAAAAATTCATATATTCTGAAAAAAAATAACCGGGCAAGGCTGGAGGGACTAGAAAATAAAGTCGAGACCCAAAAGCTGACCCGGTCCGATGGCAGCTCCCAAAAACAAAGTCTAACCTGTCCGACCGGGCGGGGCCAAATTTTAAAAGGGGCCGGGCTTGAAAATTACGGACCATGCCAAATTTTTAAATCTCATATTGCCCTATTATTTTGAAAAAATGAATTTATTATCAAACGATGAAGGGTTATACTTTTGAACTCTGTATTTTATTGATAATTTTAAAAAAAAAATTAGCTCGTAATAAAAAAATTTGGGCTTCTATTCTAAATTTGAACCGGGCCGAGTGGGGCTTAAAATTAAAAAATCTAATGTCGGGCCTGGCCGCTAACTTGAAAATATGTCAGACGGGCCGGGCCGGAAAATCACAACTCGATTTAAACTCTAAGGGGGGGAAAAGAAAATTTTTAAAATTATTAATGGTAATTAATTAATATATCATATAAATAATAATTAAAACAGGAAATTAAGAAGATTTGATCTATAAATAATTTCCAGAGGCAATAGTCATCTTAATTTCTTCTTTTATTAAATTAAACTTTGTATTTTTAAAAATTAATACATCAAATTATTAACTAATTCGTTGACATTCATATGATACAAATCAAGAATAACACAGATCAACAAATATTTATGCCAGAAACGTGATTATTATGAAAACATAAAAGAATGCATCCCCATGATGGCTTAATCTCATATATATTTTTCTTTTTTCTTATAGATCCGTCTATAACGAAAAATGGCCTTTTTTGACCAAATTGACAGATCTAAGTATACCCTAAAAAGAAAAAATTTAAAAATCTTTTTTGCATATAAATATTTCTTGTAACTTATATTTTTGATCACAAATAATGGAAAAAAATTTTTATTAATACATCAAGCTCTTACATCGGCATTTAGATGATACAAAATATTTCGCGTCCAAACTTAAATACGACACGATATATTATCGGTTTTTAATGAAAATATTATTTGAAGTTTAAATTTAACAGTTTAACTATTGTAAATATGCAAAAATAAAATTTCAATTTATTTTTGTTTTCGAATCTTTTTTGGTTTTTTAACCTTTTTTTCTGAAATTTTAATGTTTATACCTGAATAACTAAGTTTAATTAGGAAAAACGGTAAACGGATTTGATATTCCCTAAGATGGTAGGTTTGATCTCTGTAGTTAACTCATAACTCTCAAAAAATTGTTGACCTGTATTATAAAAAACGGCAGTTCTATTAAATACATATAAATCTTTAAATAAAAAAGTCAATATAATTGCCAAGGTGTAGCACATTTAATAAAACCACTAAAAACACTATTATATTAAAAAATATTTGGCTGTTATTAACGCTATTTAAATATTTTGATATTCTATAAAAAGTGTTGAAACTATTTTATAGCATTTTAAAACACATTTTTTTTAACCTATAAAATAAAAATATTAAGAAAAAAACAACTAAAACCTAGGGTTATAATTCTCAAATTCAATTTTTTGGGGTATATCATGGTTTTTAACATTGAAATCCACCATTTGAGGCCCATATAAATCCCAATATGACTTCTATATTTTTACAAAATTCTATATGTTTAATAAAAGTCGCAAATTTGTAAGCGAATATTACATATCCATGTAGATTTCCATTTAATATACGCTGGGGTTTGAACGAACCCCTCTTTTACTGTTCCGGGTTTAAAATCCTATAAAAACATGTCCGTAAATATGTAATAATAAAATAGTATTTACTTCTTGAGGGTGAGCCTCGTAATAAGCCAATGTGTTGTAGAAATGGGTCATATTGTTGATCCCAAAAGAGAATCCAGGCGAGTGTGTCCTATCTTGATTATTTTTATTTTCGTTACCGTCACAAAAAGAATTTAATAGCTCACAATCAGTGAATGGAGGCCGATCATTTGTTGTACAAGATTTGATAGAGCCTGAGTTAGTATTATTTAAAATGATATTATTTGACGTAGAATTGTCTAAAATTAGGGCTGGTGTCTTAGAGGTCATTGGTGGTAACGGACTATGGTGTGAATTATTACTGTTAAAATTGGTAGCCGTCACAATAGAAAAAGATTTCGGTGGTGAGTCAGTAGACGATGGTTGAGCTGCAACGTTGTTGTGGGATTCCTGCTTCATCTCGTTATGATTATTGGAATGATTCGAAGTAGCAAACACATTACTTAAATGCACAGATTTGGACAAATTATATTTATGACTAGAGTTATCAGCATCTCCATCTTGATTATGAATCAAGTTACAATTACTATTAAGCAGTGAGTCACTATTACGAAAATTGTCATTGTTGAGATGCAAGCTATTAGTTTGATGATAATTGTGTCTAAGGATGCCCACGGGGGCCCATTTAACTAAGAAATGGCTTTGGCGATTCTTATCAACGATTTCGCTCGCATCACCTATACAAGAAATTGCATGGTTATCCGATTTTGAGATGGGGGCTTGCCCAGTATCTATGTTCCTCGTATAACAATTACTATCAGTATTGGAATTATTGGCTGATGCTGCAACAGCGAATCGGGCTAGTAATGTTTGAAGAGCAGTTTCCGCTAATTCGTGGGTTTCGTACTCCAGTAAACAGATATCTTGAGCGGGTTTGTAGATTACGTCAACCAGCCCATCTATTAACAAATTTTAAAAATATAAAAAATTAATTTATTAATTATAAAATATTTGGATATGTTTTTGGTTATCTAAAAAATTTAATCAATTTGGAGTAAAAAATCAAAAGCAAACTGGTGATGGCAGATATTTCTCCAAAAATATTTGATTTCGTAGAATTTGGACAAATGTTGTGATATTGCAAACGTCTTAACCCCTCGCCACTATCGGACCAATAGGCCTTGATAGTGTTGCCATGGATTGTGTGGTCATTTAGCTAATGCAGAACGAAAAAGGGCATGAGTATTTGATTTAAGATTTAATTAATAAATAATAACGATGCAGGTCAAAAACCAGTTAAAAATAAAACATTTGATTCTACCTAATATTATTATTTGTGCCTTCACCTTTTCTACGAAAAACTTCAATGTATGAAATTAAAATGTAGGAAATACCAAACCAAAAAGTTTTAAATTAATTGTAAAAAAATTTTAATGTCGTTTATTTTTTTGTTTCATATAGAAATTATGATCAGGTTTTTTTTAATTCAATATCAATATTGTTCGTCAAACCAAAATTCATATTTTTATACTGCACAAAATACTTTAGAGAGTGCAGGTTTTTGGGGGTTTGTAAAAAATAATATTGTAATTGAGATCCTACATTTATTTTTTCTTCCATTATCTACAATTTTTATATAGAAACTAAAGTAAACAATAACACCGTGCAGCAAAAATGGCCATTTTTGCAAACAAGAAAAAAAATATATTTTTAGGGCACATCGATACGTTAATTTTAGATAGTTGTTTTTCCCGTTGACGTCTAGTTTTTTTTAATTTTATTCCAAAATCAAAAAAAATGCTCAGCAATTTTTGAAGTCTTATCAATGGGCCTACATATCACTCATAAAAAATTCCTTATAGCTGCTACAACTCTCCTTTTCAAATACATGCACCCCGATCTAAACCCACCTACCTTCATTTCCTACTGTCAGTCAATGTTTGGGCTCTAAGGAAGAGAGAATCATGGTTATTAGCAATAGAAAATATCATCCGAAAAATACTCACCTGTTTCGGGTTAGGAAAAACCTGATTTTTTTAGTATGTCCATTTGTAAAAAATAGTTTGTTACTTCCATTTTTTCTTTATTCAAAGTACTGACAAAAAGTTTATTTTACAAGTCATTAACGAATTTTACAGATTTCGATAACTTAACAAGATCGACCTCAATTTTTCGGACTAAAATATAATTAAGGCCATATGCTGAATTTTAATCTGACTTCCGTTTTTCCCGTCGACGTCTAATTATTACTATCAATGACATACTCAGGACATCGGCTGCAGGTAGATTTTTTATATAAATTTTAATTTACAAAAATTAAAATTTTTAAACTCTTGTTTCTACCCATAGGATTTATAATATAAAAGCCTAAAACCCCCAAAACGAAAAAAAATAAACTATTTTAATAAAAATTTCATTTTTGGATATGGTATTCTGCCGGCCATTTTTTGCTTATCTTTTAACTGTGCTAGCGTTAGCAATCTTAGTAATATTAACTATAATTCAATTAAATTATTTCATAGTCTTAAAGTCGCAATTGTTTATAAAAAAGATATTAAAAAAAATCAACCTAAGCTTCCTAATCTAATATTCATTTGAATATTCATTCCAATTAAACACTTGGAGTGGTGTAGGAAAATGAGTGAAACATAGACATTAATAAACTACCCTAAAATATCAACAACATATACTGATATAAGGGCCTTTTGAGCATCAGCCCGTGCCATAAATGTAACGTAAACGTTAGCATAGCTCGAATGCTTATCTTTAGTGAGACGTTTCCGGCCGCTGCCCACGGTGAGAAACGCAGCCGATGTAGCCCCTACAGGCGGTCGCGCGTATGAAGTATCGCTTGTAATGATGCGTAGTTCCCAAAGAGCGCCGAGTCTCTCAACAATTATAAGAATCTCTTCTTCTGTCATGCATTTTGGTACGTTTTTAAGAACGATCTCGGCGCCCTTATCGGGGTATCCAACATAAGGTCGTTGGAAGGGCGCAGTTAGCTCGTCGGAAAGGGCCTGGGCCGCGAAAAAAGCTTGTTGGTTAAGTGTATGGGAAATGTTGTAGCGTTTAAGAGCCATCCCAGTATAAAAAAGAGCGCCGGACGCGGAACTTTGACTAGAAAAGCTTTTGTTATTAGTGTTGGGACTAACTTCGTTCGAGTTGGAATGAAAGGAGCGCCGCTATATGGCAGGAATAATGTAAAAATAGAAAAAAATATCAATAAATTGGTAGAAAAACAATGAAATAAGAGGGGTCTAATAATTAATATTTAAATATAAATAATGAACCGCTTGCATAATTAAACAAGTATCACCAGGTTTGTTATCAAACGTTTAAGTAATTTTATGCTTTTTAACAAGACTTATCTTAGAATAAAAAAAACACCAATGTATATCGATATAAATGAGAGTAAACAAGATAATATAATTAAGTAAACAACAACCATTTATAAATATTAAATTATGATGTTTCGTTTGGAACTATAAAATTTGCGCCAAATATTAGGTTGTCCAAGAACATGGCATTAAACCTAAAATATCTTAAACTTACTTGTTTTCCATCAATTATGCGAGTGTTGCCAGATCGATGCTGTGTAGTATTGGGTGCAGTGTAAGCGGCGACGTGTGGAGTCTGATTGCTTAAAATTGGAGGAATAACCTCCATTGAATTGGTGGCTTTACTATTATTGCTATGGCAGCTAGCAGCGTTATTTCTATGGATGTAAGTTTATAAAATAGGTTTAAAAATATATGATGGCCTTGTGAATTTTATGAAACTTAAATGAACTAAAGGCTGACCTCGGCAGGTCTATTCGGTGTAAAATGAACTCGTGTAAAAAAATGAACTCGTGTAAAATGACCTTTTACACAAGTTCATTTTACACCGAATAGTAAAAACGCTTTGCAACATATGTATTATATTTAAATGATGGTTTTCTTATGTAAAATTTTATGAGTTCCAAATATGTTATTCAATTTTTTCTAACTCTTTTAGTTTTTATATAAATGCGATTTCAAAATTTGAATAACTATATAAATTAGCATATATGAATTTTTACAAATTTATTGATTATAATCGACCAATCTATCATTATACAACGAATTTAATTATCTCATTCGCGAAATTACATGCTCTATCTTATAATTTCTGTTAAAATATAGATAATTAAAGCCCAAATGTTAGTTCGGATATTTTATTATAAATTGTGAGTCTTTAATTTATAACTCGTGTTATCAAGTGGCTAACGTTCGTCTCTCCAGCTCCGTGCCCCAGTTCTATTCCCTGAGGATATACTTTTTTAATATTTTTTTAACATACCTGATTTAGGTAATTAAGATGATATGATATTATAATTTTTTTAAACCTTATTTTTTTGTCAATAACTTAAAGATACCTTTTCTAGAAAACTTTGTCTATGTTCAACTAGTAGATTTAGGCGCTTCTTATAATTTTTATAAAAGGTGAACCATATATTTTTCATTTAATAATAATTTCGGCAGTTAATATAAATTGTTTCACTCATTTAAGAATTTTTTTTAATTAACTTTAAAAATAAAGACCCTACTCCAACTGCGATGAGTATGAATTCTTACATATATATTGTTGTTTTTTAAAAAAGGGATTTCTCCCCTTAAAGTTTGTAATATATAATATTTCATCATTTTTACAATTTATTTTATTTTTCCGTGTATATCAATATCTTAATGTTAGTCATATAATAAATTAAAAAAGCAGGCAGCTCCAGGGATAAAATATAACAACATTTAAGTGTTCAAAATAACATTTTAGGAACTGCTAGTATTTAAACTACAGGGAACACTTGGGTATATTAAAAAAATATTAAAAATGTATCAGGGAATAAAACCGGGGCACGCAGGGGCTGGAGAGACGAACTCTAGCCTTCCGGCAACACGAGTTATAAATTAAAGACTCACAATTCATCTATTTATAATAAAATATCCGAACTAACATTTGGGCTTTATTCATCTATATTTTAACAAAAATTATAAGATAGAGAATGTAATTTCGCGAATGAGATAATTAAATTCGTTGTATAACACAGGTCATCAATTTTTTGAGAGTTATGAATTAACTACAGATACAAACCTGCCATCTTAGGGAATATCAAATCCGTTTACCGTTTTTCCTAATTAAACTTAGTTAGCCAGTTATAAACATCGAAAATTTTAGAAAAAAAGGTTAAAAAACCAAAAAAGATTCAAAAACAAAAATAAATTAAAATTTTATTTTTGTATATTCACAATAGTTAAACTGTTAAATTTTAACTTCAAATAATATTTTCATTAAAAACCGTTGATATATCGTGTCGTATTTAAGTTTGGACGCGAAATATTTTTTATTATCTAAATGCCGGTGAAAGAGCTTGATATGTTAATAAAAAAAAATTTCCATTATTTGTGATTAAAAATATAAGTTACAAGGGATTTTTATATGCAAAAAAGATTTTTAAATTTTTTCTTTTTGGGGTATATTTAGATTTGTCAATTCGGTCAAAAAAGGCCATTTTTGTAATAGACGGATCTAAAGAGCCAAAGACAGAAGAAACTAAGAAAAACGAAAAATATATATGGGATTAGGTCATCATGGGAATGCATTCTTTTATGTTTTTATAATAATCACGTTTCTGACATAAATATTTGTTGACCTGTGTAATGTTAAATTGGTCGATTATAATCTATAAATTTGTAAAAATTCATATATGTTAATTTATATAGTTATTCAAATTTTAAAATCGCATTTAAAGAGTTAGACAAAATTGAATAACATATTTGGAATCATCATAAAATTTTACATAGGGAAACCATCATTTAAATATAATATATATGTTGCAAAGCGTTTTTACTATTTCCTAATTAAACTTAGTTAGTCAGTTTTAAACATCGAAAATTTTAGAAAAAAAGGTTAAAAAACCAAAAAAGATTCAAAAACAAAAATAAATTAAAATTTTATTTTTGTATATTCACAATAGTTAAACTGTTAAATTTTAACTTCAAATAATATTTTCATTAAAAACCGTTAATATATCGTGTCGTATTTAAGTTTGGACGCGAAATATTTTTTATTATCTAAATGCCGGTGAAAGAGCTTGATATATTAATAAAAAAAAATTTCCATTATTTGTGCTTAAAAATATAAGTTACAAGGGATTTTTATATGCAAAAAAGATTTTTAAATTTTTTCTTTTTGGGGTATATTTAGATTTGTCAATTCGGTCAAAAAAGGCAATTATAATAGACGGATCTAAGGAGCCAAAGACAGAAGAAACTAAGAAAAACGAAAAATATATATGGGATTAGGTCATCATGGGAATGCTTATGTTTTTATAATAATCACGTTTCTGACATAAATATTTGTTGACCTGTGTAATGTTAAATTGTTCGATTATAATCAATAAATTTGTAAAAATTCATATATGTTAATTTATATAGTTATTCAAATTTTAAAATCGCATTTAAAGAGTTAGACAATATTGAATAACATATTTGGAATCATCATAAAATTTTACATAAGAAAACCATCATTTAAATATAATATATATGTTGCAAAGCGTTTTTACTATTCGGAGTAAAATGAACTCGTGTAAAAGTCTATTCGGTGTAAAATGAACTCGTGTAAAAGGTCATTTTACACGAGTTCATTTTAAACCAAATAGACCTGCCCGGCTGACCTCCAATGTTTTTTTCGTTTTGATTCAACATTCGGGCTTGGCCCTGTAATTCCGGGAAAGTGAAAAAAACTAAAATATGTTAATATAAAAATATCATTTTGTGTCCTAGATATTTTAAAAATAATTTTTATAAATAACAATGGAAAATCACATTTTTTAATATGCAAGCTCCAACATATATTTCGGTCATAGAAGCGTTAGGCGTCCAAACTTCTAAGCACAATTTCTAGGCAGATAAATTTTTAATTAAAAGATAAAACATAAGTTATTAAAAAATAAATAAACTATTTTCCTTTAAATCTCATTTGTTTTTTTTGATATTATATGTTTAAAGCAGGCTAAATGCAGTAAACTGTATTGAAAATGCAAAATAGTAGTCTTTCAATATATAAATTTTTTTTTGAACAAATTATGATTATTCTGTTTGCACTAAAATAGCAAAAAGCTACTTTCGGTCGGGATAATGATGACTTATATTACAGGGAATAAAATTTTGTGCCTTTTCCAATCCAGTTTACCATTTTTTCCGATCTCATCAACATTTTAAGCCAAAATCTAAAAAAAAGTTTCCTCAATTTGCTTGAAAATTTTTAGTCATCATTTATATTATTTTATGTTGTTCTAACTTATGTTTGAAATTTTAGTTGATTCTTTGAAAAAATAATTAGTTCGTAAACTAACAAATTTGTTTTTTAATTATCAGGATAAAATCTTATTGTAAATTAATGAGTTATGGTTCGCAGGAGACTTTGTGTCTTTTTAAAACACAAATGTGGTTTGACCAAATGTAATATATAACATATGATAATAGGACAAAAATTACTATAAAAACAGTTATTAGAAAGTTTTGCAAAGTTATTTAACAATGTGATAATTTATTTATAGATCTGATTGTATTGTTTTGACATACCTTTGGCGTTGAGCTTTGATTGCACTAAAAAGGTAGGCACTCTTGTTTCCCGCATTCCGATAATTACTCGTTTTGAGATTGTGGAGCAAGGAGATCGCCGAACTGGCAGGCAACAATTTAAGCGCTTCGAGCGCCTTCACGTCCCAATCATCGTTTGAGATCATACCTAACACATTCATTTTTTTTTAAAAATAGGTCAATTTTATATTGAAAAATAAATTAGAAAATTGAGAAACCATTTAAAAATTATGATTAATCAAAACGAGAGCTTAATAACCTTTGTAAATGTTGACAACATAGAATTAAACAAAAGGTTACTATAATAAACTCATACTAAAAATATTAAAAAAATAAGGCAACAGCTTAGATATAATATATATAATTACCAAAAATGCAAGTAAATATAGCACTTATCTAATTAACCTAACTTATACCTAATTTTGCCCCATTTCTAACATATTTGACCCTAGGACAATTCTAGTGAAACACCAATACTAAATTGACCCAAATGACTATACACCCAATGTTTATCCAAAATATAGCCTAGCAAAGATATGTACCTTAAAAAGATACATTTAAATATTTCAGAGGTTTTCCTATCACTGGATTAAGCAAAATCTATTACATGTTAACCAAATGTAATTGCCACATATTATGCAAATAAAACTTAATAAGCAAAAAATTTACTTATACTTGATAGCCTATATAATTAATATCTTTTAACATATAGTTTCTTTTATTTTGAATATTGCTACTAGGTTAAAGCATTGACTTGCATTAATTAGTTTAAGATAAGTTTAAAATATAAATTCATCAAATGGCTAGCTAACTTGGCCAAAAATTTTGCTTAGCCATGGTAACAAATCCTGAAAGCAGGTACATCTTTTAATGATTAAAAAAATTTGCATAAATTTTGCATAATAGGTTTTGTTTTTTGCAAAAAAATAGTTTAAATAAAACATTGCAAACAAAACTTACTAATGGCCCATTTTTTGATTAATGTATATGATATTTATTTTGGTGTGTTCAGAATTCAATTATTTAAAAAAAATAAAAAATTACTTTTTAAAATATGGACTTTTACATTAAAAATTATTTAATTATTTTATAAAACCTGGATAAATTTCTCTAAATATAAATTTTAATAAATTTTATTTAACATATAATCAAAGCTAATAATCTCTAAAAACTAGAACAAAAAAAATTTTTAAAATCTAACCAATATTTTTTTAGAAAAAATAATGAACTCTGAACAAATTGGAAAATATAAAATATATTTATAATTCTATAACAAATATTTAAAAACATCGCTCTTTCATATAGTAAAATATTAAAAATTAGAGCTCAAAAAATGTTAATGGCAAAAGGTTATCTATAATTTTATTAAAATTGAATATCCTATAGAAAATTAAAATGTGTATTTTTCAATGGTTTATCTAAGAGAATACTAAAAGCAGAAAATACTTGAGTTTTTTTAAGAAAAGGTACATTTGTAAGTTTAAATAAATCATATCTATAATTCAAGATAAAATCTATAGCAAATACTAAACAATAAAACATATTAACAAATAAAATTACTACTATAAAATGTTGCATATGAAATAAAACAACAATAAACCCTTTTTTTCCAAAGTAGATATACAGGCAGCAACATCCTCGTGAAATCCAAAAGAAATTAACTTTTGAAAAACTTTCTTTTTCTCCAATGGTTCATTTGAATTTTGCTTCATATTATATCTAATAAAGAACGCTACATTCTAAAAAAAAATACAAACGAAACGCATTTGTATTTGGCCGCGAATTTTAAAAAATTTTAAAATGGCTGTGACAGGGATAAAATGGAAGAAATAAAATTGAACGCATTTGATTGGATTAAGGTGTCTCTGCTCTAAAAATTTGGCGCATTACATAAACTTTTAAAATGCAACAGTTATACCTTTAACAATATTTCCAAATTTACATTCAAATATAAGTGGATATTATATGATTTTAAAATAATTTAAAAGGTTGATAGTTTGTGAAATCACCCAAACTGGATTGAATGCTATAAAAAATCTCAAATATAGCAAAAAGTGTCTCAGATTTTATGGTAGTAGCATTTGAACCCGCGATTGGCTGCGGCTAGTGAAAAGTTTAAAACAAAAAAAAATTATTTTTTAAAAAATAATTTTTTTTACGGCTAATGACATTTTATTAAGCAAAACAAATTATTTTTTTAGCGGAATAAATATTGATGTAACTTATGGATATCTGTTGGAAGATGTTCTTGTATCAAATGTTTAATCTAAATATTTATAATATAAAGACAAAACGCAGCATGTTTTTTGATATAGAATAAGTAAAAAATATAATTTAACAGGACTAGCCAAACAGAAATTTTTCATGATATAGCGGGACTTCAATGCTCTTTATAAGAAATCAAAGTTAATTAGGTAAATACAAATAAAAGTTATTTTAGGTTCTAGTTGTATTAATCTTTTAATATCGATAATGAGATTCTTGCAAGAGGTGACAAATTGAGGTTAAATATGATTGTGTACAATGCAAAATGATTCCTTAGCACTATCTACAAAAGCAGAATTAGAACTGCCCCCAGCTAGGAACTTTTGCATTTTTCACTCATATATAAATTGTATATCCATATTTTTATTTGCAAATATTAAATTTTTAATTTAACTAAGAAAATTAAATTACACCAATGAATTATATTATGTTTATTAAAATGATATAAAATTAATAATCATATATTATTTCTATATAAACTAGAATATGTGACCCGGCTTCGCCCGGGATATCCCTTTATTATTGCATGCTTATTAACGCATTACCCTAGCTCAAATGCTTTGCCCATTACTCGACCAATATAAACTCAATGAGGCTAAAAATTTTATGGAAAATAAAGGTAAGTATATTTAATATTCATCAATAAAAAATAAGGTAATTTACTAAATAAAAAATTCGAAACCGCACCTTAAAGAACGATTATTATGGATATTTGGAGTTTTGGCATGGAGATTATAAACTTATATTATCAAAGTGTCGCTCAACTTTACTTTAAGAAATTTGAAGTTTGAAAATTTAAATACGCTCTATTTTTGATAAATTTCGGCTGAATTGAGCGAAGTTTTAAGCAAGCTTACACTAAATTTTACAAACTTCCGTTTAGAAATGAAATTTTCGAGTATTAGTGATTACCGTTCAAAATCGACAAAAAAAAAATCGTTTGTGTAAAAAGTGTCTGGGATGGCAAAAATCTTTTGTTTTTATCCACGAGGTGTGCATATTTCTTAATTAAAACGAAAAAAACGTTTTACGCCCAAAATA
This sequence comes from Acutogordius australiensis, assembly GCA_030555515.1. Lineage (NCBI taxonomy): Eukaryota > Metazoa > Nematomorpha > Gordioida > Gordea > Gordiidae > Acutogordius > Acutogordius australiensis. The sequence continues at coordinate 31,086,569 of CM060244.1, read as the reverse complement.
ATTAAAAAATATTTTTAAAATTTTTACTCCATATTAAGTATTATCCTGTTAATGCACGTGAAAAATTTCAGACCTCTAGCTATTTCCATTATTAAGATACGATATTTTAAAACTTTTCAAAAAAATTGGGTTTTTTTACTCAAGTTCTATTATTTCAAAATTTTGACTATAAAATACTTTCAAATTTTAATAACTTATTTAAGAATGTTTACTTGAAATTCGATGCAAATTTCAGCCTCTTAGAGTATATAGGAGCCGAGTTATGCATCAGGTACCGAAAGGTACATAAAACGTACATTATAAGAAATTTCACTATAATAGCCAAGAAATATAATTAACGGTAATAAATATTCTTTTTATTTAACATGTTTATCAATATTATCTTTTATATTGATTATAGTTTTATATTTTAATATTTTATATTTTTAATTTCAAATACCATATGATTTCTAAATTTAGTATGTTAGATAGACACAACCAATTTTAAATTATAGGCTAATTCCTAATACAACGACCCTAGACCAAAGTCGTTATTAGAATTTTTCTAAATGAGTGTAGAGATAGAACCAAATGGAGACTTAAATTGAAAGAGCTTACTGCCTCAATGGCAAAAAGCTAACAAGGAAAAAAAAATATATTGCCCTGAAAATCCCGAATTTTCTATTAAAAATTGTCGCTCGCTTATAGTTTTTAGGATATTAACGTTTGAAAGTCCAGAAATGACCAATTCATATCTATTATTTTTTTAGAATGAAATATTAAAATCATTGTCACTAAAGTCTAGCTAGGTACATTCTTACCTTTGTATTTTTATAAAGTAGTTAATCTTAAATTTAAAGCTATCTCTGCATTTAGTTTTTTTTGATTAAATATTTTTGAGGCTATATAGCAAATAATTTGTGATAAACATTATAAATAGCACTTAAAATTATTGTATATTTAACTTTTTGTCAGAAAATATAAATTATTGTAATTTTTATTTCCATCTTTCATCTTCATTAAAGCAAAAGTACTGGAAATAACTAAAATTTTACACATTATCCTTTTTATATAATAAATATTAATAAAATTATATTTAACTAGCCCATGTGGCCTGGCTCCGCCCGGGCAACTTGACATTTTAATTAAACTGATTGGCTGTGTACACGACATTTTAAATAAACTGATTGGCTGTGTACACGATCAGTCAATATATTTAAATATTTAATTTGATTATAAAAAACATATATTTATAATTTGTAACTTGTTATCGGAGTTCGTAATTACCAAATTATTAACTTAAAAAATGTTAGGCAAATCTTTCTCATAGCAAATTTTGCTCACTGAGAGCAAAAATACAATTAGTGGATATATTAAAATTCTAAAAAAATTTTGTAATATTCATAATGTAAAAATCGTCCGCGGTAAATATGTATGTTAAGCTAGGTTAAAAGGCAAAAAACGGCTGTTAGGTAATTTCTTAATAAAATTTTGGCACGGACATTTGTATCTAAATATATAGAATTCAAAATATCTGCGGACGCTGCCATTGAGAGGAAACATATATGATCCAGATTAGCAGATTGTTCATGAACGATATCATTCGAAGAGGTTGACTGGACATCTGAACATTGTTAACAGTTGTTGAAAACCCCCCTTTTTTAGATATATAATTTTGCTTTTGTGTTACACTGCCTCGATATTTTTTCCATCGTTGAATTTTTCTTTTTGGGTTAATCGATTGGCCAATACTTCTGCGATTTTCGATTAATGAAACTATTATTTATCCATCATAAATATAAAATTAAAAAATAAGTATATATTTGTGTATAAAGTAGATATTACGTATAAAAAATATATATACGTATAATGCGAGGATGCAAATGATTAAATAACGGATACCATGATATTCATCTATTTTTGACACTAAATATGCAAATCATATATAATTTATTTCATAATTATAAATTAATTTAATAATGCTTACATATAATCTGAGGCGATGCATTATTATTTAATGTTTGTAACCATCTTAATTCTGCCATATTTCTACAAAGGTAATAATATATATAAATACTTTATGAAAGTGTGGATGTATAAATTAATTGTTATAATTAAAGTGATTTGAGGGATGAACGGAGAAACTAAAAATTAAAATATAAATACTTGTATTGAAAGTGTGGATGTATAAATTAATTGTTATAATTAATAGTGATTTGTAGGTGATGTAACAGGATGAATCTAAAAATTAAAACATAAATACTTGTATTAAAAGTGTGGATGTATAAATTAATTGATATAATTGATAGTGATTTGTAGGTGATTTAACAGGGTGAATCTAAAAATTAAAAGAAAAATACTTGTATTGAAAGTGTGGATGTTTGAATTTTTTGATTTAATTAATAATGATTTGTAGGTGTAACAGGATGAATCTAAAAATTAAAAGAAAAATACTTGTATTAAAAGTGTGGATGTTTAAATTGATTGGTATAATTGATATTGATTTGTAGGTGATGTAACAGGATGAATCTAAAAATTAAAAGAAAAATACTTGTATTGAAAGTGTGGATATTTGAATTTATTGATTTAATTAATAGTGATTTGTAGGTGATGTAACAGGATGAATCTAAAAAAATAAAAAAATAACTTTGTTCCCTGCTGTGTTTTTGGTGCCGAGCAGCACAAAATAAAATTTATTCGCCAAATGATGTATCAATTACTCACCCAAAAATTGATTCCTTTCAATATTTATCTTAAATTTTGTTCAATTTATATAAATTAAATTTTGTACTTATATATGATGCAAACACTATAATAAAATTGGTTCAATTGATATTATACCTAATTTTTTGTTGTCCTTAAAAAGGAGGTTGAAACTGGTCCAGACAATAGATTTGCCGTGCGTATTGGATCTTTCATCAACAATCTTATCTTCAATTTTTTTGTTTTAGGTCCATATTGCGGGAAAATTAATTTTATCAATGAATGAAAATTATAGTGAGAAAAAAATAGGCCATTTAATCTATATTAAAAGAAAAACTTATTTACAGAGAAGTATGCTGTATTGAAGTTTAATAAAAAATAATTTAATAAATAATTTTATATTAATTTATTTAACCAACCCGGGCCGGGCCGGAGTTGTCTTAAGGTACAATTATTCAGTATAATATTATTTTACTAAACAAAGGGGGTCCGGGCCCGGACCACTTTGGTTAATATAATAAATTAATATAAACATTTCAAATAGAATATATATGTATTATAAATAAAATTTAACTTTTACGTATTGCCTGCTTATAGGTGTATTTTTGTACCTGAAAATATATGGCCCAATCTTAGCAAAACAAATAAAGTAGCTATGTCAATCACTTTATACCACGATAAAACTATCATTAAGTAATAGGATAAGACAAATTTTGATTGTTTTGGCGACCTTCTTGTGTGTTAAATTAATTCGTACAGAGCAACATGATTTCCAGGGTTTGGCGCCCTAGGTCTTTCACACCGCTATAGCTGAAGAGCTTCAATTTGCATAAATTTTAAGGACCTAACTTGCTTACATATATTATGGATAAGGACGTTTAAAAAATATTTTTTAACTACTCTTTAAGACCGAAATCCCAAAAGGTACATTTATGTACCTTTCGGTACCCGGCCGCTAACTCGGCTCCTATAGGCTAAAAAAGTCTGAAATTTTGAGAAAAGGTAAAGGACTATACTATTATGATTCGATAAAAATTTAAGAAAAATCTGTAGTCAGAATTTTTGTCAAACCGATCCCGACTGTAAAGTTTAAATTTTAATCCCCTGTTTAACCTTAAATATCTCGGTAACAGAAGCTGATAAAATCTCGAAACTTTCCAAAAACGTGGGCAATATTATAATAATTAACCTAAAAAAATTTCAAAATAAAACCTTACCATTTAAAGCCCTGAGAGAATTTCGTCGTTTAAACAAAAAATAAAACTTCCTAGTGGATAAAAATACAAACTCGACATTCCTAGGCACCTTTTCGACAAGCGATTTTTTTTTATCGCTACTGCTCGAAAAAACTTTTTAAAGTTAGGTTTTTCACACCCACCGGAAGTCTCGATCGCTTCCTAACTATCTTTCCGCACACCTTCTCAACCTACCCTACACAACCACACCTCACACGTCGCTCAACTACAAACCATCTCCGAGATCTAGCGTAGCAAAGAAAAATCGAGTTTGAAAATTGTATAGTAGATTATTCATAGAATTTTTTTAGTTTGATATTGATGTTTTTTAGTATAAACTTTATTGTAAATTTAGCCCATTTACTGCATATTATAGGTATGATTTTCATTTTAAGATATAACTAGAAATTTAAAAAAAGATTAAAACAGGAGTGTTTACAAGATATTTTATTTAAAATTTTGAATATTAGATATAATCCTATTCATTTTAAAAATATTTTTGATATTTATACCCAAATAATAACATTTTTTTCCTTTGACAAATTATTTTTCAACTGTATTCTTAAATTGCTTGCTATAATTTTATGTATCTCATCTTTCTTATTTCATTAAATTAACTTATTTGCAATTATCTTTGTTCCACTTTCAAAAAATATTATTGAAATTTTTATTCTTTATCAAGTATAATCCTATTGATGCACGTGAAAAATTTCAGACCTCTAGCTACTTCCATTATTAAGATACGATATTTTATAACTTTTCAAAAAATTGGGTTTTTTTACTCGAGTTCGATTATTTCACTGACTATAAAATAATTTTTCTAGGTCAATATTGCCCTGAAAATCACGATTTTTTTGTTAAAAATTGTCGCTCGCTTATAGTTTTTAAGATATTAACGTTTGAAAGTCCAGAAATGACCATTTTTTAATGAGAAACATCAGTTTTTAATAATAAATATTTTTTGTTATATTGATCGTATAATAGATAAAAAAAATTTTATTAATAAAGGGATATCCCGGGCGAAGCCGGGTCACATATTCTAGTTATATCTTAAAATGAAAATCATACCTATAATATGCAGTAAATGGGCCAAATTTACAATAAAAAGTTTATACTAAAAAACATCAATATCAAACTGAAAAAAAATTCTATGAATACTTAAATATAATTTATTAATATTTATTATATAAAAAGGATAATGTGTAAAATTTTAGTTATTTCCAGTACTTTTGCTTTAATGAAGATGAAAGATGGAAATAAAAATTACAATAATTTATATTTACTGACAAAAAGTTAAATATACAATAATTTTAAGTCACAAATTGTTTGCTATATAGCATCAAAAATATTAAATCAAAAAAAACTAAATGCAGAGATAGCTTTAAATTTAAGATTAACTACTTTATAAAAAATACAAAGAATGTACCTGGCCAGACTTTGGTGACAATGATTTTAATATTTCATTCTAAAAAAATGATAGATATGAATTGGTCATTTCTGGATTTTCAAACGTTAATATCCTAAAAACTATAAACGATCGACAATTTTTAATAGAAAATTCGGGATTTTCAAGGCAATATTAACCTAGAAATATTTTTTTTAACGACTTTTGTCTGGGGTCGTTGTATTAGGAATTAGCCTATAATTTAAAATTGGTTGTGTCTATCTAACATACGAAATTTAGAAATCATATGGTATTTGAAATTAAAACTATAAAATATTATAATATAAAACTATAATTAGTATAAAAGATAATATTGATAAACATGTTAAATAAAAAGAATATATATTACCGTTAATTATATTTCTTGGCTATCATAGTGAAATTTCTTATAATGTACGTTTTATGTACCTTTCGGTACCTGATGCATAACTCGGCTCCTATATACTTGTCTAGTGAGACATATATTACCAGCTGATCTATTGTTCTAGTGAGACATATAGATATTACCAGCTGATCTATTGTGTACAGAATAAACGCCGGGGAGCATGCTTATTTTCGAAAATTGATTTTGCGCAAGCTTACCTACAAATACCCATTAGTAAAAAGTCTATTAAGATTTTAACTATTAATTCACCGATAGGGTTGTATGCATTAAAGAGGTTGCCATTTGGTTTGACCACTTCGGCGCCAATATTTTAGCGTACGATGTACAACATTTTTCAGGGTATGCCTGGTGTCTTTTACTATTTAGATGATATCCTAATAGTGGGGCACAATCAGGAGGAACATAACCTAAGGTTAGAGGCTGTGCTAGCACGTATATTGCACAAAGGGCTTCGCCTTAGTCTTGAAAAATGTTGTTGGTCACAATCTGAAGTGACTTATTTAGGGCATGTGATTAACTCAACGGGCGTAAGGCCAGTTGAGAGTAAGCTAAGGGCTATTAATCGCATGAGACGGCCCGAATCAGCGCAAGAACTAATGTCGTTTTTAGGGTCACAGTTTCTTACTATAGAAAGTACATACCGGGTTTTGCACGGGTATCTGCATGTTTGTATGGACTTTTGAAAAAGAATGCACGTTTTACATGGGGTAACAATCATCAGCTAGGGTATGAGACTCTTAAAGCATGTCTCACGTCAGCACCGGTACTAGTTCACTTTGAACAAGACCGTGACACCATTTTAGCTGTTGATGTTTCAGGTATTGGTATCGGCGGGGTATTACTACAACGCCATAACTAAATGGAGCATCCAGTTTTTTTCTTTTCTCGAAAGTTAACTATCACTGAGTGTAAATACTCTGTGATTGAGAGGGAAGCACTAGCAATGGTTTTTGGATTGACAAAATGCCGTGAATACCTTTTAGGTATGCATGTAACGGTAGTCACCGATCATAAACCATTGGTGGCCCTTTATAAAAAAGACAATCGTGAGCTATTGCTTTCACCACGATTGCAAAAATGGCAATTACAGTTGGGTAGTTTTGATATTACTGTGAAGTATCGTGAGGGGAAATATAATTACCTGCCTGGTATGTTGTCGCGCTTGGTACAACATTTCGATGCTACGACAGGTGAGAATGTTTCATACTCTCCGGTAAACCAGTTACAAGTATCAGAAATACCTGAAATAGCTGATGCCATTCTAGCTGATTCTGTTTTATCACTTGTATTAAAATATTTGCATGGTAAAGTTACAGAAAATGCAGTGCAGTCCCACGCACGTTTGTCTCATTTCTGCATGAATTGCAGGGTATAATAAAACGTGGGGACACGGTAGTGATACCTGAGGCCTTACGCCAGACAATTTGTCAGGAATTGCATGCAGGGCACCAGGGTATCAACCGTATGAAGCTGCTAGCCAGGCAACTGGTGTGGTGGCCAAATATGGGTAAACAGCTAGAGGCTGTTGTCCGGAAATGCAGGCATTGCGCTGGGTTAGCCCGGGTACCCAATCATGACAAGCTAAATGGCCCGAGGTTCAAGGTCCGTGGGAACGCATTCAGGATTTCTTTGAGCATGATCGGTGTTCGTATTTTTTAGTTGTAGACTCAAACTCTAGCTGGATTGAGTTCAAAAAAGTGAAAAGAACGTCAGCTGGTGCGGTTTTACAAATTCTAAAAGATATGTTTAGCTTATATGGTATACCAAAGTCAGTGGTGTCTGATAATGGAACCGCGTTTGTTTCCAAACAATTTTCCGATTTTTGCCATTATTTCGACATATATTAACTGCTACTTATCACCCAAGTAGTAACGGTTTAGCAGAACGCTCCGTGGGAATTGTTAAAAAATGGTTAAAGTTGTCCAAACTGGAAAAAGACGGTACTTGGATGTATAAACTTTACCATAATACAGCTCCCAGGGAGAATCGTCCTAGCGTTTCGGCACAATTTTTGGGTAGGGGGTTAAATTTACCTTTATCTAATCGGTTGCAGAAACGTGATGCTAATATGACCAGTACAGTTAATAAATATAAAAAGGGTGATCCAGTTTGGGCTCTTACGCTAACGGGCCGCAACAAATGGATTGAAGCCATCCTCATTGGATCAATTGGGAATAAAATGGTGTCGGTCAGACTTTTGGACGGTTCAGTGGTGCGGAGGCACGCTGAACAGGTCAGGCGAAGGTGGGACACGCCAGTTCCCGATTGTGAGATGATGCGGTAGACCCTAATGCATGGAATCATTTAATTATTTTTAATTGTTCCTATGTGCTCGATATTTCTATTTTATTAGATTATTTGCTTATGGAAATACGCAAACCAACTTTCTTGTTAAGGATGTCACTGTGCGTACTGAAGCGACCGCTTCAGGAACAGTCATTCCGAGTTACACGCAGGGATTTTGCGGGTCAGAACGATATCCCTACTGTAACGCCGACGAACATCGACCCGGTCTAGGGAAAAACTCCGTAGAGTTTTTTGCAAAACTTGTAAGGGTTTTCGAAAGGTAGCACACGAGTGTGTACCTAAGCCATTACAGGTGAGGTCAGCTCTCGCAGGTAGAGGACGCCTACCTTCGAGGACCGTTGCCAGGACCGTTGGAGCTGATCAACTCAAGCACGGTTCTGCCCGGCACACCAAAGTGGTTAAACTGAGTATTCCCAAATGGTGGGATGCTCGAGAGGCAATTAATTTTCGGCAGAAGGGGGTTGGTGACACTAAAACTATGCATCAAAAACAAAAATAATTAATATGTTAATTTTAATATTTTGTAAATAGCTATTTTTTTCAAACAATATTTAATTTTTTTTATGCAAATAACTTATTGTTATCAATATGATGATAGATATATTTGATATAAATTTTGCAAAATTTATATTAGTTTAAAATACCTAAATGTATTCAAATTTATATTATTTTACAATATTTTATTGTATTCTAATTTATATTACGTTTATGCATTGTATTTTCAAAATGTTTATTTTTATGATATATTTTATTGTATTTAATATTTGTATTAATATTTTGTATATTTTATTTTATAACATATAAGATTGTAAACACCTAGGCTGAAACATTTTCTTGTGAACAAATTTTTTTTTCAGAAGAAAAGGGGATAACCATTTAAAGTTATTCGACAGGCTAAAAATGTAATTTATTTTTAAAGGCCTTTTTAATTGAATTGCAGATAAGAGAGATTTTGTTAAGGCCGATGGTGTCTAGTGAGACATATATATATTACCAGCTGATCTATTGTTCTAGTGAGACATATAGATATCACCAGCTGATCTATTGTGTACAAAATAAACGCCCATATTATATTGATAAATCCATCGTGTTAATACTCTAAGAGGCTAAAATTTGCATCGAATTTCAAGTAAACATTCTTAAATAAGCTATTAAAATTTGAAAGTATTTTATAGTCAAAATTTTGAAATAATAGAGCTCGAGTAAAAAAACCCAATTTTTTTGAAAAGTTTTAAAATATCGTATCTTAATAATAGAAGTATCTAGAGGTCTGAAATTTTTTACGTGCATTAATAGGATAATACTTAATATGGAGTAAAAATTTCAAAAAATATTTTTTAATTATTTTGGGCGTAAAACGTTTTTTTCGTTTTAATTAAGAAACATGCACACCTCGTGGATAAAAACAAAAAATTTGCCATCCCAGACATCTTTTACACAAACGATTTTTTTTTCGTCGATTTTGAACGTTAATCACTAATACTCGAAAATTTCATTTCTAATAATATAGATAACGGAAGTAGCTAGAGGTCTGAAATTTTTCATGTGCATTAATAGGGATATACTTGATATAGAGTGAAAATTTCAAAAATATTTTCCAATTATTTTGGTCGTAAAACGTTTTTTTTATTTTAATAAAAAAATATGCACACCTCGTGAATAAAAACTAAAAAGTGGCATTCCCAAACACATTTTACACAAACAATTTTTTTTTCGTCGATTTTGAACGGTAATCACCAAAACTCGGGATTTTCATTTCTAATAATATAGATAACGAAAGTAGCTAGAGGTCTGAAATTTTTCACGCGCATTAATAGGGATATACTTGATATAGAGTGAAAATTTCAAAAATATTTTCCAATTATTTTGGTCGTAAAACGTTTTTTTCGTTTTAATAAAAAAATATGCACACCTTGTGGATAAAAACAAAAAATTTGCCATCTCAGACACCTTTTACACAAACGATTTTTTTTTCGTGGATTTTGAACGGTAAACAAAAAACCTCAAAAATTTTATTTTTAATAATATAGATAAATTAATATCCATGTATTAACAAAAGAAAATGTTTATCCAAAAAACAAAGTATCCCCCGAAAGTTTTTTCTTCATTAAAAAGTTAATTTCTTAATTGCTTTACCGTATGGACAAATGCCAAAAAACGGAAAAAAATTTTTGTCTGAAAAGCAACTCCCAAAAAAATTACTTAATATTACTTAAAACATCATATTCATAAAACACCGACAAATGCCAATAAACGAAAAAAAAATTTTGTCTGATAAATAAAATACCAAAAAAATTACTTAAAACATTAAAGAAATCCATAAAACACCGACAAATGCCAAAAAACGTAAAAAAAAATTTTTTGTCTGAAAAAGAAAATCCCAAAAAGCAAAATTCCAAAAAATTACTTAAAACATTAAAGAAATCATTAAAACACCGACAATGTCTGAAAAGCATCCCAAAAAAGTTACTTAAAACATCAAAAAAATCCATAAAACACCGACAAATGCGATTAAACGAATAAAAAAATTTTTGTCTGGAAAGCAAAATCCCAAAAAAATTACTTAAAATCACTTAAAACATCAAAGAAATCCATATAACACCGACAAATGCCAAAAAACATTATAAAATTTTTAAAAGCAAAATCCCCAAAAAATCTACTATACAATTTTCAAACTCGATTTTTCTTTGCTACGCTAGATCTCGGAGATGGTTTGTAGTTGAGCGACGTGTGAGGTGTGGTTTTGTAGGGTAGGTTGAGAAGGTGTGCGGAAAGATAGTTAGGAAGCGATCGAGACTTCCGGTGGGTGTGAAAAACCTGACTTTAAAAAGTTTTTTCGAGCAGTAGCGATAAAAAAAAATCGTTTGTCGAAAAGGTGCCTAGGAATGTCGAGTTTGTATTTTTATCCACGGAAGTTTTATTTTTTGTTTAAACGACGAAATTCTCTCAGGGCTTTAAATGGTAAGGTTTTATTTTGAAATTTTTTTAGGTTAATTATTATAATATTGCCCACGTTTTTGGAAAGTTTCGAGATTTTATCAGCTTCTGTTACCGAGATATTTAAGGTTAAACAGGGGATTAAAATTTGAACTTTACACTCGGGATCGGTTTGACAAAAATTCTGACTACAGATTTTTCTTAAATTTTTATCGAATCATAATAGTATAGTCCTTTACCTTTTCTCAAAATTTCAGACTCTTTTAGCCCATAGGAGCCGAGTTAGGGGCCCGGTACCGTAAGGTACATAAATGTACCTTTTGGGATTTCGGTCTTAAAGAGTAGTTAAAAAATATTTTTTAAACGTATCCATAATATATGTAAGCAAGTTAGGTCCTTAAAATTTATGCAAATTGAAGCTCTTCAGCTATAGCGGTGTGAAAGACCTAGGGCGCCAAACCCTGGAAATCATGTTGCTCTGTACGAATTAAATTAACACACAAGAAGGTCGCCAAAACGATCAAAATTTGTCTTATATTCCTTAATGATAGTTTTATCGTGGTATAAAGTGATTCACATAGCCACTTTATTTGTTTTGCTAAGATTGGGCCATATATTTTCAGGTACAAAAATACACCTATAAGCAGGCAATACGTAAAAGTTAAATTTTATTTATAATACATATATATTCTATTTGAAATGTTTATATTAATTTATTATATTAACCAAGGTCCGGGCCCGGACCCCCTTTGTTTAGTAAAATAATATTATACTGAATAATTGTACCTTAAGACAACTGTCTTAATTAAGAGGGTAAGCAAAATATTATGTAAGATATATAAAAAATTTTGATATATTTTATTGTAATTGTTTTTATAAAACAAATATTTGTCTCAAAAATAAGACATATGTATAAATTAATAGAAAAGCAATAATAATAATTTTATTTAAAATAAAAATAAATATATGTATATATAAATTTTATTTATAGTTATAATTAAAAAAATATATATTAAATCAATATAATATTAATGGATTTAAAAAATATTTTCTTTTTTCTTTTATTAAATTTAATATTAAACATATGTTAATTATTTCTTCCTTATTCCAGATAACAATACTTAGCCTACAAAACCACCCAACACACCACTCAACTATATACCGTCTCCGAGATCTAGCGTAGCAAAGGAAAATCGAGTTTGAAAATTAAATAGTAGATGATATAGGAATTTCAAGTAAACTTAATGATATTTTTTAGGAATTTAAAGACATTAAAGATGCATTTGATAATGTCTATAACATGAACTAAGATATTATTAATTAGTTTATAATTTTATATAGGAAGATCATGTCAAGTAACTTAAATAGCGAGGCCATGGTTGTATTGGCTGATAGTAATATAATAATATTTAATAATAGGTTTTTACTGTTATGAATTCAGAAACCTCCATTGACATAGCAACTTCCTTGGAATAAGGAGGAGAAATACTCATACGATTTACTCCCAGATGCAAGATCTGCATGTGATGAGCCCCGGAATTGGCTTAATCTTGTTATGCCTAAATATATGATTTGTGCCCTTATAAGCCGTACAACTTTATCGGTCAAACTGTCGACCCCGTACATTTGAAGGGATGTTAGATTTTTGTTTTTTAACAATTAACTTAAATCATTTAGTATAAATTTTAGAATCTTTGAGTCTTGATTTGTAGGAAAGTCATTCAGAGTTAGTTTTTGGATTTAATACTGATTTTTTTGGGCTGTATTTGCTTTAATTTTCATAGGAAAGTATATAGGAATAATTCTTTTCTTTTAACTTCAGATCTTTGATATGATGATATTTGCTACCAAATAGGTTTCTATTTAAGGATTTATATGTTACCATTTTAATTTATTGAACTAAATAGATTTAGTCTGAATTAGTACTTGAATTTGTAATTAGAATAATTAGTTATTAAAGCGTTTGGTATATTTGTATGTCAGATTTAATTTTATTTGAAATTTAATTTTTTATACAAATTTTTTTTAATTTTTATGTATATTTTAAAAAAAACTTTTTATTTGTTATTTTTTCAATTTTATTTGATTAATTTCAATTTATTTAAAATTTAATTTTTTTTAAAAATTTTTTTTTCATTTTTCATGAATTTTTTTTTAAATTTTAATAAATTTTTTTATTATTTCATAATTTTTATGAATTACTTTGAAAAAATTTTCAATTTTATTTGGAATTTAATTCTTTAGACAAATTTTTTTTAATTTTTATGTTTATTTTAAAAAAAGCTTTTTAAATATTTGATATTTTTTCATGAATTTAATTTTTATTTAAATTTTTCAATTTTATTTGATTAATTTTTTTTAAAATTTTTTTTTTAATTTTATGTATATTTTTAAAAAACTTTTTAAATTTTAATAAGTTTTTCAAAATTATTTATTTTTTTTATAATCAAATTAAATATTTAAATATATCGACTGATCGTGTACACAGCCAATCAGTTTACTTAAAATGTCGTGTACACAGCCAATCAGTTTAATTAAAATGTCAAGTTGCCAGGGCGGAGCCGGGCCACATGGGCTAGTTACTTAAAATTATATAAAACATCAAAGAAATCCATAAACCGACAAATGCCAAAAAACGAAAAAAAAAAATTGCCTGAAAATCAAAATCGCCAAAAAAATTACTTAAAACATCAAAGAAATTTATAAAACACCGACAAATGCCAAATAACAAAAAAAAATTTATGTCAAAAAAGCAAAATCCTAAATAAATTACTTAAAATTACTTAAAACATTAAAAAAATCCATAAAACACCGACAAATGCCAAAAAACAAAATAAAATTTTTTGTCTGAAAAGCAAAATCCCAAAAAGAATCCCAAAAGGCAAAATCTTAAAAAATTAATTAAAACATCAAAGAAATCCTTAAAACACCGACAAATGCCAAAAAACAAAATAAAAAATTTGTCTGAAAAGCAAAATCCTAAAAAGCAAAATCCCTAAAGCAAGTTTCTCGCCAAAAAATGATTTATTACTTAAGGATTTTGCTTGTTGGGATTTTGCTTTTTAGGATTTTGCTTTTTGGGTTTTTGTTTTGGGATTTTGCGTTTTGGGATTTTGCTTTTCAGACCCACGCTATTTAAAGATATTGAAAATTGTGCCGGGGTCTATAACATTGGCTGCGGCTAATACTTCTTTCAAAATTGTAAAAATAATATTTCTAATATATAAAAATTTTCGCGGCTATTATTAAAAAATGAGAATTTAGGTTTTTTGGTTATTTTAGGATGCCTAACAAAATATTTTTTAAAAATTTTTAATAGCCGCCTTAATGTTATTCAAATGCTTTCAATTTTTTTCCATCAAAATTTTTTTCCCAGCCGCAGCCAGTGCTAATCGCATTTGTTACTACCATCTACATTTAATTTTAATTGGTTGACCAATCAAATTGTTTTCGTACTTATCGTATTCAAAAAATGTCGTTCACTCCGACTTTGCCTGTTTCACAATTGCTGAAATCTGCTGCTGCTCTTAAAGATGATACGAGTAGTGCTAGGAAATCAAGAGAAGAATGGAAAAAATTAAAAGAATTAGAGGAAGCTCGAAAGCTGGGAAATGTTCCTGCCCAAACAGATGAAACTGGAAAGTAGTTTCTTTTTTTTTCTCTTCTTTATGTTAGTTTCAGATCTTTTATATTTTTTTAGGGACATTAATCCTCACATACCCCAATACATTGCTCAAGCACCTTGGTATTTTGGCTCTATGACAGCTACTTTAAAACACCAAAGGGAACAAGCTGAAAAATTAAAAGAATTTAATAAAATTGAAATATGGTATGAAAAAGGACTAAATTTGGTAATTTTGCTAGTCTATTTAAGGTTTTTTTTAGCATAGTTTATCAAAAAAGCTTGTACTATATAGCAAAAATTAATTTTTTTGGCATTTTATTTGACTTTTTTAAAGTTAATTTTGCAAATGATATATAACATTTAATCAGCTTTTCTTAAATGCTACTCCAATCTCTTGCACTTATATTTGAAATTTGTATGCACAAAAAGGAAAGGCCTACAAAGTATAGAAAGGGTGCATGTGAAAATTGTGGTTCCATGACCCATAAAAAGAAGGATTGTGTTGAAAGGCCAAGAAAATTACTAGCAAAATACTCTAAAAAAGATTTAGCACCTGATGAAATTATTGTACCCCCACCCCTTGATTGTGATTATGATGGCAAAAGGGATAGGTGGAATGGTTATGATCCAGCAGAATATGCTTCTATTGTTGAAGAGTATTCCAAAATTGAGGAAGTAATCAATAATTTTGCTTATAATTAGCTTCTAAGTATTAAAAGAGGGAGTAAATTAGATTTGTATTTAGTAGATGCTAGGTAAGGAAATACACAATCTTAATTCTTATATATTTTGAATTTCAATTAAAGTTACATTAAAATTATTAATGATTCCTATTTACAATAGGGTTAGGTTAACAGTAATTTTGTAAATGTGGGCTTTTATGTTTTACTCTGGGAACCAATTTTTTTTATAAAAACAGGTTCTTATTTTTTTAAATTTAAATTCTAATTACACTTCCTCTTTAACCCAAAATAATTTTTTCAAGCATTTTATTTTTCCAGTTACATATTTATAATTTACATCAATCATTAGACAACTAGTTATTTACATGATTTTTGAAAATTGGATTTATTCTCAAAGTGGCATGTTTGATTTCTGTAGTCAACTCATAAATCTCAAAAATTCGTTGAACTGTGTAAGTAACTTCTCTGCCACTAAAAAATAAAATTTTAATAAAAATATTTATTATTAATTGAATTGCTAATTGCATGATGACTTTATTAATCAATTCTTAGCTTAGTATTTAAATGAATTAATCAATCCTCAACATAGCATTTTAATATGACTAATTTGCTATAAAAAATAATAACAATCTTAATTTTTTAACCCTTTAATAATATAGGTTGACAAACTATAAATGAAAAAAGAAAATTATTACACAGGGGGAAAATAAATTTCATGATGGTTTCATTTCCTACATATTTTATGCTTTCAAAAGTTTCTACAGACCACGGCTATTAGGTATATATCAAATGGCCAAATTTTACCAAATTGCCAGTTGCGACCTTGTGAATAGAGTAAAGACAAATAAAAAAAAGAATTTTTTTAATATAAATTTTTTTAACCAGCCAGACCTAAAAAAAAAGAAATGAGTTTTTAGCAAAATATTTACGAGTTACTGGGCATGGCAAAAGAAAAGCCCCTTTTCCTGCTTTAAGGGGCAAATTCAAAAAAGCATTTTCTTTTAAAAAAGCCGTAGGAGCTCTTTAAAAAAACTCACCGGCATTTTTTTACCATTAAATTTAAGCCTTTTAATTTTTTTATTATGGGCGTTGTAGGTTAGGTATCCTCAATTACAAATGGCTATTGCTTCATCCTTTTTTGATTGAATAGATTTTATTAGTTTTAATACATTTTGCACAAATATTTAATACGATTGACAACTTAAGCCTTACGAATTTTGAGATCCATCTATTTTTACCAAAGGAAATTTGTTTTTCAATCTTATTTAAATTAACCAATTATTTTGATCTGGTTTTTAAACTATAATTCACAAAATTAAATTAATTGCGAGTCGTAATTAAAGGGTCGGTAAATATATTTAAAATTTTTTTCGAAAAAACTTACCATACCAGATAGGGCCGAAGGGACTCAAAATCTATGTCAAATCCTAAAAGTCCACACGGCCGTAACAGCTTTTAAAACAAACCGGGCCCGTGGCCCAAATTTACAAATTGGTCAGGCCGATTTTTAATATCTTATTTTGCCTTTTTTTATTATTGTTTACAATAAATAATGATATACTCTATATTAATAAAGCAAAAATTTTATAGCCTGCAATACAGAAATTCCGGGCCGTATTTTTATATTGGGCCCGGTGGGACCTAAATTAAAAAACTAGCTTAATTAAAAAATATGTCGGGTGTGCTAAGCCTTTATAATACGGCCCGATTTAAACTCTAGAAAGGGCTTGACCTAGAATTAAAAAGGCGGCATTTATTATTACTGGGTCAAATAAGGTCCAACTTTGTCAATGTAATCCTTTAGGGCCTTGTCTGGCTATTACCTTTCAGCTTTACATAAAGCTCAACCCAATTTATTTTAATAATGGACAGCTGGCCCCACGCATATAATGAGTATAAAAATTTTACAGTTAAAAGATTTTTGCAAAATATTACACAGGTCAAAAATATCTAGAAAAAATAAGTTCATGAAAACATAAAAGCATACAATCCCCATGATGGCTTTATCTCATAAATATTTTCCGTTTTTTAGTTTCTTCTGCCTTCGGCCTTTTATATCTGTCCATATCGATAAAATGGCCTTTTTTGACAAAAATGATTTGCGACCTTGAGAAAATCCCTTGTGCCATATATTTATCATAATATTAATATATCAAGCCCTTACAACACCATTTAGATAATACAGACTATTTCGCATCCAAACTTAAATACGTCACCATGTATTATCGGTTTTCAATAAAAAAAAGTTTGAATTTAACAGTTGAGCTTTTTTAAATAAAAAAATAATTTTTTTATATATTTTTTTGTTTTGAATCTTTTTTGTTTTTACAACATTTTTTCAATAATTTGCCATGTTTATAGCTGGCATACTAAGTATGATTGGAAAAAACGGTAATCGGATTTGAACATCTATAACAAGGCAGGTCTGGTCTCTGAATTAGCTTACATAATTTTCAAAAATTTGTTGACCTGTGTAATACACAATTACGACATTGTTGGACCATAAATAAATGTTAATGTTTTAGGCCAAAAAAATTCTTAAATCTCAAAGACTTGAAACTGCGCTCGCCATAGATTCCACCTTAACCACAAACGCCGAACTAATCACAAATGACGATATTACCAAGAGTGCTACTACCATCGATATCGGAAACAACAACAACGAAAAAACATCTGATCAAAATCTTCAAACAGCTGACCCCGATGAGGACGAGGCCGAAGATGAAGATAAGTATGCCGATAGCTTTGACATGCCCGGCACAAAGCACGACAGCAAGCAACGTATCACAGTTAGAAACCTCAGGATACGCGAAGATACTGCCAAAGTTTTATTTATTTTTATAACACGACAAAATTTTTTTAAATCTATTTTAAATTAGCAGAAATCATATTAAAAAATTTCTCTTTCGTTTTTTTGGATAATTTTAACGTTAAGCACAAAATTATCAAAAGATTGAAAAAAATATAGGAAGTAATAAGCTTGGTTGCAAAAATACTTTTGGAAATCTAACTGTGGACAATTAATTTTAAAAAATACAAATTTCACAGATAGTAATTCCGATATGTTCAAAATATGACCTAAAGACAGGGCTTAAAAAATTGCCTGGCTTTTTTTAGGCCTGTCTCACCTATGAATTGTATTTTCTATATTTAAGCTGTCCACCCAATACATTTGGCCTCATCCGATTTTAGGGTAGGTTGGGTCCTTTGTATCAAATTTGATTACTCAAATCAAACTCAGGATCCGAATTGGATATATTACACATTTTTTAGGCATATAAATGAAATAAATAGATCAGAATTAATATCTTTATAATACAGTTTACTGTTTCATATTAAATGTAAGCGTGCTAATATAAATTTTATAAGAAAAAAATATAATATATATTTAAAAAATTTAAACCTAAAAAAATACACTCCTCATGAATGAACCTAAAAACAAAAAACAACTTAGGGTCCACCTCTGGTAGTAATTTACCTAGCTTTCTGCAGATTTAAATATTCTTAATATAGTTGATATTAAGTACATATCAAGTTTCCACTGTATCTGCAAAATATTGTTTTCCTTTTACTCAGTGCCTATCATAGAATTGAGTTATTTTTTTAAATTTGAGTTTTACTAATATCTACCTTATGGGCTCGTAAAATTTTGTTTAATGTGTTAAACAGATATTATTTTATATATTCGATAATTGCAGTTTTTGAAAGGGTTATTGAACGAAATCATTACAATTATATTATTTGTTTAGATTTATCGATGCAATATATCACAATTAAAAGCATCTAACTATGTTATATTCGACAATAGAAAAATCAAAAACTTTTTTTTAATTTAACCTTGAAAGTGCCCCACCCTATGTATGACTAATATGATTTTTGAAATTTGTTGGTATACTATTTTTTTTAACTTATACTTTCAATTATATCTTAAGTTTTTATATATTTTTTATATTTTCTCTGCTTACATGTGTAGTACTTATACAACCTTGACCCTGATTCGGCCTTTTACGACCCCAAAACTCGTTCAATGAGAGCTAATCCGTTTGAGGAATCTAAATTAGATCCATCTCAGTTAGCATCATTGTTTTTGTTTTTAATTACTTCAATTCCTTTTTCAAATTACAAAGGTAATATTTTTGCAAATGAAAATATATAACATATGCCAGTGTTAATCATTTGATTCCCTAATTCTATGCAACTCTCATTACCACAGCTATTTAATTTTTAAATGATATATGAAATTTTATAGGGTGAAATTTGCTGGTGATAACTTTGTCCGCTATTCCGGAGACACTCAAAATATTGCCAAACAACAATGTAAGTTTATTTCAATCTTAAACACTCTTAACTATTTATATATAAAAATTGAATAAATAAGCGATTAGGCTGAATTAACTAAACCAATGCGTATCAGAGATTATTTTTTTTGGCTCAGAGCGATGATCTTACCCTCTCACTTTTGCAACTTTCAGTAAATTAGAGTGGAATGAGCTCTCTTACCTTTTACCACGCTCGTAAAGTGTATTTTTGTGTAGTTGGCTCTCAGGGAGTGAGTTTTCAAAATTTAACTTGCTTAGCTATCCATAAGAATTTACCCTTTTATATACTTTGTAGATTATTTTTATTAAGTTACATAAAATCGCCGAACAATATTTGTTTATCTGTAAAATTCAGTCTTGGTAAATTGCGCACTAATGAAGTTGCGCGTTTTGAGCCTAGAACCAAAATTACCGACCCTGAAACAGGTCTTCTTATTCTTTTGTAGCTTTTACGATCTGTAAAACATTTCATTAGCCCCCAAGCATTCCTGGGGTTTTCTTATAAACGACCCACAATGTTACTATATAATCTAAAGGTTAAAAAAGCACAATTTTACATCAATTGGTAAATAAATCTGAGTGACGAGAAAAAATTCGAGAATTTTTTTTATATTAAAACCTCTTGTAGTTATGTATCTCAAATAATGAGAAATAAAATTTTGTCAAGCTCTCACATCAACCTTTAGATTATACAATATATTTGCCACCTTAACCTAAATATGACCTAATTTATTATCGGTTTTTAAATATTATTTGGAGTTTGAATTTAACTGTTTTAAATAAAAAAATTAATATTTTTTAATATTTTCTTTTTTTGTTTTTTTAACATTTTTTTCTAAAATTTTTAATGTTAATAGCTGACTTGCAAAGTTTGATTAAAAAATACAATAAACGGAATTAAAAATTCGTAAGTTGGCAGGTTTGATCTTTGTTAGCTCATAAATCTCAAAAATTTGTTGACCTGTTTTATATGAACACTTATTTGCAACAGTATTTGCCTGGGAGGCCATCGATAAGGGTATAGACGTCAACCAACAGTCTGAACCAACCAAACTTGAACTCCTTTATCGAGAATTTAAAGAAAAACGCGAGGAGCTTAAGGGTGAACTTAAAAACACGCTGTTTGATAAATATGGAAAGCAAGATGACTTTGAGCCCCCGTCGAATGAATTGCTATTGGCCCAAAATGTAATATATATAATATAATGTATTTTTCATTATATCTCGCTATTTTTTGGTATTTGTCTTCATTGTTTACGTGATAATAATTGCTTAAAACTTATTTTACTCAGTGCCATTTATAGAACACAAACGTTTGAAAACTGCGAATAAATACACCCTTTAAAAATTAAAGAATAGCACTGGACAACAAAAAAAAACAACATCAACGATTTTTTGAGGGTTTTGTAGAGAATTTTCTTGCGATAACGGTCCCTGCCACCAATTTTTTTTACACCGCGTCCAAAGTTCATCTATTAATTTTCCTAAAAATCTATTGGGATATTCAGATTCCTTATAAAAACTCGATCTAAAAAAGGTTATTACCTAAAATTATTAGCTATTTACTTTCAAGTTATATAGGATCAAAAAACGGATTTTATGACGAAAACCATTAATTTTATGAAATTGAAAAATAAAAAAAAATTAAATATTTTAAAAAAATTTAAACCCCTTACGTCAATAATGAATGTTTCCGTTATCTAAATATTTTTAAACTTTTGTTACTTGCCATAGGTTTTATGATATAGAGCCCATACCCCCAAAATTAAAAAATCTCAACTTTGACACCGAATAACTAAAAATCTCAGGCATCGGCTAAAATTCTGATTTCATATTCATGATCAGCGCCAAAAACTTGACCAAAAACCATAGTTGCCATAAATGAGGGTCGTTCAAATTTTGTTGTCCAGGTTAGTTATTTTTCACTATTTTATATATAGGCTTGTAAATAATTTAAGCTAAAAACATTATGACTTCCAATATATTAAAAGTTTCAAGTGTTTTTTTAATGTGTGTTTAGTCGGCTCATTTAGGAACATCTTAGTCTTACACACACAGGAGGTTTGGTGTATGAAACCGTAGGCGGCTTTTTTCCTCAGAAAATATTATACATGTACAGCCCTTTTTAGGGTGTTGAATAGGTAGTAGGCCCTAAAAACAATATCCCTAAAGTGAGAGCATAAGCCACTTAAGCTGTTGCCCTGCGCACATCTTACCACAGGTCAACAAATAACGATGTCAGGAAAAGAAAGTTTATGAAAACTTAAAAGCATACATCTTCCTGATGGCCTTATATCTCATGTATATTTTTCGTATTTCGTAGTTTCTTCCGCCTTTTCCTTAGATCTGTCCAAATTCAAAAAATGGCTTTTTTTAACCAAATTGACATTTTGTGACCTCGAGAATACCCTAAAAAAATTTAAAAATTTTTTTGTCATTAAAAATCTGTGTAACTTATATTTATCATCTTAAATATTGGTAATTAAAATTTTTTAATATATTGTCTTACATCAGTATTTAGATAATACATAATATTTTGTGTCCAAACTTTATGCGGCACGATATAATCGGTTCTTAATAAAAATATTTGAAGTTTAAATTTAACTTAGCTGTTGTAAATATGCAAAAAAAATTTATTTTTGTTTTTGACTCTTTGTGTTTTTGACAATTTAAAATTTTTAATTTTTATAGCTAACTTACTTAATTTGGATTAGAAGAAACGGTACATGGATTTGAAATTCCTAAAATGGCAGGTTTGATTCCTGTAGTTAGCTCATAACTCTCAAAAATTTCTTGACCTGTGCTATTTAATGCAACAATTTTAAATGCTTTGCTAGGTTACGAGGCTTTAAACGAGTATGACGCAACGGATTTTTAAATATTAATTTATAGACGATAAAAAAAATTGAGAATATATAAGAAGCATCCTAATTTACCGAACATTGCTTTTTTGATACAAGGATTCGTAATTATAGTTATTTTTCAATCGTGACATTATTTTCCATTCTGAATCCTTTATATTAACTTTATGTTTTTAAATTTATATTTTATCTATAAAACTTAATAAATTTAATAAAAAAATCAACATTAAAACAGATGGATCAGTTGCCTTGTCTAAAACCTTAACTAATGATTACGTCTTATTGACCTGATTGCGGAAAACGGTTTATTGGTTTAAACATTTTGGCAAATTTTAAATTTGGATCCTTATAAGGATGATAAATTTTTTTAATTGATTTTTAATATTTAATTATAGAAAAAGTTGCCAAACTTTTAGAATTTTTTTGAATTTGTTGATTGTTTTATCTTCTAAATTTAAGTTGTTAGTTTTTGTTTAACAAAATTTTAGTTGGTCACACTAACATAACAATTTTTTCAGCCATATTTTTTTTAGCAATATAAAAAGTTCAAATTACTTCTTTAACGAATTTTTATCACAAAATAACAACTTTTTTAAAACTACAGTGTATTGACCTGCAAAATGGACTATTTTTCCTTTACTATCTTTTACGAAAATGATATCGGCCGTATGACCTTATACTTATAGAACGGTGAACATATTAAAAAATAGTACACATACTTTAAAATCAGGTTTTGTAAAAAAAATTGTCAATATGTTATAAAACACAGGAATCATACGTTGAATATGCCCGGTCGGGTCAAGTTATTAAAGGCCATGAAACTCCTACAATACAATCACGTTACGAAGAAAATTACTTCCCACAAAATCACACAGTAATTAGTTTTGCATGTCGAAATTTTATATTTTCGAAATATGTTTAAATAAAAGTAAATATTTTCTATTTTTTTAAAATTTTTTGATGCTTGCATGAGCTTGTTTTAAGCACAGTTAAAAACTTTATCCTAACTATTTAATTAGGTGCTTTATATTCTATATTATTAACATTTTTTATTCTAGTCTATATGGGGCTCTTTTTGGTATAACCATTGTTGGGGCTATGAATGCTGTTGTGCTTTCATAAAACAATCTTATTGTACCGGTGAACGCGGTCGTAAAATGTTTAAGGTAATATACAATCCTTGTTTAGATTATATTATATATTTTTTTGTTTTTTAATATCAAAAATAGTCATTATTATTACAAAGTTATGTCTTGTATACTATTCATACTACAAAAGAGCTAGTAAGAATTCTGTAATTCTAGACACAAGCTTAGTTTTTTATGTGTTAGGCGGCACAGCGAGTAAGCTATCTCGAATATGTTTATAGTTATTCCCGAAAAAAAAGACAGAAAATCTTTTATATAAATTATAACGATTACCCTATTTCTATAGTTTGATACATTTCCTTCTTAACCGTTAATTATAAAATAATATAAATGGTTATTTAAAAATACTGGGAATGATCGACTATTATACCTTAAATTAGTTCTTTTCCCTTTATCTTAACCCAAATTGAATTTTATTTGTTTGTTATCGGAACTAAAAACGGGATGTTTCAAATTAGTCTAACTCAATATAAATTATATAGTTCTTTAAATTGTATAAATTTAATTATCACCAGTTGTACGTTATGGAAGTTATAGCCAGTGCTGGGAAAACAATGAGCCAAAAAACTTTGGCTCATTCCCCCCCCCCCCCCCCTTCCCCAACATAAAAAAAGAAAGGGGGCTACAAATAAAGGGCCAGAATAAGAATTCAAAAAAAGCCCTTACTAAGAAAAAGGGCAAAAAAACCCCACACAAAGTGGCTCTTAAAAAGAGCCCCAAAAAGCCCATTTTATGTTTTTTACATAATAATTTCGAAAAATTTTGATTTTTTTGCATAATAATGATGGGTGGGTTATTTTTTCTTTAAGCTCCAAGGAAAGGGGCTTTTTTTAAACATGCCCCTTTTCTTTAAGCAAGAAAAGGGGCTTTTCTTTTGCCATGCCAACGAGTTTGTAAGCATTTCGGGAAAAAAACTCAAAAACTTGTTAAAAAAAGCCCATTTAGTTTTTTTCCCCAGCCCTGGTTATTGTCATTGATAACAAAATTTCTCTGATAAAATAAAAAAAAGGCATGTATTACACAGGTCAACAAATATCAATGGCACAACCGTGAATTTTATGAAAACATAAAAAAATATATCCCTTTGATGGCCTTATTATATATATTTCGTTTTTCTTAGTTTCTTCCGGCCTTGGCTCCTTACATCCGTCCATATCGAAAATACGGCCTTTTTTGACCAAATTGACAAATCGAGAGTGCCCTAAAAAAAAAATTTTTAAGAATCTTTTTTTCATATAAAAATCCCTTGTAACTTATATTTACCATATCAAATAATAGAAATAAATTTTTAGTATATCAAGCTCTTTCATCAGCATTTAGATAAAACAAAATATTTCGCGTCCAAACTTATATTACACGATATATTATCGGTTTTATATAAAAGTTTTATTTGAAGTTTGAATTTAACAATTTAGCTGTTGTAAATATGCAAAAAACAAATTTCGATTGTTTTTGCATCTGTTTTGTTTTTTGGAATTTTTTCAAAAATTTCCGATGTTAATAGCTGACCAACTAAGTTTGATTAGAAAAAACGGAAAACGGATTTGAAAATCCCTAAGATGGCAGGTTTGATCTCCGTAGTTAGTTCATAACTCTCATTTGTTGACCTGTGTTATACGATCCTTTTCATTTAGAGTCTTAGATCATTAATTATTAAATTATTCGTGCCTAGTCTTGAGGAAGGGGCACACCGTTTGTATATACGTTCATGGCATTTTAAAATACAAAATTTTATAAAAAGCTTGTTTTAATAATATATATGGTCTATCCGATAGACTAAAAATATAAACAAAAAAATAATTTTAAATAATCGATATTTCGGGAAAATTTGGAATACATTATTCCATTCTATTTTTTTTCTTTCCAAAAGAAATTAATTTCTCGAAATGTCAATTATTTAAAATTATTACCATATATATTCTATAAATTTATTCCGATCTACAATTCATGTAAAAAGCTTGTTTGTTTACCACCTACGAATTACTCATTAAACATTTCTGAAGGTTTTCAGATTACGCATTTGCCGGGAAAGCTCCAATTTTTAGTTAATCCCCCATTTATTTGTTGTAGATTTGTGGCCTATTTCGATTACAAAATAAAATAAAACGGCCTATTTAAAATCATAGTCTTCCTCAAAATTTTGCAAAAATCTAGACATTTGTTTTGCATAGGGTTTGTTTTAATAATTTTCTTAGTAATAGGCCAGCATTAACGATAAAAGTTTTGTCTATAATTGCTTGCTAGGTTTACCTTTTTTAAAGTTTAAATATTCGAAAATTAGCATTACATAGGTCAACAAATATCAATGCTAGTAAAAATAAGGTTTAAAACATAAAAGCATACATACCCATGGCCTTATCTCATATACTTCCGTTTTTCGTAATCTCTTCTGCCTTCGGCTTAGTTCTGTCCATATCGAAATATAGTCTTTTTTGACAAAATGACGGATTATGCGACCTCGAGAATACCCTAAAGAGAAAAAATTCAAGAATCTATTGTTCATAAACAATTTGATTTATCATGTCAAATAATGAGTAATAAACTTTTTTGGTATCAAGCTCTTACATCAACATTTAGATAATACAGCATATTTCGCATCCAAACTTAAATAAAACATGGTATATTATCGGTTTTAATAGAAATATTATTTGAAGTTTAAATTTAACAATTTATCTGTTGTGAATATGCAAAAAAAAATTTCAATTTATTTTTGTTTTTAAATCTTTTTTGTTTATGACATTTTTTCCAGACTTTTCAATGTTTATAGCTGACATAATAAGTTTGATTAAAAAAACGGTAAATGGATTTGAAAATCTCTAAGATGGTAGGTTTGATCTTTGTAGTTAGCTCATAACTCTCAAAAATTTGTTGACCTCTGTTATGGCTATCATCTATAAATTAATTTTAAAACTTAGAATATACAAATGAAATAATTCTAATAAGCCTTCTGAGAAAATTTTGGAAAACGAAAATAAGTAAGCCATCATATAGATTAGAAGTCTTCTAATTTTCAGTGTTTACTCATTAATTTTTGTCGACCGGTGTTATCAATACCTTTGTTAGTCTATGCTATTTTTAAAAAATATTTTTCTGCAACAGGGGATATATATTGTCGAAAATTGGGAAAAATGCATTTTTAAATTTTAAAGGTGTATTATAATTTTTGCTTCTGGTTATATTCATAGAAAACAATCGATTTTTGTTGCACGATATTATTCATTTTCCTGTTTTTTCGGGTATTTTGCTTCTCTAGACACCCGAAAATTTTAACAAAAATTACACTTTTGCGACTTCGAGACTCAAAAACTAAATAATTTTTTTTAATTAACTAATTTTTTAATTTATATACTAAAACGACTTAATTTTTCTAAAAAATCGGCGATTTTGTCACAAATATTATCTTTTAAAACTACTAAAATTATTTATTTTTAATACCATTTATAAGTTTTCTTTTATCCTGGTTCTAACTCATGATAAATTTGAAAATTGCTTTACTACGGTATACACAAAACTGTATAATACTGTGCAAATGCCATAAATTAATTGGCTGTGTACCCGCCCCGTCTTGTTCCAATTTTTTTTGGGTCACTGGTTATTAATTAATACTGTCCATATCGTTAGCAAGTTTTAAAGTTCTCATCCGACCCAGTATTTTTGTTTGTTTTAATAAGGGGAAGTTTGATTTAAATGTTATTTTTTATCTATGAGAAAAATAATAGGTTTAAACAAAAAAAGATGCGAAGTGTGATTTATATTAACCGATGCGCAGCCCAATTTTTTTTATATATTGTACCAGCCATAGTTTTTAATCTTTTGATGCTTATTTTAAAAAATTCTTATCCTATATTATATATAACTAAATAAATTAGGAGAAACTCTTAGCTGAAAAATTAGCCGCACATGATACTGACGACTTTGACGGGGACGAATATACTGATGAAGGTGATTTGGAATCTAATAAATCATCACCTTATAAACGATTTAAAACTTAATTTTTCATCTGAATTATTTATATATATTAAATTGGATTGCTCTAGATTGGTTTTTATATTGATTTTTTTAGCCAATAACGATATGTTAAAACATATATGTCCAAATCTAGTAACAAAATTATTTGCACTATTCATTATAAAAAAACTACTATTTAATTTATTGTTTATTAGAGAGTTATATATTTAAAATAGCTTGAAATGTCCTTATACTTCACTGAATTACCAAAATTTAGCAGACAAAAAGGCCTTTGATTACATTATATGATCAAAATTTACATCAAACAACATAAAAGGCTCAGTAGAGAAGTTTTTTCCATTAAAATTCCAGGTTTATTTTTCCCAATTCCTCCAATTTTTTATACATTGGGTTCAGAGATATTTGAAATTTCTAAAACTATAGTTTTAATTTATTGGCATATTTATCTTCTTTGTAAAAAAATTAAAAAAGGTAATTAATTTAAATTATTGGCAATTTTTCTAGTTAGTCAAAAACGAATTAAATGGCGATAACCACTAATTTAAAAAAAATAGAAAATTGAATTTATTATAAAATTTGAACGCCTTACTTTTTTTCCTCTATTATTTTATTAAGCACTTGCTTCCACCCCTATGTACAACACAGTTCGATATGAGATAATAGCCATTTTTTAAGATTAAACCTATTAACATTTTTTGATTGTCAAATCTATTTAACTTTTTTTGGTCAAATGTAGAAGCAACAAATAGTGAAAATTTACGAGAAAATGTTTAAAAACATACAAATTATTAAAAAAATTATTCATGTTTATAAAACAGCTAAAATGTTTAATTTTAAACAAGAGTGCAAAATATTCTTAATCTAAATGTGGATGTTGGAGCTTAATAAACAATATTTCTATATTTTTAAATAAATTTAGTTTAATACATATTACAAATTTCCTTAAAAATTCTCTGGGAAAATCAGACATTTTCGATCTTGGATCAGAAGGCTGTGTCATTGGGGATTACATAATAATTATTAGAGATAAGGACATTATATAGCCAATTTCGGCAGTTTCATATTACGTCAAACATTTATTGATTTTTGTTAATTAAAGTGTGTTTTTATATTATATTTTTTGCTCCTGTCTTTTATATTATATGACTAGAATGTTTCAAATTTTGTTGACGCTAGATCATCCTTATGTTAGGCTATAGAAAAAGCGCAAAGTTATTTGAAATAAATATTTTCTTGAAAGACATGTTATCAACCTTATTTTTGTCTAATCTTAATCTATTTATTTAATTTGTTAAATACTAATTATGCCTATTCAATATTATTGTTAGCGTAGTAAATCGAAGTTGAAAATTTTGATTAATTGAGATAACTAATTACTTAGATAAGACTACCTACTCTCTTATTTCAATTACCGGTTTAATTTTTTATAACAGCGATCAACTTTAAAAAATGCACAATATAGACTAAAAAACTAAAATATAAAAAAAAATTTAAATTCCAAATTAGACTTTTAAATTGTTATTCCAAGTTAATTTTGCCGTTACTAAATATATGGGCGGTCGCAAAATTTTTGTAACTTATACGAACTGAGTTCAATTTTACTTTTGATAATTTATATTAAAAAGTTAATATTTTTTACACATGAATTGCTTTCCCCTGCGAGTAAGATTTAAATGCGTATGCTAAATTTTAAACCCCTCAAACATTAACTTAATGTCATGGACTTCGTTTTTTTATAATTTTCGGAAGGCGAATACGTGGTCATTGTAATTTTATGTAAATTATTAATCCGCGAATGGTAAGGTGAGAAATTTGTAACGCAAATGCTTTGGGGGTCAACCTCTATAACTTAAAGATAAAGCTATGATCTTTATTTTTTTTATCTTGAAGAGAACTACGTGCTCTTTAATTATAGACTAATATAAGTTATTATTAATGAATATTGCAAATTTTATTTGAAACAAAGTAGAAAAAAACCTGAAAAATTGAAATTTTTCATTTTTACATATTACCTTAAATAAATTATGTCAATTAATTAAATGTATCAATATTATTGATCAAATCGTGTTTTTACTTACGCCTAGTAGAACATATTTAGAGAGTTTCACTAAAAAAAATTGTTTGATAAAAATTATTTTTGGCTATTATTTACCATAAAAACTAGATATTTTAAAGAGAAAAATTAATATTATTATTATACAATACAAACATTTTGTATACTTAATAATTAAGATTATTTAAAAAAAAACTGGAATCTAAGGTTGCAATTTTTTAAATTTCAAGAGGCAATAACATAGTTTTCAACATTGAAATTGAGAGGGTAGGGTCCATATGGACCCCAATTTAATTTCTAAAATCTAAACAAATTTTGTTATTAGACTTAGACCAAATTTTAATTACTAGTTTTGTTTATTATATATTTAAGAAAAAAATCACAAAAATTTAGCCCATAATATATAATATTTTTGAAGATGTTCAAAATTCAAGATATGCTGGGGTCCATGTGGACCCCACAGTGCTAATCGTGGGTTAATGCATATCGTAAATTTTATTTGACATATAGCAGAATTATATCTGAAAAATGGGAATTTACATTTATCTTTCTATATTACATTAAATAATGTTTTTATTATATTGTTAATAAAATGTATTTGTATGTTGGTTATTATTCATGATGATTCTATTTTAATTTATGGAAAAAATAAATAAATTTTTAACAAAAATATAAATAATTTTACCTATATTATGAAAGAACATCTAAAATAAATGCGTTAAATTTATATAATTATTAAAGCAAATATTCATTTAAACATGGCTCCTTTAACGATTTTCCTGCATAATTAAAAACTTATTACCAGATTTTGCATTTTTATGAAAGAAAAAAGCTTAAAAACACCTTAACGGAGCAGTAACAAGTAACTTTGAATGCGATATAATAAAAACCCTTTACCTCCAGATTAAATAAATTAAAGTCTAATAAAAAAAACAACAAATATTACAATAATGTAATAATGATGGATTTTCGTTACCAAAATTAATTCATATCAAAAAATGCGAGCTTGTGATATGTTGCCTATTTAATTAAAATTTAAAAATATTTAAAAAATAAAATAGGTAGACATAAAGTTACATAACACAGGTCAACAAATTTTTATGAGCTAACTACTTAGATCAAACAGTTTTTTTCTAATCATAGTTAGCTATAAACATTGAAAATTTAAGAAAAAATGGCAATAAAACAAAAAAGATTTAAAAATAAATTGAAATTGTTGCATATTAACAACAGCTAAACTGTTAAATTTAAACTTCAAATAAAACTTTAATTAAAAACCGATAATATAGCGTGTCGTATTTAAGTTTGGACGCGAAATATTTTGTATTATCTAAATATTGATGTAAGAGCTTAATATACTAAAAATTTTTATTTCTCATTATTTGATATGATAAATATAAGTTACAGGAGACTTTTATATGAAAAAAAAAACTCTTAATTTTTTCTTTTTTGGGAATTCTCGATCTGTCAATTTGGTTAAAAAAGGCCATTTTTTCGATATGAACGGATGTAAGAGGAGCCAAGGCCGGAAGAAACTAAGAAAAACGAAATATATAAACGATAAGGCCATCATGGGAATAAATTATATTTTCATTAAATTCATTGATATTTGTTGACCTGTGTAATAAAACCCTAATCTCCAAAATTTTCCTGCATTCGTTTTTACTATTCGGTGTAAAATGACGTGTATACATTGAATAGATCTACCGGTTTGATAGTTATTCCTAGAGTTATTTAATTCAAGATTATTGATGGCCCATCCAATTACAGTAAATTTAATGAATCTTTGAAGAGATTTGTCAGATTCTGCGGGGTTCAAAACTCGTTATGATGCGCAAAAATTTTAATTTCTACATTCTCCATTTACTAGCATATTTTTCTCAACTAAATCCAATCAAAAATCTCAATATCTTAATAAATCAAAGTTTAGAAGCATTTTTCTAGTAAACCCAGAAATGATATAATTACCCAAATAAACATTATGTTTTTTATCCTATGAAAATTAGTTATTTTTATCACATAAACACAGTTCATGAATATTGTCTTTGGCGAATCCCGCTTAAATTCACATACACAACTATATGTGCTAAGATTACACAGGTTAACTAAATTTTGAGAGATATGAGCTAATTACAAAGACCAAATCTTATCAATTTAGCTATAAACATTGAAAATTTTTGAAAAAAATGTTGCAAAAAAAAAGGAAACAAAAACAAAAAAATATTGAAAAAAAAAATCATTTTTGTATATAAAACAGTTAAACAGATAAATTTAAACTTTAAATAATATTTTTATTATGATTCGATATTATATTGGGTCCTGTTTAGGTTAGGGTTCCAAATATATATAATCTACATGTTAATGTAAAAGCTTAATGTAAATTTTATATCTCATTATTTGAGATAAAACGCATAAGTTGCTAGGGATTTTAATATAAAAAAAATCATTTTTTCTTGCAAAAATCTCTCGATTTATGGTCAAAAATTTTTTTTATATGGACATAGCAAAATAGCCGAAAGCCAAAGAAACTACGGAAAACGGAGAATATACATGAGATAAGGCCATCAAGCGGATGTATTCATTTCAATTTTCTAAAACTTTATTTTCTGACATTGATATTTTTCGACTGTTATAAATAAAATTATATAAAAACAAAAATTTATATTTTAAAAAATATCTGAGGCATTTTTGGGATTCTAATAAATTACACTAGACAACAATATTCAGTCAAAGCATCATTTATGGCAACTATCGTTTTTGGTCAAGTTTTAGTTGCTAATTGCGAATATGAAGTCAGTGGTTTAGCCAATGCTTCAGTAGTTTTTTAATGTCAAAAATATGATTTTCTTTTCTTTGAGGTATTTTGGGCTTACATATTTCATTTATGGGCAGAAACAAAAGTTTAAAAATATATTTAGATTAAGGAAACATTCATTGGTCAACAAATATTTATGTCAGAAACGTAATTATTATGAAAACATAAAAGAATGCATCCCCATAATGGCCTAATCTCATATATGTTTTTCGTTTTTCTTAGTTTCTTCCGTCTTTGGCTCCTTAAATGCTATAACGAAAAATGGCCTTTTTTGACCAAATTGACAGATCTAAAAATTTAAACTTTTTTGCATATTAAAATCCCTTGTAACTTACATTTTTAATCACAAATAATGGAAAAATAAATTTATCAATATGTTAAGCTCTTACATCGGCATAGATAATAAAAAATATTTCGCGTCCAAACTTAAATATGACACAATATATTATCGGTTTTTAATGAAAATATTATTTGAAGTTTAAATTAAACTGTTTAACTATTGTAAATATGCAACAATAAAATTTTAATTTATTTATGTTTTTAAATCTTTTTTGGTTTTTAAACTTTTTTTCTGAAATTTTCAATGTTTATAACTGACTAACTAAGTTTAATTAGGAAAAACGGTAAACGGATATGATATTCGCTAAGATGGCAGGTTTGATCTCTGTAGTTAACTCATAACTCTCAAAAAATTGTTGACCTGTGTAATTAACTTAAGGCGTTTAATTATTTTATAATATTTAATTTTTTTTATTTTTATGTTTTTGTAAAATTAGTAGTTTGCGTCATAAAATTTGTTTTTGATCCTAAATAACAAAGTAAATTGCTATTAAATTATAACCTTTTTTAGATATGTTTTTCATAAAGAATTTAAATATGATAATAGCTTTTTTGGAAAATTAATAGTTTAAATTTTTCCTGAAGTTTGGGCGCAGTTAAAATCAATTCATTGTAGAAAAACCTAAACACGGTATCGTTATCGCAAAATTTCTCTTTGTTGTCCAGTGAATGAGAAAAAATTGAAAATGTGTCAAAGCCTTTACCAAAAAATAAAACAAATATTTTGCTTTTAAACACCTTTTATTAAAATGTTTTAAAGAAATTTATCAAAAATAAGGTCTAGTATGTGGTCTCAGTTATTATACCCAGCCTAGCCGGCTATGACTGACCTGGTCTATCTGCCTCAATTTGCGGATCTGCTTAGTTTTAACTGTTCCAAAGCTTAAAACCCGCCGCGACATGCCAGACTTGCGGTCCAGGGTTATGTTATAAGGAGCAACCCTGTTGTTAAGGCCCAACCCACCAGCCTTATTTTTTAACATAAGCCCTGCCAGTCAAAACCCTATTTTTTTATTTATGGCCCGACAAATATTTTTTAAATAGGCCGGCTTTGAATGGGTCAACCCAATCCAACTTTTAAAACGGCCGAATGTTATCTTTTATGTACTGATCTAATGCCAGGCCAAGCCTAGTAATCCATCGGACAATTGTGACATTATTGGACAACCGTTATTATCAAAATTTGAACCCTCTTCTTGTTGCATAACACAATAATTTAAAAAAACGGACTAAATATACTAAAAATATTATAACCAGCCTATGGACATAGTTACCACGATATTTAATTATTGATTATGTACAAAAATATTAGAAGTACGACTATAGTAAAATTCGACTTTAAAAATAAGATATCCATAAGAAAAATTAAGAATAGAATTTCCTTCACTTCTCAGTATTAACTGTTAATATTCCAACATACCGATGTTTAAATTTCCGATGATACAGGTCGACAAATATCGATGCAAGAAAAAAGGAGTTTTTGACACTTAAATGAAATAATCCCCATGATGGCCTTATTGTATTTGCCGTTTTTTGAAGATTCTTGGGCCTTTGGCTATTTTACTACGTCCATATCGAAGGCCAAATTGACAGATTTTGCGAATTTAAAATTACCCTAAAGAGGAAAAACATAAGAATTTTTTTTCATATCAAAATCCCTTGTAAAATATATTTTTAATTTCAAAGAATGAGAAAACATTTTCAAGTATATCAAGCTTTTACATCAACATTTAGAGAATACAAAATATAAATCCCAACCTCTATAGGAAACGATAATATCGATTGTAATGCAAATATTATTTAAAGTTTGAATTTAACAGTTTAGCTGTTTGATTACATTTAAAAATTTCAATTTATTTTTGTTTTTTAATAAATTTTGTTTTTCCAACATAAAAATTTTTAATGTTTTAGAAGACTTAAAGTTTTATTAGAAAAAACAGTAAACGGAGTTGAAAATGCCTAAGATGGCAGGTTTGGTCTCTGTAGTTAGCTCATAACTCTCATAATTTTGTTGACCTGTACAATAATCACAACAATTTGAAACCCATCCGCTATATATCTAGCCTATAGCAATAATTGTGCGCCTATAGCAATTATGTGCACATGGACCAATATTTTCGTGAACCTAGAGCAATTACAGTACTGGCCAAATTTATAACCAGTCTCCAACAATAAATGGTCAATATCGACATAAAATGTGGCCATCGACCACTATATTTTTGATCTTGACACAATAAAATTTATTAATTAATGGTGATCAGAAAAAATTTATCATAAGAAAGCGTGTGTGTTCTTAGTTATTGCAAATTTTTGTAACTAGTTATAAAATATATTTTGCATATTAACCCTCCCCAGCGTCCCTTAAAGGGGACGCTTTTTCATCAGGCTCTACATCCTAACGCCAATTTATATTGGGCCATTTCTTCATATGAAATGATTAATCATATGTTCTTTTTTTGATCCAATCCATTATTATATTTGTTGGCTTTCGATTTTGATATAATTACTGCTATCAAAAATTTGAAAATTCTTAGTTTTCAATTCATAAACTTCAACTACAAATTATGAGTATTGAATGGTATTTTAAATTAATATATTTGTATATAATTTTCTCCTAGGGTTTTATAAAACAATATTAAATTAATTAAAAAAATTTTGACCACTAAATTTTGCTAAATTTATACTTTTATACCGCAGTGGGCAGAATCCCATAAACTTTTATTTTTAGTTTAAAACTATATAAAATTTTTGAAAGTGATATTATTAATCAAGATATATATATATCCTGCCACCCTGACGGACAAATATAAAGTTAGACCATTTTTCAACCTCCTAAATAAATGTTTTCTAACAATTGTTTTCAATCACCAAATATATTAATTGATGAAACTATGCCATATTTTGAAAAACGTAGTTGCAAGCAGCATATCAATAGTAACGACGGTTAATGGTTATATAAATTATGAACTGTACCAAGGCAAATATGGTAGTCAAAAATTACAAAATTGATTTGGATTAGGAGGAGCTGTTGTTTTAGATGCACTCATGGTTGCCCAGCGAATACGGCCCAAACAATTTATATTTTGATAAATTCTTTACGAAAGCTTCTTAATAAACTGACGGCGCTAATTACAGTGGAACCGGCAAAATTCAAAATCGAATCGGCATTTAAATCCTAAATTAATGGAAAAAGGAAGTTGTGGAGAAATGTATTTTGTGACAACAAAGAACATTGCTGTTGTGCAAAAATTATATTGCCTGCATTATTATTTGAGCCTTTAAAATTTCGAGTCGGGTCTATGAAAAATCAGATTCCGGGTATTAAGTTTGAAGAAAATCTCAGGCGGGCCGGGCAATATCACTGCCTCGTTTGATTGATAAAATTTATAATTCTATATTTCTTAACCATATTGCCCCATACTCAATCCCATTGAAATCTTATTTGTTTATTTGTCGTTAACCTAGGAAATTTTTTTTACTAAAACAATCTTTACACCTTGTGACAATTAAAAGCCATCATAAAGTGGACAAAAACTTTAAATGTATTTGTTATAAAAATAACAAAAAATTATACCATTTCTATCTTTTATTTAATATAAACTTTTAATTTTACCTTTTTTTCCACGATATCAATTAATTGCGGCCAACAACCATTTTCCCTTTACAACATTCTATTTTGGCCAGTACTTCTTGCGCATATGTTGCCTTTTTGACAATTAATTAATGCTCGTATAACAATTATATTCTGCGCATAAAGCAATTTATTCGTGAGCATATAGCAATTAATATGGACTCCTGTAACTTATTAGGCGATAATTGGGTCATTGCATTCCAAATAAACAATTGGCAAACAGTATAAAAAAAAAGTTTTAGCAACCCGGAAAATTTTCAATTAGACTTTAAAAAACGACAAAACTAACACTTTTATCTTCAATGGTACTTTAACAATCATCTCTTAGGCTTATTAATATATAAATGGGGAGAGATAATTCCAAAATTTTATAACTTCTCCAAAATCTCAGTCCTGAAACACATCGGATGAGTGGATTTTATATTAATGATGCTAGACTGACTGCCTAAGGCAGGTTAATGTTCTCAAAAATATCTAGTATTTTATAATTGGATTCTACATAATTCATGTTTAATTAGTAATATTTATTCAAAATGTTTGTTTGGTATATTTATAAATAAGACTTTGAGGCTCTACTTATCAAACTTGTAGATTTCAAAAGAAACTGAAACAATTGTGAGTTACAAACTAAATTAGTTTTAACAATTGCAAGGATTAGGGGTCATTAAGTTAGCCCGTCTAATAAAAGAATCAATGCGGAAATTAAATAGATTAGGTTAATAAGATTAAGGACTATTAAAGTATTTAAGACTCCATGGCTGGTTATTTATTTTATTACTGTAAAATAAATATATTATATACTAACATAAAACTAATTATTTCATACGAAGTTAAATAAAAAATCGCCGAAAAAAACAGAAAAATTAAAGAATAGCAAAGTTTGGGAAATGTAAAAAAAAGCACAACTAGTCTGCAAAATATATAAAATTACTTATATTTTAATAAGCCAAATCTGCCAAGTTAAACAAAATTAAGTCAGACCTATTAAAATTTTCAAACATGTTGTTTTTATTTGCAAATGTAGAGTAATTTTTGAGAAAAATTAAATGAGCTTGGATGTTTTGACATATTGATGAAAAAAATGAAAATATAAGACCAATAATGTAATATATTATATTTTGGACGACAATCTTTATGTAGTTGTCTCTTAATTTATTTTTCGTATCGTCTTTTTTTTCCGATGATTTAGAGGTTGAGTACAAAAGTTATTAGCCTCCCATTATGTACTTATAAAGAATCGGGTAAGGGAATTTTATTATTACATTAAATCATTTTATATCAGGCGTTTTCACGGACTAAATAGTGTTGTCTCTGTCAAGATTATTCTCATATTTTAGGCAGGGTGCAATGAGTTCAATTAAAATTTTAAAACGAAATAGAACTTTAAAAATTCATGGAGATTACCACTCCCTACAGGTAATCAAACGCATTTTGATTCAACGCGGCTTGTCAGTTAGTAAAACTTTTGGTCCTCTCAGTCCGCTTTTTACCTGAGTAAATAAGATGATCCAAGAATATTACAATGAGATTACATCTATAATTTTAATTAATCCAAAAGATGGTGCTATAATCAAAATGCAACGTAAACTTGAAAAAAATGGCCCAAACAAAATTTCTAACTAGTGTCGTCCGGCCTAATCAATTTTTAGGTGTGACCTATATTCGTTAACCGCCAAAGCCTATTGAAGTTTGAATTTATTTAGCTGTTTTAAATATATTTTTTTTTGATTTTAATTTGTTTTTGGATATTTTTTGTTACATTATTTCAAAAATTTATTGTTTATTTTTTTTGATTTTAATTTGTTTTTGGATCTTTTTTGTTACATTATTTCAAAAATTTATTGTTTATAGCTGGCCTACAAAGTTCGATTATACGGTAAACAAATTTGAAAATTCCTTAGATGGTAGGTCTGTAAAATTAGTTCATAACTCTCAAAAATTTGTTTAGTGTTATTAACAAAAACTATAAATGATAAATTTACTCACGGAGAGGTATATTACTTTTGGATCTGTATTATTGATAACTTAGGGTTAAAGGTTTCCTTTTACCTTTCCCCATTTAGGCGCGCCATGCCCGATTAGGGCTTTAATTCTTTTAACATATGAGAAAAGCAATATTGCCGACGGGTTAAATTGTAAGATTTGCTCGCACGCCGGCGACCTAATTTTTTAGCCTAGGCTCTCACTTTAAGCATATCGTTTATAGCCTACTGCCTAAGCAGTCCCATCAGCAGTTTCAAAGTGGTTGCCTATGTATACTATTTTTTTCGAAGAAAAAAGCTTCCTGTGCACCAATTCAAACTCACCTGACAGAATGTTTGCCACTGAGCTATCTGAGCCGATATTGATAATTTTAATACAAATAATATTTTGTAATAAAAAAATAGGCCAGGGGATATAGGTGAAAAAAAACATATGAAGTATGATGGGGAAGGAGAATACTCAACTTCTTTTACTTCAATAACTCAGGAACCAATAAGTATAATTAAAATATCATGGAAAATTACGTGATTTTTGATTTAAATACAAATGCAATTTTTTTCATTTTTTTTTCTTTATTCAGCAAAATAAACAAGTTTATAAAAGACTTTTGATTTTTAATTTTTGAATAAATTTCAAAAGTTATCATTAAAAATTGCAACATGCGTATTAAAGTTTAAACCGCCCTAACACATTTTTTAATTTAGGCACGGCCCGGCAATCGTTTTTCAATTTTAGGCTCGCCCGACACCGTCAAATTTAAAAATACGGCTCGAAAATTTTTTATTACAAAAACATTTTTTGTTTAAATAATCAATATTCAGAATTTTATTTTTAATTTATGTTAATACAGGTCAACTAACTTTTGAGAATTATGAACTAATTTCAAAAAACAGACCTTTTATCTTAAGAATTTTTAAATCCATTTAACCTTTTTTTAATCAAATTTTTTTAGCCAGCTATGAACATTGAAATTTTGAAAAAATGTTAAAAAAAAAAAAAATCTAAAAACAAAAAATATTAAATTTTTTTTTATAAAAACAGCTAAACTGCTATCTTCAGTCCAAATAATATTTTTATTTCAATAATATATTGTGTCTTATATAGGCTGGGTTGCCAATTGTTCTGTAAACCCTAAATATTGATGTAAAAGCTTTATATAATTAATAATATTATTTCTAAATATTTAAGATAAAAAATATAAGTTAAAATTTTATATGAAAGGCTCTTCTATTTTTTTTAGGTTATTGAAGTGACAAAATGTCATTCTGGTCAAAATTGGCCATTCTTTCAATATATACCTAAATAGCCGAAATCTGTTGAAACTTTGGAAAACGGAAATATATGAGATAAAATCATCATGTGGATTATTTCCCCCCAGTGTTGGAAATTACTTATATCAAATTTATATAAAATATGCCTATATAAAGTTTCAAAAAAACATATAATGTATATTATATTAAAAGACATTATCCATAAAATTAAAATTTGGATGCATGTTATATTCGAAGGAAAATTTTTTCCAAAAATTCATAGTGGGCTGGGACCTCAACTTACTTTAAAAATTTATATGTTTAAAAACACATTGATTTGAATAATTTTTTTTTGATTTAAAATTAATTTTCAATAGTAATAAGGTTTCATTTTCGCTTGTTTAAAAGGTATCTTCAATTAAAAAAGTGCTAGGGTACTCAGATACCCATTTATCCGAACGTTAAAGCATCTTATACAAATTTACAATAAATAATTTATGAGAGAGAATATTTTATAAAAAATAAATTAAACCTTACACAACTGGCTCTAATACCAAGCAATGAATTAGAAACGGATTGTACCAAAACAAGGATCGGACGGCTCGTACAGACCAAGCACGATTCTAGACCCCTTTTGGGGGGGCAGTGCCCCCCCCCAAATGAATTTGCCCCCCCCCCAAAATACATAATAATTTTATTTTTGCCCCCCCCCCCCCCCAAATTTGCCCCCCCCCCCCCCAAAAATACTAAATTTTATTTTTTTTTTTACATAATATAATTAAAGCTCCGCCAAAAATATCTAAAAAATATTATTTTAAAAATATTTACTTTTTTAAAAAGTGTTTTCATTCATCTACACTTCTCATCCGCTAGAGACAAACTAACACAGAAATTATTTCTGTTGTTATAAGATATATAGAAAAATTAGATTTTACAGAAAGCTTTATTGAAAGCATTTCATAAATCTGATGCCTAAGAAATTTTCTCATTTGTTAACATTCTTTCGATAGAATATAATCTAGAACCTAAGAACCTGATTGCACAATGCTACGATGGGGCGAACGTAATGCCCGGGGATAAAGGTGATGTTCAACTGTTGCAAAATAGCTGGACAACATGTCCCGTATATTCACTGTTAACGACCGATTGCATCTTGTTGTATATTGTCTTGAAATTTTAATTGAAGGGAAAGATTTTTTCGATATTTTTTCTTCCCTTCATAAATTTTTTTAACATGATGCAATAAAGGAAGTTAGTGAATGCGGGACCATATCCCGGCTGTTGCCCCATCGGTGGTGTGGTCACTACGACGCCATTTTTTTTTAAATTACATAAATAACATTAAATACTCTTTTGAAAATAATAATTTTTATATCTTCAGGTCAGAGGGCCGAAGCGTCGAGGTTATTTGACCATATTTATAATCATCAATTTATTTTTTTTTATTTATCATTTGAAAAATTATTTTATTTATTAAAAATAATTAATGATAATGCAAAACGTTTTATGTATTTAAAACTTTTGATTTACACCACTGTTTATTAGAAATTAAACAATTAAGAAATACAAATACATTTAAAGATTTATTTAAAAACTATTTTTATATATAATACTTTTTTAAATGAAAATGATTTATATATAGATAAAAAAAACTAAACCTATAAATTTTTCTGATTTTTATTTATTTTCTACTCATAAGTTTAAGAATAATTTAAATAATAATGATGAATTAAAAAGTTTTTATTTTAATTTTATTGATTCTTTTGATAATAGATTTTTTACCGATAATATTTATTTAGAATTTAGATGCCCTTTATAAATTTGATTATCCTTTTTTTAGATATAAATAAATAAAGGCCTCTTTTAAAAATAAGTAATATTGATAAAATTTTATTATCAAAAGATAGTGACTTAGCCCAAAAAATTCAATATGCCCCCCCCCCCCGACGTTTTTTTGCCCCCCCCCCCCCCCCCCCCAAAAAAAAAAAAAAGTGGAAAAGCTAGAATCGGGCCTGGTACAGACACAAAATTTCGTTCGGACTAAATTGGGCCATCGTGGCAAATTACATTTAAGTTTTTTACTAAAAAATGTTTTTGCAATTTTTCAAATCAATTGAATCATTGTCTCAATCACTGAATTGCGAATTTATGCGTAGAT
The DNA here is from genome assembly GCA_030555515.1 of Acutogordius australiensis. NCBI lineage: Eukaryota > Metazoa > Nematomorpha > Gordioida > Gordea > Gordiidae > Acutogordius > Acutogordius australiensis. The sequence continues at coordinate 31,044,745 of CM060244.1, read as the reverse complement.
CTTGTTTTAAAGTGTGATACTAAAAAATCGAAGTTTTAAAAACATTATGAGCTTAATATTAATATAAAAATATGTTTCCTAAAAAAGTCAATTATATTTAAAAATATAACTTATAATTCACACTACTAAGTATCCACTTATATACCCGAGATTCATCAATAGATACATAGAGTTTTGAAAGAGTTGCTTTTTAGGCCAAATGCTCAAGGGTTGATGTACAATCAAATCATTAGTTATATAATTATTATACTTATACTTAATTATAATATTTCTACTATTCAATCTCTTAAATACTTCATGTAGTTAGAAGTAAAATTCAAACCGGGTGTAATATTTTGGCCTAGCCCGTCCTATTTTACGGCCCAGCACAGCCCGCAACCTGCGGTTCAGGCCTGACTCCCCCTCCTCGGAATTTTAATTAATTTAGAGCCTGGACTGACTCGATTTTAAAAAACGGCCCGAATTTTTTTTAAGTTTTAACATTAAATATGTTTTTGCGGATGCACTTAATAAATAAAAGTTTTTTTTATTTCCCGAAAAACTGAAAATTATAGAGGACCGAATATATATCATTAAATAGGTCTCAGCTGCCCACATGTTTTGATATCGCAGGAAATGTCGCAATCTTTAACAGGTAAATGTTATGGGCGATTATAGGGTAATTAAAAAAAATTGATCTTCTTTTTGTATTTACATTGAAGAATATATCTTGGTTAACGTATTAAAATAAGGTAGCACTGCCCAATACAGCCTTTATTACATTTAGGATTACCGAACACATTGTATTTACAGAATTTTTTATTTGCACAGCACAGCTCGACAAACATCAATGTCTAAAAAAAGAAACATGAAATTGAAATGAAATAATCTCTATGATGGCCTTATTTTCGTTTTCTGAAGTTTCTTTCACCTTTGGCTATTAGTTCTATATCAAAATAGCCATTTTTGACCAAATTGACAGATATTGCGACCTCGAGAATATTTATAGAGAAAATATACAAACAATTTCTTTTTACATTAAAATCACTTGTAACTTATATTTATTATATCGGAATGAATTTTTGAGTACTCTTACATTAGCATTTAGATTGAACAGGTAAACAAATTTTTGATAGTTATGGGTTAGCTACAGAGATCAAACCTGCCATCTTAGGGGTATCCAAATCCGTTTACCGTTATTTTTAATCAAACTTGATTAGTCAGCTATAAACATTAAAAGAAAAAATAGTCAAAAAAAACAAAAAGATTCAAAAACAAAAATAAATTGCATTTTTTTTTGCATATTCACAACAGCTAAAATTTTTAATTTAAACTTCATATAATTTTTATTAAAAACTGATGATATATCGTGACGTATTTAAGTATGGACGCTAAATCTTTTGTATTATCGAAATGCTGATGTAAGAGCTTAATATATTAATAAAATTTATTTCTCATTATTTGTGATGATATATATTAAGTTAAAAGAGATTTTTATATGAAAAAAAGATTCTTAAATTTTTTCTTTTTAGAGTATATTAAGATCTGTCAATTTGGTCAAAAAAGGCCATTTTTTGTTATGGACGGATCTAAGGAGCCGAGGACGGAAGAAACCAAGGAAAATGGAAAATATATATATAAAATTAGGCTATCATGGGGAGGCACTATTTCACCTATTTTTTGTGGCATTGATATTTGTTGACCTGTGTTATACATTATAAAACATTGTTAAGACAGGGTTAAAATGATTATAATAGCCTGTGTTTATTTTTTGTTCTAAAATTATCAATAAAATACAATGTGTAATAGTTATACCCTTAATCGTGTGATAAAAATTCTACCTATAGTTCTTGCTACAAAATTAAAAAAAAAATAGGGCAAATTTGGCCCGGCCCATCTCATAATTTTCTTTTTCAATTCAGGTCCGGCCCGTTTTTAAATTTTGGCAGCCCGGTCCGCTCAGGGGGGGGGGGGGGGTGGCACAGGGGCAGGCAGGCTTTGTCCCGACTTTGATCTCTAATTAGTCGAAAAAGTCACAAACTAAATTCAACTGAAAAAGTGTTAGAATTTTTTTTAGCCTTAAATTGAAAATGATATATCAACTAAGTCTACGCTAGTTTAAACTAAGCATATAAATACGTATAATTTTTAAACCTTTTTGCCAGCCAAATCCCCTATTCATCTTGAAACATGTCACAAAAATGCCTCATGTGACACATTTGCGACCTCGAGTCTTAAAAATATATATTTTAAGCAGATAAAAATAACTTTTTTATACAAACAATATTTTTATAGCACAGGTCAACAAATTTTTGAGAGTTACCATTTTTTCTAATCAAACTTAGTTAGTCAGCTATAAACATTAAAAATTTTAAAAAAATGTCAAAAAAACAAAAAAGTTTCAAAAACAAAAATAAATTGAAATTTTATTTTGCATGTTCACAACAGCTAAACTGGCAAATTCAAACTTCAAATAATATTTTTATCAAAAACTGATAATGTATCGTGTCGTATTTAATTTTGGACGCGAAATATTTATAATCTAAATAAATATTTACTTCTAATTATTTGTGATGATAAGTATAAGTTACAAGAGATTTTTATATGAAAAAAAGATTTTTTATTTTCTTTTTAGGGTATATTAAAATCTGTCGATTTGGTCAAAAAAGGACATTTTTGATATGGACGGATCTAAGGAGCCGAAGGTGGAAGAAACTAAGAAAAACGAAAAATAGTTTAGGCTATCAAGGGAATGTATGCTGTCATGTTTTCATAAACTCTTTTTTTGGACATTGATATTTGTTGACCTGTGTAGTAATATAATTAGTATAGAAAATTGTTAAAAAAAGGGAAGTCCAAGCTTTTAAACGGTAATTATATTTATCCTAAAATACAATCTAAAAAAATATTATGAAAAGTATAAATTTAAATTGTTAATTTGCTAACTTTCAAATAGTCGGTCTTAAAATCTCAAAAGTATTTTTAACATTTATGCAAAAAGATGAATGTGTAATAAGGATAAATATGTCTGGTGGTAAACTGAATAGAGTGATTTAGGCCTGGTGGTTGTATAAATCTGGCTTGATTAAACCCGACTTCAGGGCCGTATGCTGTAGATTTGTGTTTGTGTACTAAGTCAAATAACAAATATTATGCCAAATAAATTTAGTAAACATAATAAATTAAAAATTTATTATTTAATATAAATTATGGAATGTTTTGTAATTACAATGTCAATTTAATTACTACTTTTCTACTCAGCTATTCCCTAAGGATGGAGGACGTGGGCTGTGACTGTAAACGGGTAAAACTATTAGCGAATATTATGGACCCATTTTCAGTATCTTAACAAATTTGAAAAGGCTTAGCCCATTTAGGCAATTATATTTATCGGTTGGATTAGACTTTGGAAGAATTGCCCTAGGCTTTGCTGAGTCTGCAAGTTTGGGCTTATTTAAGGCTTTTCAGAAAATAGAGTCGGCATATCCAAGCTTTGTTCTCTTACATTTATTAAAATAATGGCATGTTAGAGGCAGCTAGAATAACTAATTTACATTTCCATTATAAATAATCCAGTTTGTAAGTGTATTTTTTAATGACTTTCGAAACGCTGTTTTTTTATAAAGATTTTCCAAATTTTTTCTTAGATATCTCTAAGTTAATTAAACCTTTAAATTGGACACAAAACAAACCCATCTTGTTATTTTTTATTCAGGAGATTAATACGGCCATACCCAACTAATTTAAGCATAAACAATTTTATGCCATTTAAGACAAATCTAGCAATACAAGTCACGCAACAAAAAAAACCAAAATAATTATGATTGTTATAATAATTTAAATATGCATATTTCGCATTATGCTAATATGTAATTGAGATTTGCATTATTTTGTATTATTATGGCTGTATTTATTGCTTGTAGTTTCATAATTAAAAAAATATTATGCCACAAAATATGAAATTTCGCGTCTAATTACGAAAATGTTCTCAAATGACGTTCCATTTCAATAAACAAAATGTCTCATGATCTAAATATTAAGCAAAATTTTTAAAAATATAAAGCATGTATAAAATATAGTTTATTTAGGTAGTAAAAATATGAAGTATTTCTGAAGTCAAATATTTAAATAAAGGGTAGGAAAAATGGGGGTTTAGATATCTATTAACACATTTAATGACACTGTATGAGTTGTTAATTGAAAGGTGTTTTATTGGCTTTGGTCTGTTAATTCCCAAGACTAATTAACGCGCAACCCCTATTTGTTTTGTTTGGTGCATATTTTTTTATATAAGTTTGGCGGCATATTAATATTTTATATCAGTCCCCTAAATTTTTTTGATGTACAAAAACAGCAATTACCAACCAAATATTATTTCATTTATGAAGTGAGTGAATTTAAACTATGGATATAACAAACCCGTAACCATGGCGGGGCGGGGGCAAGCGAGTTTTTAATTTTCGCTGGTTATTTTTATAATTCCTGGCTAGCCATCTTTCATAGCTAGATTCAGTTCCTAGCCTTTAAAGGTGGCCAGGAATGCCAATTTCCAAATCGCCGATATTTGCTAACCTAACGAAATCCAAACTTTATAGTAATATAGAGAGCAACAAATTTTTTTTTCGGTTAAAAAATCAACAAAATTTTTGAATTTTCACTTGTACTAGGCCTTCTCTTATAACACAGGTCAACAGGGAAAAAAAGAAATAAAAAATATTTTTTTTTTTTTTTTTTTTTTTTTTTTTTTTCTCCCAACCACCAACACCCAGGGCAAAAAAAACCCCCCCCTTTTTTTTCCAAAAAAAACCCCTTTTTTTTTATTTAAAAAAAAGAAATTTAAAAAAACCCCCTTTTAAAAAAAACCCCTTAAAGGGTTTAAAAAAAAAAACCCCCCCACAAAAAATTTTTTAAAAATTATAAAAAAAAAAAAAAAATGTGTTTTTGGGCTCTTTTTTAACCCCCCTTTTTGGGGTTTTTTTCCCTCTTTTTTTTAAGGGGGTTTTTTTATTTTTTTTTTTTCCCTTTTTTTTTTCCCCCCCTCTTTTTTTTTTTTTTGAGGAAAAACCCAAATTTTTTGGCCCATTGTTTTCCCAGCCCTGACAGTAACAATTATCAATGTCAGAAAAAATAAGTTTATGAAAACATAAAAGCATACATCCCCATGATGGCCTTATTTCATATATCCGTTTTTCGTCTTCCCCCTTAGGCTCCTTAGATACATCCATATCAAAAAAATGGCTTTTTCTGTCCAAATTGACAGATTTTATGACCTCGAGAATACCCTTAAAAAAAAATTAAAAAAATTTTTTTTTTCATATAAAATTTTATTGTAACTTATATTTATCATTTCAAATAATGAAAAATAAAATTTTTTAGTCTATCAAGCTGTTACATTAGCATTTAGAAAATACAGAATTTTACGTTCAAGCTTAAATACTGACACAATAAATTATCGGTTTGTAATAATATTATCTAAAGTTTGAATTTCATTAGCTGTTGTAAATATGCAAAAAAAATTTCATATGACTTTTTTGTTAGACATATTTTTTTAAATTATTAATGTTTATAGCTGACTTACTAAGTTGGATTAGAAAACTGTAAACAGATTTGAAAATTTCTAATGGCGTTTGATCTCTGTAGTTAGATCATAACTCTCAAAAATTTATTGACCTGTGTATTAAGTAAAACGCATCCCGATATACATTGAAAATTAAAAATAATTTGATTAGAGATTGGCCATGGTGTTTAGGAATTAAAGGTAAAGTCATTTTTATTGAGGTGGTCTTTTGTATTATAGCAGTTATTTAAATATTTGGCATTATAAAACTTAATTTTATGATAAATGGTAAACACATAAATATTGAACTCAAAGTGGAAGACACTTTTTCACTTATGTCATAATGAATACTGCGGCTTGGCTGACTTACATCATATGTAGACATAAAAGACAGACTCCTAGCTTCCTAGAAGATCAGAGTATGTGGTAGCTAGAGCTATGTTTTTCGATTATTTTAAATAGTTGTAGAAATGGTTTGGCATTAAGATTTTATATAAGAAAAGTTTTGAAGTATGCTTTTGCAATCAAATTACGATGTATATTTATTCTACAATAGCAGAGGTCATTTAAATTTTTATGTCATTTTAAGAATTTCTACATATTATTCGCTAGAAAGTAATACCTTCAGGCATATTTTGTCCAAATAAGATACCTGGACCATTTAAATTTAAACATTGTCCAGCGCGTTAACGTAAACGCGCTTTGACAACTAATTTTTGGTCCATTTATACATAGTGAATGAGCCCCTAACAAGAAAATTTTTAGAAACTAATATATTTGTGGATGATATCTTAATTAATAAAAATTATGTCATACGACCTTATTTAGGACTTTGTCAAATAATTTATCAAGATTAAAGAATGTTGCGTTAGTCAATAATTTATTGTGTATTCCTCAACTAATAGACCAATAGCAGAATTGGCAATTTGTTAAATTACCTAATTAAAAAATTTCAATGTATTTTTTTTTGATTTTTAATTGCTTATAACTTTTTAAGGATATGCGTTTTTGTACAGTCCAGAGTCAATTATAAGCAAAGCTTAATTAGTCTTGATCACCAAGCTTTTTACAGGTGAAAAAATACCCGTTATATCAATAATTTTAAGATTGTTCAATAAGGGGTAAGTAAATTAAATTTCTTGAAATGATTGCTATAACCAAAGATTAAAAAAAGCATTTATGGCCTTTTCAGTCATTCGTGGTCCGGTAAGCGACAGGTTATAGTGCTTTTTCGCTTTTCAAGAAGCACAAGGGGGGTTAAATAAGAGCTTATTTTACAGGTAATGTCATGAACTGGCAAAGTTAGGCAAGTTAGCTATTTTACACAGGTCAATAATTTCTGATGGTTCAGCGAGATTTATGAAACTGCAGTAAATATACCTAACTTTTCTCTAACTGTTGGGATCATCATATGAGCCCAGTCACTAAATAAATGACAACCGAAAAAATGGTCAAATTAGGCAAAATTGACCATAAAATATTTACATATTAAAAACAATATTAACATCTATTATAAAATCAAACAGGGAGAAATAACATTCATTTATCAAGCTCTTGCATCAAAATTAAGGTTATATCGAATATTTTGCACCCCAACCTAAACTTGACATGTATTTTGTTGAATAATATAATTCTAAACACAATATACATTCTATTATTCTAAATTCTAAAACATTATTATCTATATACTATAACATTATTCTTCTAATTCTGAAACATCTATAGTTCCAAATACTGAAACATTTATTTATTCCAAATGCTGAAATATCTATTATTCCAACTGCTGAAATATCTATAATTTTAATTCTGAAAACATTGATCCATTACAAATTCTGAAACATCGACCTATTCTACATTCTAAAAAAACATTGGAATAAAAAACATATTTAATTTATTTGAAATAAAAAAAACTATAAATAATTTTTTTCAATATTTTTTTTGTTATTATAACATTTTTTATAAAAATAACACCAGGTTTACAAAGTTTGAATAAATGTAGATAAATTAAATCCCTAAGATAGCAGGTCTGGTCTCTAAAGTTAGCTCATATATCTAAAAAATTTAGCTGTGTTAGCCCGGTTTCAATAATTTTTAATTAAAGTATGTGAAGTTTTGATGCCATTGTAGTTTATGCTATAATAAGCGTCTCCTTTGTTTGAAGATTTGTAAAGTTATTTTTCAAACCGGATGGCATTTTTCGCTAATATATTAAAGTCTTGAAGGGGTATTTTAAAACTCTGTGACCTTCTTCACCTAAACACTTCCAAGCTTCATGGTCTGACTGGACCCATTGATTTCCGTTATGATTTTCTTTTTTAATATCTCTAATTTTTTAATGGAAGGAACGATGTCGCAGTTCGGAGGCATATTCTAATAAAGCTAAAATTCTTCATCGGTGTGAAGTTTGTGATTATTTTTTCAATTTCATGACTTAATCGGTATGAATTTGCCTTTAGCATTTAATATGTTTTGGTATCCCGTCATTATCTTAGCCAGCTCTTTCTCTTTGCTTAGCCATTTTGTAATCCATATACCTCATAAGTGCGTGTGTTATCGTAAACCTGGCCATAAATTTTTTACTTGGTTTCGGCTACGACGGATTTGGTTTGTTTTTATTGCATTTTAAATTTTGCCGATCGTCTATTGAAAGACCTTTTCATTAATAATATCTATTTCCACGTTTGTCATTCCACCACCAATTAGTTTTTCTGCCAGCATTCCCACCTTTTGTAGTCCAAATGTAATTAGCTGTTGTTTTAAGCTTCTTTGATGTAGTGAGTCACATAATTTTGTAGCCGATGCTGCAGTTTGTTGCAAAAGCCTTGTTTTTATTTTTTAGAGCTATATGGAGAAATTTATTAAAAAAAGGAAAAAACAGGTAGATTACAGTAAAAATCGGTAAGGGAAAATTTAGACATAAAAGTAAAACAAATGGACAATTGAATGTATATTTCCCTAGGCCATTAAGCAATTTAAGAAAAACCTCGATACATAATTCTCTGAATCGCTTAATGCTATATCACATATTGTTAGATTTAAATAAAAGAGCCATGACATCCTTAAAGATTATCAAAATTTATTTAAAAAAACTTTGAGCCTAGCCACAAAAACAAACTTTTAAAAAAATTGTCAAAGCACTTCATCCCCAATCATATAAAAAATTAGTCGATTGAAAAAGTGTGAAAGGAAAAAAATATAAATACTATTGGACTTATCTAAGTATGAATAAATAGGAGCTTTTAAATTAAAATTGATTTCGGAGGTATAAATTTTTTATTGAATTTTTTTGACACTTATAAATTAAGCTCCTTTTATTTTTTCTCCTCATTCATCTCTAAAATTGAAGACCTCAGTCTAATTTCCTCCACGCTTTCCATAAAAAATAAAAGATTGATGAGCTACTTCATAATGCCAAAAATAAAATACTAATCACATAAAAACAACATTTTTAATGTTAATATTTAAAAATTAAATACTAAATGCTTTAAAGTTAGTATTAGTTTATTATATCGTATTTAATTGGGGAAGTAAAATTTCCTACGAAAACATTTTTATTGATACCAGATGAGGCACGTGAATAGGGATTAAAGACGGCCGCTTACTTTTAAGTTTTAATGAGGGATTAATTAGATTCGTTTTATGGGCTGGGCTCTGTGCTAAATTATGTAATATATTTGTTAATTTTAATCTATTTAAATTTTTATTGATAAAGCTCAGAAAATTTTATTAAAAACACATATTATTTTAATTTGATCGGCAATATAGGATAAATATCAATTATGTGTATCAAATGCTTAATTTGAGAAATTTTATTAGTTTAATCCGATTTGCTTTAAAACTTGCTTGTATGTTATTTATATTTAACGTGGCTCACCTCATTTAAAACACTTTGGCGAATCCACGCTAGAGATCAAAATGGTCAAGGGCCAGGCCTGAATTGAATTACGGGTCGGCCGAGCCAATTTATATCTCATTTTGCCTTATTTTTGATAATTGCTAACAAGAACTAAAATTAATATATAACGCGATGAAGGGTATAACTTATACACTCTGTATTTCATTGATAGCAAAAAATTTAACGCTTAATTTATGATATTTTCGGGCATTCGTAAATATAGGTTTGGCCGGGCCTAAAACAAAAAAATCAAATTTTGGTAGGCCGGAGTTAAAATATATGTCGAGCGGACTGGAACATCACGGCCTGGTTTGAACTCTCCCATGTAATTACGCAAGAAATTTCAGCTTATAATTAATAATTTTATAATACACTCGATTCATTTTATTTTATTTGTGTATATTAAAGAATGTATATGTCAACGCCCAAACGCAATATTCCGCCGGCGGAATATTGTCTGGACTTGACCTCAACGTCCAAAGCTTATATTCCGCCGGCGGTATATTATTTGGCGTATAGTCAACGTCCAAAACGCATTTTCGCCGGCTATTGTCTGGACTTGACTTCAACGTGCATAGCTTATATACCGCCGGCGGAATATTTTTTGGCGTATAGTCAACGTCCAAAACACATTTTCGCCGGCGGAATATTGTTTGGACTTGATCTCAGCGTCCAACGTTTACATTCCACCGGCAATGTTGCAGAATTTAATGGACAAACAAACTTAATGTGGTTAATTTTCAAATATCGATCATTAGATGTTTTTGATTTTTTATGCTTAGATGTAAATGTACCTATATTTATGGAGATGAGTCATGAAATTCCACAAATTTCTGTTACATTTTATGGGTAAATATATCTGTAACAAATCATGGCATTTAATTACATCGTGTTAATGTAAATTATGCATTTGTTCGTTAAAAACTGAAACTCATGTATAATCGCTAATTCAACAAGTCCGGGAAGGTCCACCACTTAGATTAGGATGAAATCTGCATCAAGGTAGTAAAGATATCTCATAATTTGAAATTTTTTTTGTCTGGAAGTGAATTTTACAGAGGAAGGGGCAAAAGAAGAAAAATGCGAGGCAAAATTTTACTTTTGATTCTACATTGGAGGTTATAAGCCATAAAGTATCATACAGATTCATATTGTAAAAAAAAATTTTTACCTGCTAGAATTTTGCATAATACAGATCATTTCAAAAAAAAATTGGAATTAAAGTGTAATCTATTAAAATAAAAGTTTGGCTAAGCCCAATATCATTCCTTAACACAATATTCTTTTCTTAATAAAGTTAAAGTCAGACTCATTCACTTTAAAATACTGATCACCTTGCCCTATATCTCTGCTCTTCACAACTTAATAATTTGCCCTGTCGAGTACTACAATTTACCATGAACAGGAAAATTATGTAGTTTTTTTTAAATTGGTATATTTCACATGAGGGCTCAGACATATTTTTATAAGAGAGCAACGCAAAGTTTGGTAGGTGTTGGACTCCGTTTAGTAAAATATCAAGCTTATTTTCCACGAAGGGTAAATAAATTTTTCTACAATGACAAAGCGCATCTTTTGGCTCTCTCAGAAATTTGGCCTTTGGTTGATATCGCCACCTTAAACTTATCTACGAATCAGCCGTGTGATTTTATTAACAAACTATTTGGGTCTTAGGATTCTAGTTAACAAATTATATTAGTAGCCTCATAATAATAAGAGCTGAAAGCAGCCCGCAAAAAAGGGAAAGGTAGGGGGGGGGGTGATTTTATATATCTCATTTTGCCTTTTTTAAAATAATGTTAATAAATTAAAAATGGAATATGAAAGGTATTACACCTGCACTGTGTATATTGATAACTTCAACTAAAAATATTTATAACTCTTAATATTACATTTCCAGGGCGTTCATGTATTTGGGCCGGGTCAAAAACGAAAAAATGAGTCACGGGCGGGCAGGGCCTAAATTATAATATTCCAAACTGATTGGGCGGGAATATCACTGCTCGGTCTAAACTCTATTCCTAATACGTTTTAGGGATATAATTTAAATTCTTTCAAATATAGGCAGGAGATCCAAAAAGATTGTCAATTCACATTAAAAATTCATATCTAAAATTATATTGAGCCTAATGAGATCCAACCTTTTTTTATTCTTTCAAAATGTGAATTCTTAATCGGTCTACAAAAAAATATAAATGGGACCAGTGAAGTCCAAAACATTTTTAAAGGATGTCTATGGCCAGTTTGTTTACTAAACAAAAATTGCAGACATTTTAAAACAAACCTCATACCCTAACTCCAATTCCTTATTTTAAAAACCTGGTCAAGCAGGTCTTAAAGGAACCCTAAGGGTTGAATGAGGCTTAAAAGGTGTAAATTTATTACCGTTTTGGTGTTCCTAAAAGTCGTACACCTGTGCGCAGTCCTATTTTTCTTCACAATTTTATAAGTCTTTCACGTGCTCTCAAAAATCACCTACACGTTTTAAGGCACCTTAAGTTTTTTTTAATACCTGCTTACATTTAAACATTACGCGCTAGGATCCTGAGTGCATTAAGTCATAGGCACATTATTGAATTAGCGTTTTTTTAAACATTTTTCAATTTTAAATTATAAAAAAAGTTGCGCGGTTATTAATATTCATTAGTGCAATTCTGAGAGTACCTAAAAAGGCTTAGCGCTTTCAATAATGCCCTCCTAAATACACGTTTGCGCCTGTAAATCTTTGAGCTTGCAAGCTTATAAGATATTTCACTATACTCCTAAACGCTATTCTAGCCCTTAACCCTAATTATTAAACCCTATTTATAAAACATTTCATAATCTAAACATTAAAAATTAAAAACATCTAATGATCGATATTTAGAAATTAACCCCATTTAGTTTGTTTGTCCCTTAAATTATGCAACATTGCCGGCGGAATATAAACTTTGGACACTGAGATCAAGTCCAAACAATATTCCGCCGGCAAAAATGCGTTTTGGACGTTGACTATACGCCAAATAATATTCCGCCGGCGTAATATAAGCTTTGGACGCTGAGGTCAAGTCCAGACAATATTCCGCCGGCGGAATATTGCGTTTGGGCGCTGACATATACACATGATTGAGTTTTCCCATTTATGAGATTATTAAAAACCGAAATTTGATTAAAAATGGACTAATGCGTTATGAGTGACAAAATGTAAAGTAGTATTATATTAAATGTTTTAATTTATCCTTGATAAAAAAATTGGTTAAATGATTTTAGCCTACATATAATATAAATGAATAGCTATATTGCTCAGCCCGGGGCCAGATCTACTTTCGATGCAAAAAATAACTTATAATAAAATTATCATAAAAACACGAAGAATTGCCATAACCCGAGATACTTAAAAAAACAGGTTACACTAAATACTGTTGAGCTTAAATTTTTTACCAGGAAACGTAAAATGAACAGATTCGCCCTATCACAAAAGTGTAGTCTGCTCCGGCTCGGATTAAAAGTTTAAAATTAATTGCTAGTTTCGCTCATTTAAGCCCGAAAGTTCTATCGCGGCGCCCTATTTAGTTATTTGAACCAAACCAAGACTATTTTAAACTAACCAGGTTTTTAAAAAATATGCAATAAAGTTAAAGGTCGTTTAAATTTTAGCAATTATTTCTCTAAGGTTAGCACACAGAAAGACATTACACATACTATATATTAGCTCTCGACAAATATAAATGGTCGGAAAAAGTATTATGACCTTCTAAATTTCCAACGGTTCTTTAGCCTTCGGCTATTTTGCTACCATATCGAATGCCAAATTGTCAGATTTTGCGACCTCATAAATACCCGAAAAAAATAAATTTGTTTTTTAAAATTACAACATATAATTTTTATCTTAAATAATGAGAAATGAAATTTCAATGTATATCAGGCTCTTTCATCAACATTTAGATAATACAGAATATTTGGCACCCCAACTTATATAGGAAACGATATATTATTTGTTTTAATGGAAGTATTATTTAAAGTTTGAATTTAACAGTTAGGCTGCTGTGAATAAAAAAATATAATTTCTTTTGTTAATTTTTTTTCAATAATCTTTAATGTTTAGAGCTGCCTAACAAAGTTTGAATAGAAATCGGTAAACAGATTTGAAAATTCCTAAGATGCCAGGTTTGATCTCTGTAGTTAGCTTACAGGCCCTCAGTTGTTAGCCTCTTTTCTCCATTTTAAGTAGCAATTGCAAAACCGATTCTAAATGTATTTAATATTTTAATTCAAAAAGGTGTCGAGCTTTTATTCGTTATGGCCATGACTTAATAGGTATTTGGCATAATTTAAATAATATTGATGGTTTAGTTGCGTTTATTAAAAATTTCCTGCATTCTAAGGCGGGAACATTAGTTAGTAATTGGAAGAGCGCCAGGACAAACCAAAAGCAGTTCTGTTACTGCCAGTCCTAACAACCTAGGTCGCTGACGTGCTTTAAATTTGATTTAACCGTGTTTTTTAAAAAGCAACTATTAATGAATTCATGCCCTTAAGCCTATGCCACAGAGAGAAGATATAGGGAAGCTAAATAATTTTTTAAAAATTAACATAAATTTTTAGGGTGTAAGAGAGTTCAAACCAAGCCGCATTAATCCGGCCCGGCCCACCCAACATACTTTTCAATTTGCCTAGCCTTTAAGTCCCAGGCGTAATTTACATTACAGCTCAAAATTTAAAAATACAAGCTAAAATAATTCTTACTTCAAAATTTTTCTATAAAATACAGGAAATAATACTTGTTTATATCTTTTTGTTCTTGTTAATGATATTTAAAAAAAATTAGCCTGGAAAAATGTAGTTCTGCCCCTAATTCTCTATTTCTAATCTAAGGCCCATCGAGCCTATTCTAAATTTTGGTCAGGCGCCCATTTTTCGGGCGTGATACAGGGCCTGGCGGTTTTTGAATCCTGAATTTGATATCAGTATGTGTTGTTAATTTCTAATTCATTGCAAATGTTTTTCATTAGCTAAACATATCAGCTTTATGGCAACAAAACAGCCTTTTATGAAGACGTCCGGTGCCGTCTAATAAATTAATCAATTTTTTAATATCTTTGATGTAAAACCTGTACTTACTTTGGGCATTTCCAGGCAAAACCTCTTTAAAATTATTGTGGCTTTGGAGACAAATTGCTCGCGCCACGTTTATATCAGGTTTTGCAGTAAGTTAAGATATGGAATTTACCAATCAAATTTTTTTTAAATTAAATAACTATATAAAGAATAGTTATGCATAGTAAACAAACTAAAACTATTGTTGGAAAAAATTAGACTTTTAGGTGTTTGATAAAAATTTGCTTAGGGGCCTCGATATTCCACAAACACGTTCTGCGATAGCTACTTTAAAATTAGTTGTTGAACCCAAATTGTTTTATAAATTGGCTCCCCGTTTTGTGAAAAAAAAGAGTTTAATAATGGAGTTAAATCTCACCAACTTATCTTCCATTTAATTTCCAGGCTACGGGACCCAACGAAAATCACTAGTATAAAAAAAGGCATATTAAAAATCAAAGCTCCAATTTTTTATGATTAAATAAAATTATAAAACCAGTCAGTTAATTAAATAAAATACACCTGAATAACAATCTAAAGCGCTAAGCCAGACACATAAAATTGTAACTCAAATATAAACAAAAGTTAAGAGAAGTTAAGTTGAAATAATATGTTCATCAAAATAAATACATATTTATGGGTTAAAAATAGGATAAAAGTAAACATATAAATATATATTTACAAGTTTTTAAGAGAGTAAAGACAAATTATTATACAAAAAATAATAAAGATAGAGTTGCTAAATAAGGGGGAAAAAGGTATTGTTAATGAGGGTTAATATTTCAAGGTGTGGTCAGGGGTCAGGAATCCTTAAACATTAAGTAATTTGCTGAGGATTTTGTTAGAAATTTTTTGATGTAAAAGAGGCAACTCAGTGCTGAAAAAAGTGTGGTAAAAATGGGCTTTTTTTCTCGGTCTAAAAAAGGAGAAAAAAGCTTATAATTATTTTAGTTTAACAAAAAAGTCCCAAAAAATAGAGGAAAGAGCCCTTTCCAAAAAGGAAGAAAAAGCTCTATTTATTTGGCTAAACTCGTATTTTAATTTTAATAATTTTATGCAGATTAGAAAAATCAATTATAAAAAGATACAGATATTTAGGCAGAATATCTTACATTAAATAAATATTTTCTTGCTAAAAACTAAAACTCTTTAATTTTAATAAAAACAATAAAATAAGTTTGGCCTAAAGCCCCAAAGCCCATTAGATAAAAAGTCACTTATTTGTTAGAAAAAAAAGAATTTTAAAAAAGGCCCTTTTTATGCAAAAAATCGTATATTTTTTATTTGCCCTTTAAGTATGGGCTTTTTTGATAGAAAAGCCCTATCCCCAAGGGCTGGCTCTTTTTTATCACAAACCTGAAGGAAATACTTTTTTGTTAAATTTAGAAAACAGCACATATGCAGCCGGTTTAAAAGAACATTTGCTAGTGGCCGGTCAAACTCATATTTGAAATAAATGATTAATTAATAGTTCTGCTTTATGCAAGGGGTGCTGAATTTGAAAAAGTTACATATATTGAAAAATGACCGAAAAATAGACATTTTTAGCCTTATTCTAATTCTAACCCTAAAATCCTAACTTTACCTTAAACCTTAACTTTGATTTTCCCACTATCTTCTTATTTCTCAATTTCCCACTAAACAAACAACACCTTAAGCAAAAATGCACACTGGGATAAGCGCCGATAACAAACTTGGTACAACCACTAAAGAACATGGTAGAAAGCTAGATAGCGTACGTTCAGCGTCGAATTTAATAAAATTTAATATATGTAAATCGTTTTCCCTGGGATTCCTTGCTACATTTTATTACACAGGTCAACAAATTTTTGAAAGTTATGAGTTAACTACAGAGATCAAACCTGCCATGTTACGGATTTTCGAATCCGTTTACCGTTATTTATAATCAAACTTAGTTAGTCAGCTATAAACATTAAAAAATTTAGTAAAAAAGTCAAAAACAAAAAAGATTAAAAAAAAACAAAAATAAATTGATATTTTATTTTTGCATATTCACGATAGTTAAACTATTAAATTCAAACTAAGTTTGGACGCGAAATATTTTGTATTATCTAAATGCCGATGTAAGAGCTTGATATATTAATAAAATATATTTTTCAATAAATGTGATTAAAAATATAAGTTACAAGGAATTTTCATATGCAAAAAAGATTCTTAAATTTTTCTTCTTAGGGTATATTTAGATCTGTCAATTTGGTCAAAAAGGCCATTTTTCGTTATGGTCGGATCTAAGGAGCCGAAGGCGGAAGAAACTATGAAAAACGGAAAATACATCTGAGATAAGGCTATCTTGGGGATGCATTCTTTTATGTTTTCATAAACTTATTTTTGGTGATAATGATATTTGTTGACCTGTGTTATAGCATACGATTCGACTCTAAAACAGGATGCCGTCATATTTTCAAAACAGATGTTTGTTTTGGAATACATTGTCAAAAAAAATCGACAACATAAAATTCAATTTAGCCCCAGGGATGGTATAGTTAAACATGAATTTACGGCCAAAAGACATCAAATTATATTTAGTTTTTATTATTTAAAAAATATTTAGATTCAATTGTATTAATTTCACTTTTTTTTATTATATCTTATTAATTTCTAAAATAAAAACATAATTGACTAAAATATTTTGAATTTCCTATTCACTATATACTTTTTTTAATAACTTATGAATATTTTTTTCAAAACACTAAAATTCATAGATAAACATCTGAAAATACAATGTTTATTTAAAAGTTAAAATTATCATAGCATGGCTACAGACTCTGAAAACCATAGGTTCAAATAAACCAGGGTCATAACTGTACCGAACACAGACTCAAAAGCTCGCAAGTCGACACTTAATTGCGTAAACATTTTTGGGTACTTAAAAGCGTGCGAATAAATTTTCATAGGCACGAATTTTCTTTCTTACTTTTAAATGCGCGTACTCGACTCTCAAGAGCGCCGAGGTATCTCAACACTTCTAGGACGCTAATAAAAGAGCAAAAAAATTTAAAATGACTCTAAAGTGTCTAAAAATGCGCCAAGACGTCGGAATAGAGCAACATGACTTTAAATCGATCCAAAAAATTAAATAAGTAAATAAAGTTGGCCGAAGAATCAAAAGTGCGCACGGGCTTAAAAGCGAGTCGTCCAGGATTCTAAAAGCGCTCAGAGGACTAAAATCGCTGACATTTAAAACAAGAAGCCAGCCATAGGTGTCGGAGACTCTCTGCGCAATGAACGCCATAACGGGTAGGGAGACCTCAAAAAAGAAGAGGCCGTGAGGAGGTGGGTTTTTAGAAGGTACTCAACCCTTGCACCGGTTAATTTTTAAAAAAATACGGACAGTGCGGACAATTTACTATTATTATACTTATCTTAATTATGCACTGATTCATCTGTTTTTCTAAAAAATTAATAGTGTATTAGATGAGCTCAATCCCACGCTATGTGGACTAGCTTGGGGATCAAACGAGCGAATTTTTCCACCCCTCATCAATAAAGAAAAAAAAGATTATTGGAATATTTTTTGGTTTTCATCGATTTAGGCCTTTTGGTAGATAAATAAACAAATAAATAAAGACCATGCAAAGTAATAAATAATACAATAATTAATATTTTTGTCAATTATTAATCAAGTTGGACATTAAATGTTTTCTTAATTGTTAAATGTGCTATCTCTATGTCAAAAACTAAACTTGATTTTTTACAGACAATCTTTTTTTTTAAATTTCAATTTTAAAACCCTTTAAAAAAATAGAGGTCCTAACTTAAATAGGATATTTTACGTATTATATCACACATTTATTGATATGCTAAATAAATGAAAAACTGAATAAATTATTTTAAGTATAAAAAAATTTAATCAGTGTTATAAACAATCTGTCAACTTTTAAACTCCAAACTACAATTTGTTTCATCAAGTTAGGGTGGTGACGCATTAAATTAGTTAATAATTGACAAAAAATATATTTAATTTAACAAGAATAATACCCTAGATGGTCAAAATTTAAAAAATACGAGTTAATGTCATCGCACAAACGCATTCCGCCGGCATATTGTTTGGACTTGACCTCAGCGTCCAAAGCCTATATACAGCCGGCGGAATATTTTTGGACGTATAATTAACGTCCAAAACGCATTTTCGCCGACGAAATATAACTTGGACTTGACCTCAGCGCCCAAACCCTATACGCCGAAAAATTTTGCATATTTAGCCAATAAATTAAAATTTTGGAAAGCAGTAATTTTGGCTAAGAATTGATGATTTTTATAGATATTTGAATATTTTTATCTAAACCTATATAATTTTTATATTCTGTTAAGTTAATATTTTTTAAATTTTAGGTGTCTAACAATTAGATATAATAGTCAAGACACAGAATTCCGCCCGGCCTTGCAGACCCCCAGAAAAGTGGACCAAAACGTGCCAAAGTTTTGAATGGGTCGGGCCTGAATTAGAAAAAATACAGGCAGAGGGGCGAATTTTTTGAATCTTATTTTCA